>CAXHUL010000464.1:0-29000 GCA_964019695.1 Loripinus fragilis | reverse complement strand
TTCCTTCTGGTTTGATACAAAAAAACTTGGGATAGTCCATTGTAGGGGTGTCAGGATATAATTTTCAAAACATATTGTTTTCTTTTGACTGAAGGTCTTTTTACCTTTACAAACATTGTAGACCCTGATGAAATGCAGCATTATACTGCATTTCATCAGGGTCTTCACTGTTTGCAAAACTACTCATTTAGGGATTTTCTCGAAAAACAAAGGGTAAAGATACATGTATATCGTTTGATACATAGTTGCAGATTACTTTTAATAATCACTCAACAAAACACCTCCACAAATTCAAAGTTTTGAATACATTTCTTCCTGAGCTAAATGAGTGTCAAGCAAAGTGTACAAACTGGCATGTGCATACCCTGGACCCATCAAAGACTCGGATCAGCCTGTGGATCCTCTCTGTCTGATCTATCTGCAGCCAATGGTTCAACATTTCCTCATGTGTAAAAATAGGACTCGGATCAGATTATGCCAATGGCAGACTGATTTAATATACGCTGTAACTATTTCCTTATGCTTGATACAAGTTAAAGTGCTTGTTTGATAATTTCCATTAAAAGCTACAATTTGGGGTCATAAAAAAGACTTAATATTTCAGATATGATTTTGAACATTCAAAAAATTTTAAGTGGTGAATAAATTTTCTTTGAGGATCTTACACGAGTTGTAATGTAATATTTGAATTCATTTAACAAGTTGGGGAAAGAGATTTTGTTTGTTTGATTTGATTCTTAAGGCCCCAGTCAACATTCTTCAGACAGGTCTTCCTGGAATGAACCAGTACTAAGCAGAGGATAAAAATTGTCTTGCTCAAGGACACAATGCAGTGTCTAGAACCCGCAACCCTTCCATCTTGAGTCAAGCACTCTACCACTGAGCCAAAACTCTCCTCTTGGGGAAAGAGATTAAATTCTTGAAGAATAATAAACTTTATAATATGCAAGAAAAATGCCCGGAGTCATGTATACCCTCAGCCTATGCTCTTACTTTCCAAACCCCAATCTCCCCTCCCCCCCACACGACCATATATCAGAGGTATAATGAGCACATATATTAGATTCTATTTACTGCTTCACACTAAAACTGCTCTATGATTTTGTCATAATTTTGAAGTTGTTATGGCCATCATAACATTATCTTTGGTGGGTTTTTCAAATTTAAACAATGATGTTTTATCATTCGCAGACATGACGTCATATATACCGTAAAATGGGAAATTTTCGTGTCGTCCAATTTTCGGGGTATTTCGCGGTTAGTCGAGAACCGTGAAAATTGAAATCCGTGAAATATTTTTCCAAGTCTGACCAATTGTTTATTTACCTTTATACAGAACCAAAATTGTGTATCCATTTGTGTTCATAAAACACCGTTCTTCATAGACTAACCAGCATAGTTTACAAGTCAAGCTACATGTACACTGTTCATTGAACATGAATATATCAATCAAGGTAATGTTCGTGAGCGTTCAACCGTTACACAATAGACGGCTTGGACAAGCGAGAAAGATAATGGATTAATTACACTTAATCACACCTGATCATTTATTCAGATTTGGACCAGTGATTGTCAGTGTTTGTTCACATAATTATTAAATAAATGGTACTTAAAAGTGATTGTTGTTTTTTTTGAGAGAAAAAAGACAATGTCATTGCATTGCCAATTGAAGTTGACACCTAAAATGTACCGCTATTCTATGCACTATGTACAACTTGAGACCAACGAGAGACTATGACTCTTTCTTCAGATGAAATACGGAAAGCACCTAGTTTCAACCATTGGAAATGACCAACTAAACGCACACTTCAGATTTAGCTTGCAATTATAATTTTGGCAGGTCCAAAAGACCGCAAAAATTAAAAACCGCGAGTACGTATCCTTAAAGCGTCCAGGTGACCTTGAAGTGCCATATTATTGTTGCGTTGTTGTTCGGCATCAATCTGTCGTTTTTATTGGTAGGGGGAGATAATTCAGTTTCTGCTTACCTGGCAATGGTATAGATGAGAAATTTGACGTCAGTGTTGCTCTTAAAGCGTCCAGGTGACCTTGAAGGGCCATATTATTGTTACGCTGTTGTACTGCATCAACCTGCAACTTCTCAATTGCCTGTTTCATATTCTCTATATGTTTGCTCAAGATGGCATTCTGCTCCTCAAGCTCTGTTGTCTGCTTTCTAAGTTGTCGTAGTTCTGCCTCACGAGCTAAAGGGATGTAACCCATTAACACATTAATTTAAACATTATCTAATTTGTAAAATACTACACAACTACTAAGCAACACCAGGGTTCATATAGGCAAGTTTGAGTACAATTCAAGGACTTCTAAAGACTATCCTACACTTTTCAAGGACTAAAAGTTTATGAAAAATCCTGATTTAAGTGTTAAAATTCTAGACTGACATTATGGAGAAATTAGCACTAGAAAATTAGTATAAAATGGTTGTGCCTTTATTTGGTGCAGCATTTACATCTTTATCAACAGTTTTAAGTCCTGCAGAAAATATAAGAATTCAAGGACTTTTCAAGGCCTTTGAGTGATTTTCAGTACCTTTAAGGCATATTTAATTTTCAAGGACTTTTCAAAAAAGCTGTTTAAATTAAAGTACTTTTCAAGCCTGTGCGAACCCTGAACACAATAATACTAGCATTAAATAGAGCATCTTACATGAGTGCTCATGTTTTATCATTTTTATTAAACAAGTAGGGAAAAAAGAGATAAAATGCGAGGCTTGCAGGGCTTTTTATTTCTTTTTCCCAACAAGTTTAATAAATTCAATAATAAAAAAGCACGAATGTTAGATTCTATTAATCATATTACATTAAGATTACTTTGAAATCTCATTTCTGGCATAAAAAAAGTTATAATTTTGTTACTATGTATGGAACGTTGTTATGGACGTCATAACATTACCTGACAATCTGTAAACCACTAGTTCTTTATCAATTTTAATGCATGGTTTTATTTCACTCACAGACACAACATCATATGATAAATCATTATACAAAAGGGCTTCAGAAATAGGTCATCTGCTTTTGTTGTCTATTGAAATGTTTTAAAAGCCATTTTGATAAACAGTAAGGACCCAGATCAGACTGCTCCCACACTGTTTGTCTCTACACTTTCAAAATTCAATGTTAGCAAATATATGCAGCAGACGACTTAAGCAGCCAACATTATCAGACGGCGTTCAGGGATTTTTTTGTTTTCTCAGTCCCAATGGACAGGGGCTCTTACATGGTATGGGGAATTAGCATGGGAGTCTGCCCACGCTTGGAATTTGATAATATACCCAACAAAAGAAGAAACGCACCACTACGATTTCCCAATTAGGTTCTCCTTTTGATACAAAAATGTAAGTTGTCATGAAATATTTATATTTTATCACATCTTACTAAAACTTGACGGTGACGTAGATGAGTATCTGTACTTTTCCTTTGTAGGAACGAAACTCATCAAACCAAATGGTAAACAGTTTTTGGAAGCGCTTATTCAATGCTACTGTCTACATGATATTCAGAGTATGCTTTACATATGTAAAGTATGTAAACAATATATGTTGATATATGTTGTTGTTATGTGAGGCAACAAATGTATTAATTGATGCTTTTTTGCTACTTCAAAATTCATTTACATCATTTAGGACCGTTTAAATTGATTAAAACAATGTTGAAATCTTTACATGTTTTGTAAGGTTTATATCCAGTATGGAATCGTTATCCAAAGGGTAGTCACAATACACAGGCTACTTAGCGTTCAAAAATCGTGTATGATAATTTTAAAGATAAAATTTGCAACGAAATAGTGTCTAAGTACAATTTGGTATACTTAGACGGTTTCCGTTGCTTGAACTAATCCTGCAAGAGAGCATTATAAAAACACTTATTTTCTGTGACTTTACAATATGACCCCCACTTGGTTCATGACCAATTTTCTTTTACAAATTTTTGACACCTGATTGCAAAAGATGTGTAACGCAGCAGTACCCGAAAGACCTTTGCACTGATATAAACCAAACTGGCCTATCACATGTGATCTTCCTGAGATTTGGATAGTGCTAAGTGTTACGTTTCTTTTTTTGTCGGATTTATTATGTTTATTAATTGTCTGGCCTATGACTTTTATATTTATGGTGCATTTGAGTCTTTATGCAATTCTATTGCTAATTTATGACGTCATGTATGATATTACTACAATACCTAAGGGTATCCATTTATAATCATTTCTAAAGTAATTGACATATCATGTAATGGTCGCAGAAATGTTTTATTAAATAAATATATCATTGATAAGTTCGTTGATACTATAAATGGCTTTGTATGTATTAGGATAGTGAGTGGGCATTCATTTATATGACATGGTACCCCAAATTTCAACTGTATATTATGTATTCAGTCATATTTGGAATTACTGTTTTTACGGGTTCAGTCTTTGTCAAGATACCATTTCAACATACAAACTAGCCATATATGTTAAGAATATGTAGACCAAATTTCGTGAAATTCAAGGACCGGTAACATATTTTTTCAACTTGATGTAAACACATGGCCCTAATTCATTGAAATGTAAAATATACAATAATTATAATTCAGTGTAAAACATACTTGAATACTTGCTTAGTTTGAATCACCATGCTAGTACCTTTATTGGTAGAAGTTGATTTGTACAGTGTTTTTCCCTATTATGGATTGACAGAGAAAAACAAAACAATATTCTTTGATAAAAAGTGCTACGATTCTTATTTAATGAAGTGCTTACAGCATAATATTACCCAAAATGATACAATATGGTGGCACCTGTACTTACCACATCTAGTTTTTAACGTTAAAACTACTTCTAAGCAATGTAACACGTAATTTGTAACATTATTATGAATTTTAATTCATAAAGAAGAGAAACCTTATGACAAGTCAGTTCATACAGGAGACAATCCTTATATCTATGATTTTATACTTGTAAGCCTCATTAATAAACCAAGTTCACAAGAATAGCCCCCTGTCAAACCTATTGGTTAAATTTAATCATTTTGGTCACAGAGAACTCTTGGCCCCAAAGATGCTTAAATCTTCTCTGATCATTCTGTTCTGTAAAACTGATGCGGATTTCCATCAAATAGCAACTTTAGCTGGCTGTATATTCTAGGCATACCGTTTTGTTTTTGGACCTCACTTATTCATGTAGAACACTGTTCTATGATACCTTTGATAAGACTCTGTTACACTTTATCCTCGTCACGGCACCAAAATGTGGTTACTCTAGTTCAGTTGGGGTGTAAAGGAAATATTTGGTCTTCTTGCTTTCACACGTTTATCGTTATGATATTATGTTTCTTAAACAATATCACTCAGGACTTGAGGAAGTGATACACATTGACTTTGCCCCATAGTGCCATGACATGGGGCCATGACCTTCGGCATTTCCGACCTTTGAATCATTTAAAATTGTCTAAAAATGCCTTTCTTTAAGAAAAGTGGAAGTAGATTTAAAAACAACCTCCTTCTGTCGAGTTATTGATTCATTTCAACTAAATAATTAATTTTGCTAAAACTGACCTATACCCATAAGAGGTAGGAAATGACAAAGTTAATGGTTTTGGATTTTCATGAAATTTGGCTCAGATCAGCAGGATATATATGGCATGTTTTTGTGATCATATGATATCTTGACAAAGACTAGAACGTATCTATCTTTGGATTTGAATGATGAATATTTTGTAAATTTTTGAGAAAAAAGCATTGAAATTTTATAATCACTTCTTCAGAAAACGTAAACCAAATTTATCCAAATGGTTTTGTGGTATTAATATAATGCCCATTGTATTTTGGATTCAATCTAGATGACAAATCATAGAAATAAAAAAAACTATAGATTTAGGACAGAAATTTAGAGACAGGTACCACCTCAAAGATGGAGTACGTCAGGGTTGTTTCCTAAGCCTTATTCTTAACTATCTAATTCGATAAATACATTTTCATAGTTTGTATATAATGAGTTATTAATGTGCAAAGTTTAAAGAAAATCCATGGGTGGGCACAGATGTAAGTTCCCCATAGGTGTCTTTTTCCCCAATTTTGAAAAAAAACTCCCAATCTTATTTTTTTTATATTTTTTTAAAGAATTTTTGTTCAGTCTCCACACACAAGCTACATGGTGATAATTCTACTGTCCTACTTCTATTGCATCTTATTTCTCCTTCAATTTTATGGCAATAGTAAGTGTAATAGCTAATTTCTTTTTTAATTGACCAAAAATGCCTTTGGCTGTTTGTCGGGCCCACCGGGGTTTACCTGTTGGATTTCTTTTGCTCTGGAATTCAGTTTAATTTACTGTTGAGTCCTTATCCTTACTTTATCTCCTTGTTATATCTTGATTTATATGTTTTAGGAGATGATGCATTGATAAGTTAGGGGTCTTTCATGCTAACTAAATATCTATGTGTCTTTATCCACATCTGAATTAAGGGTGAGGTTGGCGCCGTTAAACCGGTTTAAGCCCTCCAGTAAAATATTTTACTGACCATTCCAAGGCGGTACTTCTTTTGTGGATCTATTATGTTTTTGTTCCGTCTTGTGTTTGCTATGTCTTTGTGCGCGTCTGTTTATATGTGCTTTGTGGTCACCTGCTGGGAAAGGGCTGACCTCTTGGCTCTCGTTTGTGGTGTTTACTGTGAGTTTGTCACTTTCCCATTGGTATCCTGGGTCAGGTGTGGTACTTGATTGTTTCGATTCCTGATCTTTGCACCCTTACTTACTTTGTGTACTATAGCAAATTTTCCAGTTAAGGGGTTTACCACACTAATTTTACCAATCTGAAAGGCCCTAGGGCCCCTTACCAAAATTGCAAAGTCTATTTAAATCTATATAGAAGGAAGTAATATGAAAACTTCATAATCCGAACACCAATAGATCAAGTACCTGCTAATTTTCATCAAATTTGAGATATATTACGCTCTGACAGAGAAAAGAGCGTATGTATGAACTATTCAAATAATTTCCTATAACAACACATGGGCCTCTATACTAGAAAACCTGTCTTCAGGGGTTTACAAACAACAAAGGTGCAGACGAGCCTGCACATCTGTGCAGTCTGATCAGCGTCTTTGTTATTCTCTTATTGGAAAGTTTTATATCTAGACTTGCTATGAGCGAATTTTCAATTTTCTAGCCAGCCTCTCTACATTATAGCTGAGCAGGCTGGTTTGAATCTTGTTTTGTCGGAAACCCCAGATATGTTTTGTACCCTCATATGTCTGTGAGACTTTCCTTTTTTATCACCCAGAATATAATCTTGTTTCTTAGTGAATTACTGAAAAAAAAAATTAATGACTAAATCCCTTTAATTCAATCTACTAATATTATGGGTACTGTAGATTCGGAAGTGTTCGTGAGAACTTGATTTTCGCTAATATTCGCGAATTTGATGCCTCCCGAATTCAAAGTTCTCGCTTATATCGACTTTGTTGTTCGGTCAGTAGTTTAATATTCATAGAATATTCAAGCAACTAGCAAAGGCTCTGATCAGACTACGTGTATGTGCAGGCTGGTCTGAGCCCTTGCTGGTCGCACATACCACATTGTTTGAATTCTCATGTCATGGCTCATTAATGAATTTTAATTTAAGGCCTCAAACAATCACTAAATATTGAGTTCTGCTGGTGTTCATATCTAAGCAGAGGATAAAGTACACAACGCAGTGCCTGCAGTGAGTATAGTGAACCAGCGAAACTTCAATTTACAGCCTAAAACTCCATTACAGCATGTGGGGTATCCACGACAAACAATCACTTACATTTATTGTGGTCTAGAAACTCCTCAGTAAATATTAGAATATTGAGAGTTCCACTAACAGACAATCACTTACATTTATTATGGTCTAGAAACTCCTCAGTAAATATTAGAATATTGAGAGTTCCACTAACAAACAATCACTTACATTTATTATGGTCTAGAAACTCCTCAGTAAATATTGGAATATTGAGAGTTCCACTAACAGACAATCACTTACATTTATTATGGTCTAGAAACTCCTCAGTAAATATTGGAATATTGAGAGTTCCACTGGTGTTGGTGTCTTCTTCTGTGAGACCCTGCAAATATTACAAGCCATAGGTAAGAAGGATCAAACAGCAAAGAACATAAGATGGCTATTCCCACCCCAAGGTTCATACAGGCAAATTTGAGTAAAATTCAAGGAATTTTCAAGGACTTCTAAAACATTCTCATACAGTTTTCAAGGACTAAAGAATCGTGAAAACTACTGATTTAAGTGTTAGAATTCTACTCTAGAAATGCTAGACTGAGATAATTGAGAAATTAGTACTTGAAAATTAGTATAAAATTTTTGTGCCTTTACTTAGTACAGCACATGCTGCACCAAACAAAGGCACAGCAATTTTATACTGATTTAGTTCTCTATCAACAGTGTTAAGTCTTACATAAAATAGTAGAATTCAAGGACTTTTCAAGGCCTTTGAGTGATTTTCCGGTACTTTTCAAGGCAGATTTGATTTTCATGTAAAGCCCTCTATATGCAAGTACTTTTCAAGCCTGTGCGAACCCTGCACTCCCTCCAAAGTATAACTAGAGGACCTGAAGGTCCTGAGGCGCTCACCTGCTCTCCTTAATAATGTTAAAATAGGTCAAGGTCACTAGAGCTTATACTGAAACAGATTTTGTTTTACCATATATGAGTGTTGAAGCCATTTTGGTCAAGTGATCTACACAATCTTATGAATACTCCATCAAACAGCCCAGTGATTTATGAGAAAAAGATGTTTAGACAGATATATGGCAGTCCAAATGAGTGGCCTTGGATAAAAGGTCACAGGTCAGCTTGACATTTGGTACTTATATAAAACCATTGTCTCATTAGGTCAAACATTTCTCGCAAGTATTATGATTTCGGCTTAAACATTTACATGTATAGAAATATAAATGCATTAGGAATCAAATTTGTTCTTGCCATAAAGTAGATCAAGGTCAACCTATATTCATCATTTGTGCAAATCTGGTAGGGCCCACCCACATCCCCAATGCTACATACCAAGTCCCAAGGCCATTGGCCTTTTGGTTCCAGAGAATAAGATATATTTAAGGGGTTTTACCTTATATTGGCATGGTGGCCATCTTGGTCATGTGACAAGTACAACTGGTATAAATTTTGGCTAGACTATTTTAAGGAGTCTTCATATGAAATTTGAGTTTAATTGGCCTTGTGGTTTCTGAGGAAACTATGTTTGAATGTGTTCATAGGACTCCAATACGAGCGACCTTGGCTGAAAAGTTAAAGGTCAACCTTGACCTTTGAAACTTATTTATGGCCATTGTCTCATTAGGTTTAACATATCAAGTGAGAATAATGACTTTGGATTCAATAGAATTCAAAAAATCAACTTTTCAAAAAAAATCCCATTTAAATGCATCAGGAAGCAAATTTGACCTTGACGTTAAGTAGGTCAAGGTCAACCTAGGATCATCATTTGAACAAACTTGGTAGGCCCCACATCCTCAATGCTACATACCAAGTCTCAAGGTCACCGGCCTTCTGGTCCTGGAGAAGAAGATTTTTAAAGGGTTTTTACCATATATGGGCGTGGCAGCCATCTTGATCATGTGACCATAATATTTTGCATAAATTTTGATTAAACTTATCATAAGGAGTTTTCACATAAAATTTGAGTTCAATTGGGCCAATGGTTTGCAAGAAAACTATGTTTTTATATATTGATGGGACTCCAATATGAGCGACTTAGCTGAAAGGTCAAAGGTCAACTTTGACCTTTGGAACTTATTTATAGTCATTGTCTCATTAGGTTTAACATATCAAGTGAGAATAATGACTTTGGATTCAATAAAATTCAAAAAATCAACTTTTCAAAAAAATTCCCATTTAAATGCACTAGAAAGCAAAATTGACCTTGACGTTAAGTAGGTCAAGGTCAACCTAGGATCATAATTTGAACAAACTTGGTAGGCCCCATATCCCCAATGATACATACCAAGTCCTGAGGTTATCGACCTTCTGGTTCTGGAGAAGAAGATTTTTAAAGGGTTTTTACCATATATGGGCATGGCGGCCATCTTGGTCATGTGACCAGGACCATTTGAACAAACTTTCGTTCCCCCATCCTAAGGAGTCTCCATATGAAATTTGAGTTCAATTGGCCCAGTGGTTTCAGAGGAGAAGATGTTTGAAATTGTGGACGGACGGACGACGGACGACGGACGACGGACGCCGGAGTGACTGGTATACTAATAGCTCACCGATGAGCCTTCGGCTCAGGTGAGCTAAAAATGATAGCTGAATTCTACCCTCTGAGGACCCTAAGCCCCTAAACAAGCAATATGGGAAACAGTGTAGATCCAGATGAAATACCACATAATGTGGCATTTCATCAGGGTCTGTACTGGGTTCTGCACTGATTGCATTGACAAAATCAATATTTAGAGAAGGAAATACAATGTTTTTTTGGAAATTGATAATATAAACATGTGACTCCTCAATTTATACAATGAACCATCCTGACTTAACAGTATTAAACTTTATGGAACATTCCATCAATCTAAGAACTAAAAGCAAATAACAAGAACAACAACCAACTCTTCTAAGGCCAAAAAAAACCCCTGTATTTAGGGTAACCTGACTCTACCTAAATTTACTAGTAACACCTAGATTTTTTTTCAGATTCTCTGGAAAAAATTATCATTTACTTTTCCAGATAACAAATTCTAAATTTTTTTTAATATACATGTGTGCCTACACTACCTAAAATTTTCAAACCCGATATTCGCACGTGCTTATATTTTTATTTGGTCTAATTCGTTAATTATTAGAACAACAAGCCAAATGTTAAAGCTTGGTATTCATTTACTGTTTACCATTGCATAGTACTTTAATAGAAAATGGCTGGCAAATACATGTAGGCTAAAATAAAGAAGGACCACTGAGGATGGTAATGATGGGAATCACAGTGTATTGCTGCCTATAATTTTGATAAAAATTAAAGTTGCTTTCATCTTAATATATATAACCTCGCTGTTGGTCTCTATTTTATGACTTTGCATTTGATTTCCTATTTCCATAAGTGTACGGTTTTACTTTGGGGCTAAAGTGGTCACTTTTTGTATTATACATATAGGAAACAGAATAATATGGTTAAAACATCATCCCCTTCAAGTAAGTGTGTTCTCATATTTGACATAATATATATGTGAAAAGCTAGTTGGGACTCGGGAGGGGGGGGGGGGGGGGTATGATATCCCACAGCCCAAAATGTGACGTCAGGGCAAGCCCGAACATTGGCATTTGGATTTTTGGTGTGTTTTCTTGAAAATCTTTTTTTACAGTATAATGAAATAATTAGTACAAGTAAGCTTCCTTTTCATAACCTATTAGTCATGAAATATTACAACGTTTTAGCATCTTTTTCTTTTGACTATGAAACTTGTCATTTTACTAAATTTATAAACTACATATAGCAGCAGAGTTCACCAAAAGTGACATGTACCCATACCGGAAGGGTAACAAGTAGCATCATACATCATTTTAAAGCTTAGTGTGTGCTGAGTTCAGAACTGCATGATGCCACTTTCAGAATTTTGTGCGAAAAAAATTATGGCCCTTTAAACCTGGGTTCTGTCATCATAGCTCAGAAAGGAAGGATGATTTCTTTCATACTGTACTACTGTATAAAATGATTGTTATTAGTTTGTATATGATCTAATAGTTAATATTAATTTTGTTTGCATTCCATATGCTACTTACACACATTAACAACTATAATTAAAAGGTCAATGAGTACAAAAGTCGCGAAAACCGATGACTTTTACAAATAGTCACGTATGTTGCGTTTGATCTACAGGTACATTTTTAAATCATAAAAAGGAGTTTTTTCTTGCAATATAAATTATATATAAATGCATTTAATGTAGCAAATAACCGAATTATAATGCCTCCCCAACAGATTATTGCAGTTATAATATAACTATGAAGGGCATGCAAACGTGCATAAATGTACTTGTTCAAATTGATACATCTGCATATTTTGATATGGGTTTATTAATGAATGCTTTAGAAACCACTTGGGCTACAATAAATCTTTCCATGTGAAGGTGGAATGCACCTTCTAATAGCAGGTAGGTTTTACTTGCATTGGATATACCTTCATGGTGAGGCCGGACTCAGAGAACTGTCATTTGAATTTGAGTTTGTCTGCAGTGTCTGATTATGGTATTTCCTAATCATGCTCGTTTAATATTTTTGATGTCTGCTGTTGGCAGTGTCATGTGGCTGTTATAATGATTTGCCTCTTCCTCACCGTGCTCTGGGTTGGTCTGCAGTGTGTGATTGTGGCAGTTCCTGGTCGTACTCACTTACTTTTTAAACTAACATTTTCTATACAGTTCTTGAAAATGGTGCGGCAAAAACAACAGAACCCTCTGATGATGGCTATTGTCATTTGCATGAGTTCTAAGAGGGTTCCTGACTATGAATCAGACACAGAAATTAACAATTAACTGCAATCAACTAATACTATCTGTGTGTTTTTCAGAAGTTGTGCAGAATAACCTGCTATCAGAGTTCAGGTAAAGGGAATATCTATTTCTCCAACACTATTACTTTTGGAATGACTCGTTGGAGATGGTAATGCTTCCTTTTAAACTATTCCTCTCCTCAACTAGGCTTTGTCTTTGAGATGTGCATGAGATTGCAAATGCTAAACTATTCAACGGATGTTAACAAGCAACATATATGTATATCATATCAAATTCTTCAAATGCAGTACATTCCTGAAGAGGTGATCAATGGTTTCCATTAAGGCTAATGTACTGTAAAACTGTCAGAGGGCAAGTTCAATTCTGCGCAGATTAACTATGTGGTCTAAGCAACAGAATACAAAGGTTTAATAGGATCTAGAGGAATCATTAGACTAACTTTAAAAAACAATGCACTGACTAGGTCACCTGGTTCCTGAGCCAGGCATGTGACCACAAAATACTCAATGATGTTTCACAACTGTGTATGTCGAAGTACATGTACAGTGAAACCAAACCAAAGTAAACATTCGCATCATTCCGACACAATAGCACTAATATGATTATGTTGTAAAAATAATTTAGATGTTTGAGTCGATTCACTGATCCCCCTTTGACCCCAGAGAGGTCATGCCTTACATTTCTAACGGATTTTGCAACATGCTTTATATCATCCAGGCTTGCTAGGTGCCCTAGACGCAGGAAGCGAGGTTTAATAATTCATGAAGGAAGGATTTATAAAGCTTGATGGACAAGACAAAACTTAGAAGATTTTCTATGACCCCCAGTTAAAGGCCAAAAATAAGACACTGGCAGACATGCCAAGGACAGTAAAACTCAATGCAAGGAGTGTAGTCATGAATGATTAGGCGATGCGTCTGTGTTTGTAAGCAGCTAGCTCTTTCAGAGAGGTACCTTGTCACTTGAGAATGAGCAACAATTCTTAAAATATTTTCAAAAACTATGGCTCGAATCAATGACTGCATGTATCAAATCAGATTTCATCCATTAACTCAAAAGCATATCTAAAGGCAAAGTAACATGTATTGAGAAAACAGAATGCATTATCTTTGATGCTACAGGTTTGATACAGATGCTACCAATACTGTCTAAAATGGCTAAAGTAACATCTGTAGCATGATGATAGTTGAACAGTACCGTGGCTACATACTTTAGGCCAGTTGCATCTGTTAGTCCCTTTCACAGATACACATTGTTTTGGCATGTATAGGGGGAATAGTTTGAATACACTAGCATGCCAAAAAAAAAGGCAACACCACAATGGGACATAAAATGCTTCTACATGCAGACATGAAAGTACTCAAAGAATATAAGAAATTACTATCCGGAGGCAAAACTAAGGACACCCTTGTAGCTTATTACACCAACTTCATATCAGAAACGGACACAAACCAGTTGAACAGAAACATAAGTCTTCATCAGTGGTGGACTGAAGGACAGATCCAACCATGAAAGCGACCAAAGCTCAGCATTTAGACATCTCAGAGGTACGGGAAGTAGCGAATACAAGGCTGTTACATGCCTCAGTTGCTGCAAAATATCCCAATATTTATTTTCTTTTTCTTATTGTAACTTCCTCATCATAGATAAACAAGAAGCTACAAATGAAATTTTTCTCACATGTCAAATTGGCATATGATGTTGCTATGAGACGTAATATCCCTGTTGGCATCTTATTCACCAGTCTTACAACACACAATACTGATCCTAAGATACTGTCTGGCTGGATACTTTCTTAGATTGGTAAGAAGTCCGTTTTCAAACGCATGATACAAGGTACACTGAAATTTCAGGGACTGAAAGATCTTGGCCATGGGCCTTTATCAAACTGTCAAAAGTTAACTTGCACTCAGTTTGTTGGAGCTCTATATGACAAACTAGACCCTACATCCCTAAATGAGGTAAGCTGCGCAAAGGCAGCAACAAAAATCCTATCGACAGATAACAGTTTCCATTTGCATATTCTACATTCTACCGGCCCACCCTACAAAATGATTATGGATAACAGATAGTTGAATACACTTATGACACACATACTGTATGCGTCCTACGATGATGAACCATTCAACAGCTGCTCCAAAGCTTTTAAATGACCTTACATGCAATCCCGAAAACAGTATCTGTGACGATAACTGTACATCATACATGTTTTTACAATGAACAATCATGTGCACTAACCTAACCTAAGAATGCAGAATAGCAGCTACATGAAAACACATTTTTGTATGTTATCAGCCAAACACAAGTGATTCGGAATAAAGAATACCATGTGCTTAAATATCACTCTTTGACGGATGGAAGGATAAATACATTACACCTTTATTGCGAAGCATTTTTGACCAATTTGACTGTAAATGTCTTTGGTGAGGAGCTCATTTTCATGGTCTACAGGAATTCCACTTTGTCTTAAACAAGTAATGGTGTCTCTTATATATGCTAGCTATTTAAGAGTTGGGCAAACACAGCTGAGCAATATAGCTTCATCCTGTTTTGATATTGAAAAAAAAAAAACGTTATACTTAACCAACATGACAATAATTCTGCGGGAACGCTGTGTCACACCTGCTGGGGTAAAGTACTATATATGTCTGTCACAGTCAAAATACTGAGACGTTAAAAGGAGGTCAAGGTCACAAAGCAAGCTTAAGGAGAATGCAGAGGACAATTACTATACAGGGTTTGACAATCAACTATCACTGCTGCAGAGAACTCACTTTAATGCAAATATTTGACGGATGGACATCAATTTATGTCAAAGTCACTGGAGAGTAAAAAGTAGGTCAATGTCAGCAGGCCCCAATGTACGCTCAAAGAATATGCAGAGGACATTTATTATGCAATGTTAAATAACAATAACCATTGCTGCACAGAAACTCACTTTAATGTAAATTGTTGACGGACAGATGGACTTGGACTGACGCGAATTTGAACTCCTATGTAACACCCTGTTTCAAAAAAGCCACACTCTGCTACAAGCAAGTGTGACAAATATAATAAAATAGTATAGATTAGATATTTACACTTTCTAACTGTAAAAATCCTAACAAAATTGAACAGGATAACATGCAGTTGCATCCAGAATGATGTTATGTCAATGTCATAGGTTTCGTGGCTTTTGTACTTAATGACCTCATAAAATGATGAAAACCGGACTGCATATTGTCATTTAATTTCTATTCTTGTATTTATTCATGTTTTACTCCTCAATATACAAGAAATAGATTTTTATGTGCATATATGAGGATATTACCTGCTTGGGAAGCCCACAGTAAGCGAATATTAACAATTTAGGGTGTATACTTTTGAAGGGCCGTAAAAAATTTCGCACAAAATTTTGGAAGTGGCATCATGCAGTTTTGAAATGAGCAGACTCCAAGCTTTAATTTGGTATATAGCAGTATTTGTTACCCTGCTGGTATGGGTACCTCTAAAATTAGGCTACCTTTTGCCACATTGCAGCAGCACTACAGAGAAAACCTGTCTTTTGGGGATTGCGAACAACAAAGGCGCATACACTCACTCTGATCAGCACCTTTGTTATTCAGTTATTGGTAAATTGCTATGAGCGAAAAATTTCTAGCTAGTCTCTGGAGCTGAGCAGGCTGGTTTGAATCTCACTTTGTCCGAAACCCCAAAGACAGATTTTTCCCCCACCTTTGCCCATGTAAGATAGGCTGTCAGCTCATATAAGAAATTTCTATCTTACATGACCACGTGACTACTCTCTTACATGGGCAGAGTAAATTATTCTTTTTTTTCCAAAAAAGATATTCAAAGGACAAATATATTGCGCCTAAGTAACTCAAAGGCACCAAGCAAGGGTAAGCGTTACTTACTAACGTCATATAACGTTGATGACGTCACCAAACGTGCACCACGTGACGATAATGGCAATGTGACACTAATGGCACAGGGAGCCAAGCAGGATTTTATTTTGCATTTCGCAACTTAATTAATGCTCCAATCGTGTTTTCCAGTCAATAACGAGGTGCAAACTATGTTTACAACCATTTAAATACCAAATAAAAACACTCATGAACTCAGAAATAATGTAAATCCAACAAGTAAAAAGTTCAATTTTTCACGTTTTTTGGACATTTTATGTTCTGACAAAAAACCTTGGAAAGTGGGAGAAAAACAATCCATCATGAGTCTGTTCATGTAGGATAGAGAAATCTCACCCTCGGGGTCGGAATTTAACCAGGTACTCGGCAAGCCTCGTCCCTGGTTAAAATTCCGACCCCTTGGGTGAGACATCTTTATCCTACATGGACACTCATGGTGGATTGTTATATTCTCACATTGCGGCCCATATGTCCTTCCAAATCCCTATCTTGAGGAAGCAGTCTGATCAGGATATTCACTGTTTCCTATTCTGACAAGCATTTTATGAGTTCCAGCCCTGAAAATCAACAAGAGAAAAGCGTTGGAAATTTTAGTACCTCCTATCTTGAGTACTCTGATACATACCTCAATCTGTCTTCCATTTAAATTTTCATTCTCCATTTCAGCTGCAAAACAGTAAAAGAAAGTAATCTCAAGAACATTATAAACTCTTGTATGGTAAATGTTCTAAAATATCATTCTCAGGTAAAATGTGACTAAGGCTGGAACTAACAAAAGCTTGTGATAATAGCAAACAGAGAAGACCCTGATCAGACTGCTTCTTCAGAAGCAGTCTGAACTGGGTCTGCTCTGGTTGCCTTGGCCTTTCTGGCAGGCAACTA
Source organism: Loripinus fragilis (assembly GCA_964019695.1). NCBI lineage: Eukaryota > Metazoa > Mollusca > Bivalvia > Lucinida > Lucinidae > Loripinus > Loripinus fragilis. Next base: position 11,719 of record CAXHUL010000464.1, on the reverse strand, counting down.
CATGTAGTGTTCGAAATTTTAGAACATTTCCCGTACACCAATTTTGATTAGGAGCTCTGTATAACTATAATGACAATTGAGCCATGGCATGGGATTTCCAACAATGTGGTATGTGCGACCACCAAAGCCTAGCGTCAGATCAGCCTGCGCATATGCACAGTCTGATCAGAACCTTTGCTAGTCTCTTGAATATTCTATGAAAGTTAAGCTACTGACTGAACATGATTTGGAGTTTCTAAGCTTAAAAGGAGGCTGCACAGGCTCGTCTGAGTCTTCAATTGTCAAAATGCCACATTGTTGGAAATCACATGTCATGGCTCAATTCTAACACAATATGAACAAAATTCCTGGAGTATAAATGGTATGTGTTATGTGATGAGAGAACCCGCTTTTATTGCATGTGAACAACAAAGGTGCAAACAAGCCTGCACATCCTTGCAGTCTGGTCTTCTTCTGTACCATTGGCCTTCCCCAAACTACAACTGCTAAACATGATAGAACATTTAAACAGGGTTCATACAGGCAAGTATGAGTAACATTCAAGGACTTTTCATGGACTTCTAAAAGACTCTCCATCAGTTTTCAAGGACTTAAAGTTAATGAAAAATACTGATCTAAGTGTTAAAATTCTACTTCAGAAATGCTAGACTGAGATAATGGAGACATTAGTACTGGAAAATTTGTATAAAATTGTTGTGCCTATATTTGGTGCAGCCTATGCTGCACCAAATAAAGGTACAACAATTTTATACTGGCTTAGGTCACTATCAACAGTGCAATGTCCTACAGAAAATAGTAGAATGCAAAGACATTTCAAGGCTTTTGTTTGATTTTCCAGTACTTTTCAAGGCAGATTTAATTTTCAAGTACTTTTCAAGAAAGCCCTCTAAACTCAAGTACTTTCAAGCCTGTGCGAACCCTGTTAAAAATTCCAGTTAGCTCTTTCCCCCCTGGGGAATAATTTCCTCTTTTTTTTTTCTTCTGCTGTTTTTTTTAAATCACTTATTTAAAAAAATGCATATCAAGAATAATGTCAGAGTGTCAAAAAGTTTTGTTCAAAATGTTTAGAAAAAGTTATCAGCAGACGACACTATTAGTTTTGTTTGATTCGATTCTTTATGTCCCATCAACAATCTTTCAGTTATGTAGGGACGGGTCTACCTGGATTGAACCAGTACTAGGCTAGGATTAATGTGTCTTTCTGAAGGACACAACGCAGTGACGCTGGTGAGGGTTGAACCCCAAGGGGGGTGCTCTCTTTTTTTCTTCATATGTAGGCTTGGGCCCAGCATCTACCCTTCACCCCCCAAAAATATCAGGAATTTCAAGCACCCCAAAAAATATTTGAAACTTTAGCAACCCAAAAAATACACCCCATTCTGTACCTTGAACTTAAGAAAAGACCCTAAATGCATACAAATGACCCCTAAATATAGTCCAATTTTGTGACGACCCCAAAAAAATATCCACAAAATCTTCATACACCCAAAGAATATCTATTTTTCTGAAAACCCCCATAATATTGAAATTCAAAATTTTGAACCCCGAAAAATGACCCGAGCCTATGAATGTATGAAAATATCAGAGTACCCCCCCCCCCCCCCCCCCTCTGGGGAATTGACCTCCAGCCCCTCTGTCTCGAGTCAAGCACTCTACCACTGAGCTACTGCACTCTGGACTACACTAGTAGAAAAATGATCAATTGAACAAGCTGTTTTTGTCATAAATGCATTAAAAGATCTTAGATAACAGTGCTCCAGATAATGTTTTTCTCTTGCAGTATCGTACTGGTCAAATTTGAAACCAGTCAGTAACGGCCAAGAATGGCTCTTTGGAATCAGTATCCATGGTGCTAATGATGGTTATAAATGTGTTCTACTGAATTCAGCCGGATTTAAATGAATTGTGTAGTATTACATCTTAGAAGCTATACATCTTACCTTGTTATATTGCAATTTTGTTGTGTTTTAGCAGAACCAGGCATAACTTAATAAAATGCAGTCAAACAAAACTGTGACATACTGAACTGTGCCTTGAGTATGTCACAGTTTGGTATGTCTGCATGAATAATGACTCGAAAGAAATTATCTTTCTAATAGAAACAACAAATACACATTCAAATTTAGTGACTTAAATAACAAAAAAAAATGTTTTGTATTCAATTAGCATCTTGATTCATACCCAGTCATCAAAATCTGTGAGCTGGAGGGGCTTCTAATTCCATGCTACAAACTGACTGAGCATTTTTTCAAAGTTTTGGCATTTGAATGGGGTCTTAGAGAGAAACAGTATCTCAGCTATTCTTCGTCAGACATGTAAATGTAAAGGTAAATGACAAGTAGTGCATGACAAGTAGCATGTCTGTCTCATTGAGATGGGTCTTTTGAGTACCCAAAACACATTTTGGTTGATATTTTTTTTTACACACAAGCATCTATAGGCCTGAACTTGAAATGCTTAGATCATATCGGAGGCTCTCACCTCAAATATTGAGATTGGTGCATGCTATGCCGTTGTCATGAAGCATGGTGTTTCCCCTTCTCGAGGGATTCTTTGATAACGCCATCTATGACATCGCTCAAGATTTTGGCAATCTCTCTACGTCAAATGACATAAATTTGAAAAGAGACGCCTGTTTTAGCGCCATGCCGACTATAAACCTAATGATCGCATGCCATCGTGCCAGTAGAAAGAGATAGAAACAGTTAGAAAAACAGCTGATACGCAAATTGCAAACGAGAAATTCCTACGAAGGCTACTTTCACTTTCAGTATTGACTGGTTCGATTACGATAGTAAATTCCCCGGCAACGTGTCCGAAACCACGTGGCTTCAACAGAAGAAATGACTGCAAAGGGATGCCACTGTTGGGGCCTTTGTGCTTTTGACAAACAAAAACATCGATAAGCAGTCAACAGTTGGGTTCGGTGCACAATTAATCGGTCCCATTCAACTCCATGTAAAAAGGCAGAATTCAAGCATCTGCAAATTTTTTCAGGACAATGCTTGGACTTTTTTCTATCTGTGAGTGGCAAGATCTGTCATTTACCTATCATAAAAGTGAAAAGACAACCTACCTTGATAATCTCGTTTTCTCAGCATTCTCCGTACTTTGAGGAACAGTAAAAAAATTCAGGCTGAAATCCGACTGGCGTCATATGTTACTTGGGGAGTGTGCCGAGGAGTCTGTGACAAAATAGTCCACACAGAGATGCATTTTTCTGCATCAGCCTGACAAACAATGTTGAATAACATGTACATTTAAAGTCGAATAAAGCACCAATTTACGCCATAAAGGGTCCAGAAACGGCAAGTGCTAAATTTCTAAAGGTACTACTTTCATGGGCTACCAAACCGGAAGACTATATTTTTGTACTAACACAAGTTTGATTCTGGATTACGGAAACGCAAAATGTTTGCCTGATTCATAAATCACTTCAATATCAAGCGTATTCTGATTTTGAAGGGTAGAAACTTACAGGTTCCCATAAAAAAAGTACCGTACCAAAGAAAACGCACCCGTATTCGGTACGTCCTAATTTTCAACTCTATCCGTATTTAGAGAAAATGGACCCGTAATTTACACCTGTACGGACGCTATCTGGATCGCTGGATAAGAATGAATTATCAAAACATATCATATCATATGTTGTGGGTACTCAAAAGAACCATCTCAATGACACGAAAATTCACCCTATAACACACATTTATAAAAAGAATGTTATTAATAAATAATTTTCTTATTTTTCAACCAAAACATATGTGGTGGGTGCTCAAAAGAACCGTCTCAATAAGAGATCTTTTGAGCAAACAAAACAAATGTTAACTCTTAAAGCGCCAAGAAAAAGATGCATCTGAAAATGTCCTCTGCTGAAGTCGTCTGCTGCAAATAATAGCCTAGCATTACTGACGAATTAAGTATAGAAGCAAACTGCGAGGACCCAGAACAGATTGCTCCTATAGGAGCAGTCTGATCTGGGTCCACACTATTTGCCATAGAGGCTTCTTAAACATTTCAGCAGGCGAGAAAAGCAGATGAATTTTGTTGCGATTGGTGCATTAAGGGTTAAACTGATTGATAAGCAAATAAAAAAAAAAAATACAATTTTTCAATCAAGTTTTTGCGTTTATCGTGTGCAATATCCATTACCCTTCATTCTCTTTTCTTGTTGCTGTTTGAACATCTTATAGGTATCTGTTTTCTGATAAGCTTCCATCTCTCGTAAATATCTCTCCTTATCCTTGTCTGCGTCATCAAGAAATTTCTGAAACAATAGAAATCCCCATAGGTTTAGATAAGCAAAAAAAAAGATCAGCGTCAAATTGTTAATATTTCCTTACAAATAAATTTTATCATATATTTTGGGTGCTCAAAAGAACAGTCTCATTGAGACAGTTCTTTTGAGTACCCACAATGTATGTTTTGGCTGAGAAATAAGAAAATTAAATTTTCGTTACGCACTCTTAACTAAAGTCCTGAACCCCTATACAGTAAATACTGTGTTTGATTTGTTTGATTTGATTCTTTATGTCCCATCAACAATCTTTCAGTTATATAGGGACGGGTCTTCCTGGGTTGAACCATTACTATTAGCTAGAATTAATGTGTCTTGCTCAAGGACACAATGCAGAGACACCTGTGAGGCTCGAACCAGAGGCCCCACAGTCTCGAGTCAAGCACTCTACCACTGAGCCACTGGGCTTCTTAAATTATTTGTAAAACGGCCACTCAAAAATAGACAAAACAAAGGTCTTGATGACAACTGGAAGCTTAATGAAGGTAAAAAGTATTGCAGAATGCTGCAATACTTTTGGCATGCATCAATTGATAATAGGTCTTGAAAACCCATTTTTCGGTATTTTGGAGAATGGCCGCTTTACACAGGTTTTACTGTACTTAGATATCCCTCTGGATGAGTGAAATTAAAGAGAGATCTCTTTAATTCTCAACCTATATATATGTTGTGGGTACTCAAAAGAGCTGCCGCCTTGTCTTTGAAACAATAGAAATCCCTAAACTTAGGCAGGCCTCTGCATAAGTGTGTTTTATTTACCCTTGTCCTGCTGAATTAGGATTTATCCTTTTTTGAAAACAGTGTACAAAGGTTTAGATAAACAAAATTTTTGAGCGTAAAATTTAATTTTTTCTTACCCATCAGTTTTAACATATGCTTTGGGTGCTCAAACGAACCGTCTCATTGAGACGGTTCTTTTGAGTACCCACAACATATGTTTTGGTTGAGAAATAACAAAATTAGTTTTTAGATACACACTCTTAACTAAAGTCCTGGTGTAGATTCTGATCAGCTGGTTTCTTACGATGACATCTCATGAGTAATGAATAGTGGTACTAGCTCCAAACAGTCAAGGGAATTCTGTTGCCACAACACATCCAGAAATTGGTGAGCTAGCACGCTTGACAGTAAAAAACAACATAAAAGGTGGGTCTCAGTGAGTTTTGTTTGATTTTGATTTGATTCTTTACGTCCCATCAACAATTTTTCAGTTATGTAGGGACGGGTCTTCCTGGGTTGAACCAGTACTAAGCTCGGATATATGTGTCTTGCTCAAGGACACAACGCAGTGACGCCGGTGAAGCTCGAACCAGCGGCCCTTCAGTCTCGAGTCAAGCATTCTACCACTGAGCCACTGTGCTCCGTCAGTGAGTTTTATCAATTTATATTCCTTATTTAGCTATCTATGGAAAAATCTGACAATGCAATTGTGTATAGATATGATTCGACTTTATTACCGCATTAGAATTTGCAGCAGATTTATGCAAGGCTTGAATATAATTTTGTCACAACTTTGAAATCAATCAATTTCTATCAACACATGCAGGGCTGTGGAAATACCATGGCAGACTTGTCTGACCTGGTCCCATTTCATTCAGGACAAGTTGTAAATTTCTATTTACTTGTCCTTGGACAGGTACAAATGTATTAAGTTAATACAATTCTGTATTTCATATTTTGATTAATCATAATGAGCTCACATCTTGCATTGAAAGCAGTGTGGATCCTGATCAGCTTGCTTCTTCAGAAGCCAGCTGATCTGGATCTACACTGTTTACAAGAGAAGCCAGCTGATCAGGATCCATACTGTTAACAAGAGTTGATATATATCTGGTTTCATACTGTTTTTGAAAGAATAAATTGTTTAAGCACTGTAAGGTATAAGCTAATTTTTTCTTTCGGACAAGTAAAATGTTCTATGGACAAGAAACATTTTACCTTTTTACTTGTCCCTGGACAAGTAGAAAATTTTACTATTTCCACACCCCTGAACACATGTTTGGTTGGTTACATCTGTTGATGCTAGACCTATAGGCAGGTAGCTGGGGTAGGAGTTGGTAAACTACTCATGGACCAGGGTTCATACAGGCAAGATAGTGTAAAATTCAAGGACTTTTCAAGGACTTCTCAAAGACTTTCTTACTGTTTTCAAGGTCACAAAACTCAAGAAAAATACTGATTTACACCTTAAAATCCTACTTCTGAAATGCTATCCATTACTAAAGATATTAGTTTAAGATAATTAGTATAAAATTGAGGTGCCTTTATTTGGTGCAGCATATGCTGCACCAAATAAAGGCACCCCAATTTTATACTGATTTAGGTCTCCAAAAACATACTGTTGAATCCTCCTGTAAATGGTAAAATTTGAGGACTTTTCAAGACATTTGAGTGTTTTTCAAGTATTTTTCAAGGCAAGTTTTATTTTCAAGGACTTTTCAAGACATTCCTGTTTATTCAAGTACTTTTCAAGCCTGTGCGAACCCTGTGGACTCATGTGTAGGTAGCTGGGGTACGAGTTGGCCAGCTACCCTCTCATCAGACTGTCACTGGGTCCGGCATCAACAGACCTGCAATATATATATATGAGATTTCTAACAATATTGTATGTGCATACGCTCAGTCTGATCAGAGCTTTTGCTAGTTGCTTGAATATTCTATGAATATTAAACTACTGACCCAACAGCAATTGGTATTTATAAGCTTTAAAGAAGGCTGCACAGGCTCGTTTGAGACTATTCATGTCAAAATGTCATATTGTTGGAAATCTCATGTCGTGGCTCAGATATTACCAACCAAGGGCATCAGGAAACACTAAGAATAAAATTTCTAAACAAGGGTTGATTAAAACCCAAGTATCATTACAGGGATCCCACAGAAATTCAAAAACACAATTCCATGATTTTTCCATGATTTTCCATGATCAACAATGTAATTTCCATGACTATTTAATGCATGGCCTCCAACCTCCCCTTTTAGCGACATTTTCACCACGCTTAGCATAAATGTGGAATGCAGCAACAGTTATGTATTTAAATAAGCTTGCTTCAATACCTGATACATTCATTTTAAAATAATTAAAAGTTGAAACCACCAGTAGCCAGAAAACTAGCTGTCAGACACACAAAACTTGTGTGTCTGACAGCTAGTTTTCTGGCTACTGGTGGTTTCATCAAATTATTTCACAAAATTCTATGATTTTTCCATGATTAATCAGGTTTTTTTAAAATTCCATGATTTTTCCATGCATGGAAATTCTTTTCATGATTTTCCAGGTTTTCCACGATTTCCAGAGCTTGTGGGAATCCTGTATAAAGCCCTGCTTATTTCTGCGGCAAAATAAAGTTATATAATATTTACACACGATAGCTGAACTGTCGGATATTTCCATAGAACAGTCATTAAGGAATAAAATTTGATAATTCTGTGAATAAGGTAAGACTCAAAAGTAAAGATCTGTACAAACCTGTTTTTCATGCTGTGGTAGTTTTGTCCATTCAGCCCCAAGAAGTCGCGTAATTTCCACAAATGTTAAGTTTGGGTTTTCAAGGCGTATCTTTTCCCGCCTGTCATTCAGAAACCTTATATAGCCAGACAGTGGCTGCTTCGGAGCGTTCCAATCTCTAGGTTTCTTCCGTTTCTTCCCCTTTGGCCAACCACCTTTTCTTGATTTCTGAAAAGTAATAAAATCAGTTTAAACTGCCTACCAATTTTCCTTGATTTCTTAAAATGATAAACCCAGTTAAGATAACCTCCTCTGAGACAAACTGCCCTTCTTGATTTCCTAAAATTCATTCTTTTCTTGGCATTCTTGCTAGTGGACACTTTTGTCATCTGCCAGGTATATACGTATTCCATACCTGGAGTTTTTGCGCAGGGCGCAAAACATCCACTATTGGATTATTTGAGCTTTGTATAATAATCATTTGTTGGATTTTTTGCGCATATACACAAATCCTTAGTAGAGACGTGGAAGATTTTTGCGTACATGCGCAGAAATTTCTAATAATGATTTTGAATAACAAAGTCATCCAACACTGGATTATTTGCACATATACTCAAATATTCATAGACGTGGAAGTTTTTTTTTTGCGTACGTGTGCAGAAACTCCTTATAGTGCTTTTGGATTTACAAAGTCTTCCAACGCTGGATTATTTGCGCATATATGCATATCCTTAATAGAGACGAGAAAGGTTTTGCGCACGTGCGCAGAAACTCCAAATAGTGATTTTGCATAACAAAGTCTTCCAACACTGGATTATTTGCGCATGTACGCAAATCCTTAATAGAGACGAGGAAGTTTTCTGTGTACATGCGCAGAAACTCCTAAATCAATAGCGAATTGTATAATTCCCTTTGGATATGTTGAAGTATTCTGCGCATCATTGTTGTTGGATTTTGTGCGCTGATATATGCGCCAATTGAAAAAGAGACATGGAATTTTTCGCGTACATGCGCAGAAAATTCTAATAGTGAATTCCTCTAACTTTGGATTATTTGCGCGAAAAATTCCATGTCTCTAAAGAGAATTATACAAATCGCTATTGATTTAGGAGTTTCTGAGCATGGAATTTTCGCATACATGCGCGGAAAATCCTAATAGTGATATTAGATAATAAAAGCTTCCAACTTTGAATTATTTGCACAAACAGGTGTGTTTTTGCGTATATGCGCAAAAATTCCAAATAACGATTTGTACACGTAGAAGTAATCTGCGCACAATTGCTGGATTTTGTTCGCTGACAGATAGGCTAAACCTTACTAGAGACGTGGAAAACATATGCGCAGATAAGCCAGTGTTGGATGATCAAAATCATAATTAGGAATACCTGCGTACGTATGCAGAATATACCCATGTGACAAAGTAGCGCAAACAATCCAGCATTGGAAGACAAATGATTATTAGGAATATCTGCGTACGTACGCAGAATACATCCATGTTTCTATGTACTTGGTCATATGCGCAAAATATCCAGCGTTGGAAGACCCAAATCATAATGGGGAATATCTGCGTATGTGCGCATAGTTTATCCTGCGAAAATGATAAACTGATCATTTGTTTTAATCAGTGGTAATCATATCTCTAAATGCGCAAATAATCCAGCATGGCAGATTTTGGTAATTTTCATTTTTAGACCAAGATTTCGTATGGACGCAAAAACTCCAACTTTGCGTGCGCAGAAATGTTCCAGATAGCTACTAGCTTTCTGCGTATCTACGCACAAACTCCAATCCTGTACCAATGGATTTTTTGCGCTGTACGCAGATAATCCACGAAAGCAATCTTTCCATCGCACACATAAGCAAACATTCCACTACAGGATGTTTTGCGCCCTGCGCAGAAACTCCAAATTTGGATCAATATATACCTCCATCTGCTGATAACCCTTGCCAGTGATTTTATTTGGCCATTTTTACCCCCTTATATGGGAGTCATTCGCAATCCAAAAATGGCCTTTATTTTCCCAATTTCATGTATTTTAGTACTTATTTTCCCAATTTTTATGATATATTTTCCCAAATGTGAAGGAAACACTTACGGAAAATCTGTCTTTGTGCGAATATCTGATGAATATGCTGCGAATATTCTGCGAACTGCATTGTTCACAGTAATTGTTTGCTATATATTCCCTTCTTGTTGCGAATACACAGAGTACAAAGTTGATCTGACAAAAAAGTGATCGCTAAATGTTTGCAGCTTGTCATATAATCGCTGCATATTTGCAGCAAAAACTTAAACTTTTTTCAAGCACAAGGTATTATTCACCCGGTATTTGCTATAAGAACTTAGTTCTGGATACTGTTCGCTGTTATTGTTACAGTGACTATAACTTTTTATGTATTCACGGAGTGTTCATCTAAGGAACTTCAACTCATATAGCTCTCAGTCTAAAGATCTCTTTTTTTTTTAATGGGGAGATAGATTCAAAATTATCTCCCCTTAGAACTCTTCAATTAAATGGCTGTCATAATTGCCATGATGCACAAATGACAACATGTTGAGAAGTCTTTTTACGTAATGTAGTTTTTCTGTTCCTATGATGTTTCAGTTAATACCTTTTGATTGTTCTCGGATGGTGTTGCTTTCTGAGGCCAGTGCAAAATGGATTAATTTTGACTATTTGAGTTTAACAAGCTTTGACTTTTCTAAAAAAATCAACTTCGGATCATTGATTTTTGCTTGTTTGCGGGATATTCGCAATTATTGTTCGCCACATATTTGCAACAGCTATTTTCACTTTTAATTAAAATGTTTGCAGAATATTCGCAGAAAGAGCGTTGGATATTCGCTGCATATTTAATTTAAGGATTTAAATGCATGTTTGTTGTGTATTCGTAGAATGTTTGCAGGATATTCCCTGCATATTTTATCAGCTGCTCTGAATCATGTCTGCCACATATTCCCTGAATATTCCCAGGCTGTTAACTCAAAGTATTCGCCGCAGACCTAATTTGCATGTGAAAATTGAACATCTCGCGAACATTCCGTGAATACTGGTCAGCCATATAGGGTTATGTTTACCGAATAATCACAGAATATTTGCTAGCTATTCGTGAAAATAGTTCGCGGAAGTGCATTTTTCCTGTAAGGGAAAGTTAGCTTCCCAAAATCCCAAATAAAATCACTGCTCGCAAATAGTTTGGACCAAGAGAAAGACTGACATGGTTGTTAATTTTTTCTTTTCATACTTTTGTTATCTTCTGCTGACTTTAACTAAATCAACTTTGCATTCAAACAAATAATCTTGTAGGAACACTATCAGAGTGTAAAACAGCTAGGTCCAGATCAGGCCTGAAAATCTGACGGTCCTGATCTGAGTCCAAACCATTTGCAAAATTTAATGTCAGCAAGAAAAAATGTTATTATTTATTATAAGGGCCTCGACGCGAGAAAACCTGTCTTCGGGGGGTTGCAAACAACTAAGGTGCAGACCAGCCTGGGCATCCGCACAGACTGATCAGCACCTTTGTTTTTTGCTTTTTGAAAAGTTTATATCTAAACTTCCTACAAACAAAATTTTAAGTTTCTAGCTAGTCTCTGTAGCTGAGGTAACTGGTTTGAGTCTCGCTTTGTCGGAAACCTGATTTGTTTGTATTTCTAAAACCTTCCAATTATCACTCAAATTGTGGGGATTGTTTTTGGGTGAGATATCGAGAGATTGGCTTTTTTTTCCCAAAATCTCTAATTCATTGAAATTGGCTCCATGGCAGTTTTCTCACAGCAAAATGTAACTTAGCTAAGGACTTTGCTAAAATTCGGATTTTCACGTCAGTGTCTTTTCTCGCATGAAATTCTGAGCCAGCCTAAATCTTAGATCAGGGTTGGCAACTTTGCATTCCTCTTTAATTGCACGCTGGTGGGTCGGACTTTAGACTCTATGACGGTTTTGACTTAAAGACTTATCTATTGATGAGATGGTAGG
>CAXHUL010000463.1:0-10000 GCA_964019695.1 Loripinus fragilis | reverse complement strand
CTGCACATAGTTTCAAGAAGTATAGACCAAGTTGTATAGCCCATGTTGATTGAAACCTTCATAACAATAATTCCACTTTATTTAAGGAACATTTTATTACTGCGATACATCAAGATAAATGGCATCCTCCATTGATATTAAAGGACCAAAATTTATATTTATTAAGGTATCACAGGCTAAACTGAAATTTAATTCTGTCCCTGAAGATAGTTTTTAACCTACCAAATAATGTTGTCCCTGATGAGATGCCAGTCTACACTGTTTATCAATGAACCCATTTACCCAGTGCTGGTCTCAATAAAGAGTTATCCCCCCACCTACCTGGCTCCAATTGTCTCCCATGCCTCGTGCCAAGTAATCAGCGAACTGATGGCCATACCTCAATATGGCATTGTCTTCATCCATCAGCATGGCATCAGAACCTAAAAATAGAGAATACTAGGTGAGTGTCTTTTGATATCAAGTTTACCAGACGAGGCTTCGAGAACGCTGGCTTGCCCAGCAATTCAACAAGCGTTCTAGAAGCTGAGCCTGGTAATCATGATATCAAAAGACGCAAACCTGGTATTCTATTTATCAGTTTACCTATTGTTTCAATCTTCAAGCTAGCAATTATGACATAATTTTCGATTTTGTGTTGTATCAGCGTCATTAGTCATTCAAAAAGCGCAATGTCATCATGACCTGATAAAGGCACATGTGGTGAGATAGACAACGTTTATCAGGCAATATGCCATGAGAGGTAACTGATAAATATTTTTATAAAACAATATTTTGAACAGAGAATTCTTGTTAATTTGAATTGAATGACTCAAATAACCTGATTTAGTCCAAGTGAACTTGGCTTTATTGTGTACTGATCAGGGGCTTTGACGGAATCATTTCCCTTAATTCTGGTCAAAAAAGGGGATCAGTTTTAAAATGTTTACTTCGCTTGCTGAGATAAGCAAGTGCAGGCCTTTAGTTAAGAGTACGCACCAGAAAAATAATTTTCTTATTTCTCAACCAAAGCATATGTTGTGGGTACTCAAAAGAACCGTCTCAATGAGATGGTTCTTTTGAGCACCCAAAATAGATGCTAAAAAATATTGGTTAGAAAATATTTACAATTCTACGCTGAAAATCTTTGTTTATCTAAACCTATGAAGTGGTTATTTATCTCAAGTGCTAAAGGTGTCAATGAACTAGCTTCAATCTATGCCTCCTGGGTAAATTTTCATGTTTTTTGTTGTCAGCTGATTTTTATTCAAAATCAACTTTTTTCGAAAAATTCTTTTAGGAATACCATCTGAGTGTCAAACAGTCTGAACCCACATCAGGCCCAACATTCTTTAGGGCCTGATCTGGGTCCAAACTGTTTGCAAAGGTTATCAGCAGACGGTACTCAGCAGACGGTACTCAGTAGACAATGAGTTAATAACTGATAGGCCTCTATATAAGAGTGTGTAATTCAAAATTATTTTTCTTATTTCTCAACCAAAATAACGTTGTAAGCATCCAAAACAAATGTTAAATTAGATGGCTTAGATAATACGGTAAATGTTCTAAAATTTCGAACACTCTAAAAGTACGAACACCTAAAATTATCGCCGAAAATAATTTTTAAAACATCCTAAAAAATCGAACACTGACTTTTTTCGGAAAAGTGAATTTCTAAAATTACGAACACACCTTATTTTCCGCGGAAAATCGATGTCCGTTTACCTGTTTGTCCCATCTGTGTTCGGTATACTTCTACCGTACAGCACGTGAGCGGTAGCGGCATTTGGAATGTTCCATTCTACTTAGATTTGTAATCTGGCATGTGGCGTTCTATTTCGCATGCCAGCGCGCGACGTTATACATTATACATTTTTCAAGGTCACCAGCATTGACGAACTTGATGCACGGACAAGTTCCTGCAACGATTCCGAAACTGCTTTGACTAACCCTATTGAGTATATGTATCCACCCAAATGGCTGAGATCATTTTTTATTACTGACCAAAGGCCGCGATTCAGCTAATTGCACGTGAATTCATCTTGTCATACCAAGGGTCGCGATTCGCTATCTTAGATACGACGAAACCCTCGCTGGTGAAGATGACGTGAATTATGCACGTTGACAAACGCATATATAGTGTGCTGTGACACGTACTCGTTTTTTTCTCTAAAATACCAGCCCCGAAGAGAGTTAACTTAAGGCTTGAATATGTGTGTTTGCACAATCTCGTCAGGGTCTCGTTCACTAACAAAGTTTAAAGTGGATGAAGACTCTAGCCAAATAAAAATTCTAGACATCTACGTACGTTGACTTTAAAATACTTAAAATACTTGTCAGCGGTTTTCTAAGTACATGTAATAATGGCTATTCCTATCAATCAAAAAAATCAAATTCCTCAAAATGGAACATTTTAACAAACTGTTGAGCCAATCGCGGCGTGTCTGTTTGTCCTCATGAAACTGCACATTGAGGGTCCTACGAGTGCATTACCGGTATAATGTACGCACATACGCACATACATGTACCAAGAAATAAATTGATTGTAGCACGATTCTGCATCTTGATGAATTTATTATTTACATATTTAATTTCATGAAATAAGTCAGCTATGCGAGCAGCGAAGGCTCAGACGAGCCTGCGCACCTGCGGAAAATCGTCAGCGCCTGACATCTCAGAAATCGCTTTATTTACCACACGTCTGTAGATGTATGTACCCCGACTTTGTTACATAAGAAGATCAGCCTGCATACCGCATACGCAGTCTTATCAGCACCTTTGTTTCTAGAACAAAACATTAACATTTTGTCGGGCCAGATCTGGGCCCAAACTGTCCGCTAAAAATTAGTTTGTCACAGCTTCTTGGGGGGGGGGGGGGGGGGGGGGGCGGGGTTCAGCACTGCTAATAGTATATCAGCCGCAGACAAAAGGACAGGGTAATGGTTCGCGGACATGTGTTTGAGATCAAAGAAGCCGACTATCAGACCACGTGTTGTTGTTGTTTTAAGACTCGGGTAGCACGCGGTCGCTTTGGGCGCACGAAAGCGGACTTAGCACTCAAAACATAATTGCATAGCTGTGTCTCCTTTTCATGGGTTTGCATGAAAAAAAAATCAATGAACTCGAGCATGAAACGGCGCACTGCATGCATAAAAAACTTGATTTGTGGTACTTGTCTGAATTTTTCCTTTTCTTTGAGATATGAATGTACCACCCAGCGTATCGTACGCATCGGCTCGAAGCCAATATATCATAAATTGAGCCGCGACACAATGTGGCATTTTGACGAGTGTAGACTCAGACGAGCCTGTGCAGCCTCCTTTTAAGCTTGCAAATTCCAAACGATTTTCAGTCAGTAGCTTAACACTCATATGATATTCAAGCGACTACGTAGCAAAGGCTCTGATCAAACTGTGCATATGCGCAGGCTGATCTGAGGCTTTGCTGATTGTTGGAAATCTCATGTCACGGCTCGATTATATTTTTCCGAGGCATCGGACGCAAAGTCGAACGTTCGCTTACATGATTAATTCTTGGTATCCTGTTTGCCCCTGATTTGATTTGGCAATACGTCGGAGATCTTCTGGATCCAAACTATTTGCAAACTTTGAGAGAGAGAGAGAGAGAGAGAGAGAGAGAGAGAGAGACTAGCGCTTGCATACGAATCTCTTGTAATCTCGAAACATAAGTATCGGTGCTAAAAATGATACTTGGAGATGCTTCTCGTGCGCATCGGCTTTTGCACGACAAAGTCGGATATTCGACAGTATTGATGCTTTGCATGCTTTCAATCGCATGGCCAAATGTTTAAATTGACGAAACAGTCTTTCCTGAATTCCGTTCGGATCAGATCTGGATCCGAACTGTTCTTCTTTTTGAAGAGAGAGAGGATCCAAATATCACTAAAAGCGGGCCATCATCGGCTCACCATCGAAACACCTTTAAATGGCATTTCGCTGGCCCAACGTTGAATGCTGGATTGTTAGTTTTGAGAATTACAGGGGATCTGGTCCAGTATTGCTAAGAAATTCTATATTTTTGTGATTTTTCAGGGGGGGGGGGTGGTCCGGACCCCCTGTCCCCCCTCTGGATCCGCGCATGGGACCGGACAATGTATACACTTATTGAGATATACTGAAAACCCATTTTATCGTGCGCATCGGCTTTTGTACGACACTTTGCATACTTTCTATCGCATGCACAAATTTTTAAATTGACTAAACATTCAGTCTTGAATTCCATTCGGATCTGATCTGGATCCAAACCGTTTTTGCAAATGTAAATAGAGAGAGAAAGGGAGAGAGACTGGTACATGCACATCCTTTCGGGAAAATCAAAGTGCATCGACAGATCGACAAGTAGAGAGAGAGAGAGAGAGAGAGATGTGTGTTCTTTTTGAATTTCGTCATTTTTTCAACTCTGACAACTCGTCTACGTATTTCAAAGTTTCGTGTATATCTTTGCAAAAAATTCTGATCGACGAGATTACATTATAAACGGCATTTGCGCAGATGGAGAGCAAGCGAAAGCGTTTTGGTACGAAAGTGTAGCGATTCATCGGTAGTCCGAGGTTAAATAAGTGGACTTTTACAACTTGTAAGTAAATTGAGTGACATAACATGCACGTGCCTGGCTCTCGATTTGGTAATTAACGCACGCGCTGGACAGCTGCAAGAATTCAGCGGCGGTTGAAAAGAAAAATGAGTAGATAGCGCAGAATCATATCGCCGTGTTTTCGACAATTTTCTACCACATTTTTACATGCATATATACCGTTTTTGCTTATGCTAAAGACCACATTCTAAAATTACGAACACTAGCACTTTTTCTGAAACGTAATTTCTAAAATTACGAACAGCGGAAAAAATAATTATTTTTTAGTGTTCGTAATTTTAGAACATTTACCGTACTCAAAATTTTAATTCAACTTTTTTATACTGAGGTCGAGTTCCAAAAAAATTCAGAGTATTTTAAGTATTTCTGAAATTTTTCTCATGGCACTCACCATCTCTAACTAATCCACAGGAAACCAGACTAGAGCAGACATAATAGCCGGTTTCCCTCACAAATCTGTTGGTATGTGTCAGTGCCCGGAAGATCAGGTCCAGTAACTCTTGGTCAACATAATCATTAAACTCATGTCCACAACCATTGATCACACTCTGCAAGCACCTGCAAAAGATCAGCATATGCTAAGATAAAGTGATGTCACAAGGCATAATATTAGGAGAGATATTTTTCTACAAATAATGAGGTTACATAGAATGGCCTCTCATCAACAGGATTCAAATTAAGAGTGTGTAGTCAAAAAAATGTATTTCCCAACCAAAACATATGTTGTGAGTACTCAAAAGAACCATATCAATGAGACAGTTCTTTTGAGCACCCAAAACACACATTTAAATTGGTGGGTAGGAAAATAATTACAGTTTTACGCTCAAAATGTTTCCTTATCTGCTCTTTTGCATTAACTCTTAAGTTTACAGGACCAGAGTTTTCACTTTGAGATTTCAGTAGTTTGAGTAAAATGGAGTTGGTCTGTAAATTATAAGGTAAAACTTGATATGTTTCACTATTTTATATATGTAATGAAAAAGAACCGTCTCAGTTACAGTAAAACCGGTGTAAAACGGCCACTCAAAAATAGACAAAACAAAGACTCTTATAACAATTGGTAGCTTACATGAAGGTCGAACCATTGGAGCATTCTGCAATACTTTAGACCTACATTAAGCAATAATTGGTCTTGAAAACCAATTTTTGGTCTTTTTTTGAGTGATCGTTTTACACAGGTTTTACTGTAGTTTATAATTTGCTGTGGTGCTCTCAGGAACAATCTCATCAAGACTGTTAAAATGAGAACGAACAACATACACCGCTAAGAAGCAGAGGATGTTTAGGTCCTGTATTGCTATAAATTTACTACATGCAAAATAGAAGAAAACTAGAAATGTGTCCAGGGGACATAGATGTCACTGCTGATGCAAAGTTTGCATATTCTCGCAAACAGCTAAAACACGGAATTGGTGCTGATTTAATTTTTTTCATGTTATATCTATGCTACAGAAGAACTGTGTCGTAAAGGAACACTTTATAAGAGGTATTTAGAAAGGCATTTACGGATCATGTTTGCTCGAAAATTTCAAGCAGCTAACATTGCCCGTTTTGGAGATATGGTCTATAATGTGCTCCCAAAATGGCCATTTATAAGCGTTATGCAGTCTCATTTTGAAAACAAATAATTTAAAGTCCAAATAATTCAGGCTTCCTATTTAAATATTGAAACAGAACTGTTTGCATCTTATAAAGACAATTATCTTCTACATTTTGCGATTTGAATTAAAGAAATTGGTCAAAAATGGTGGATTTTCTCCTCAAATTCCTAAAGATAGTGTTTTTGATAAAAACTGTAAGAACAACACTAAAACACTGTACTATACCCCTGATTATACAAAACATGTGTTTATTTAAGTAAATTTCATTTCCATTATATCATTAAAGCTGCATACTCTGTAACTATGAACATTTTTCGAAAAAAAATATTTTCTTTTTAAATCATTTGCAAAAGTAGAATAAAGTTATGTTGTCACAATAAATCTAATTTCTACAGTTGAAAACTGCATGAAAAAGTGAATTATCTTATAAAAACAGGTGTATTTTCTCTTGCCTGTAATTATTTGCGTCCCTCCAATAATTCTAGACAGTTAATTTTTAACATAAATGCTGTTGTTTTGACACTAATAATTTGTTAATTATTACGAAAAAGGTAAAATGTATACCTGAATTTTAGTATTTTTACTGTGTTCTTGAAAAATAGAAACATTATTTTTAAAATGAAAACATCAAAAGATACAGATTATGTAGCTTTAAAGACTATAGTTTCCAAAAAATACAGTTTGCATTCCAGGCTAGTCCAATGCTTCTCACCATAGAACATTTCTGTCAGGAACAGAAAAGTAAATTTTTGTAGTGTCTGTAACCATGACAATTCATAAAGCGAATTCTTGAAGACTTTCAATCTCAGAATAACTTCCTTTTAATATTATATGTCGTTCAACATAAATATCAGATAGACAAAGTTTCATTGTCATGACAATTGGAATTTATGAGATATTAGCATCAGAAAAAGTTACAGACACTACATGGAACATTGGACCAGATTTAAGTGCATTTTGACAAAGAATATTTTTTTGATAGTTGACCTTTGGGACTGCTGTAACTACTTTGATGTCTTTAAGTATGGTTTACTGTATTCAGAAAATGATTTTGAGCATTAAGATTAACTTCTGGTAAAAGTGAAGAGATGCAATCTGATAGAGCTCAATTTATGACAAATTCAGCCAATGGTTGTTGTAAAGATATGCTTATATTTTGCATCTTTAAGTGTTTATCTTCTTTGTTTGGTCTCTCATAATACTTACCAGTTTTTCCCATTGTTGTTTCAGAGAAAAAGAACTGCAGATATTTATATTTTTGCTCTTATCTTGAATGTTATATCTTAGGTGTAGTGTCCATAACCTATTAACAGGCAGGAGTCCGAGTAAAAGTATAAAAAAAATTATATGAGGGAATATTTTCAAAAACAAAGACTTGTTTTAGGCAAGATGTGTAAAAAACTATGTAGAAAATGATAATATATAATCATATCAGGTACTTTATTTTTTGCCTAGTGAGACACTCATCAGCAGCAATACTGTGTTTTAGCCGAAAGCCAAAAGTGAGATATTTTGACGAACAAAGGGCAAGAACTCTTGAAGCCATGGTGCGATATGAACCATTATTAACCATTATACTGAGTTTCATAAAATTCTAATCAAAACTATTCAACGTCGTAGGTGTGACATACGTAAAAATCTGTAAATGAGCAGACTTATTTCAGTCTTACAGGGTTCATACAGGCAGGTTTGAGTAAAATTCAAGGACTTTTCAAGGACTTCTAAAAGACTTTCCTACAGTTTTTCAAGGACTAAAGTTAATGAAAAATACAGATTTAAGTGTTAAAATTCTACTTCAGAAATGCTAGATTGAGATAATGGAGAAATTATTACTAGAGAATTAGTATAAAATTGTTTTGCCTTTATTTGGTGCAGCATATGCTGCACCAAATAAAGGCACAACAATTTTCTACTGATTTAGGTCTCTATCAACTGTGCTAAGTCCTACAGTAAATAGTAAGATTCAATGACTTTTCAAGGCTTTTGAATGATCTTCCAGTACTTTTTAAGGCAGATTTAATTTTCAAAGACTTTTAAAGAAAGCCCTCTAAATTCAAGTACTTTTCAAGCCTGTGCAAACCCTGTCTTATCTGGTTACAAATCCCAAGGTGTTTACTTTCTTCCAACAAGGCCCATTTGAGCTCAATAGTATGAATTTTAAAGGCAGACCTGTGTCTGTTCATATAAAATTCAAAGTGCTCCAAAGTGCTTATCAAAATCATTAAAGTACAAAAAAAACAGTAAATGTTCTAAAATTTTGAACACATTTCTGTTCTCAAATTTTCTGATATAATGTTGGATTTCCAGGTTAGAATTCACAAAATGCTTGTCAGAATAGCAAACAGGGAAGACCCTGATCAGACTGCTTCTGTTTGTCTAGGCCTTTTTGGCTGGCAACTAGTGTCCAAAATTTTAGAACATTTTTTCTACTTACTTCATCCAGGTCTCCAGCGACTTCCAACCAGCTGTGTCATGGAATATCTGAGCTGCTTCTACACTGTGACGCTGTAAATAAAGCAGTAGCAGTAGATAAAGGTGATCATGGGTCTAGATAAAAACATTTTTTGGCATAAAATTGTGAATATTTTCTTAATCATCAGTTTTAACATTTCTTTTGGGTGCTCAAAAGAAGAGTCTCATTGAGATGGTTCTTTTGAGTACCCACAACATATGTTTTGTCTGAGAAATAAGAAAATTTTAAATTAGGCACTATAAGAAAATTTTTAATTATGCTAGGAAAATTAAGTGTTTCTCAGGCCACTTTTTTGAAAAACAGATGAGACAGACAGGTTTTTATTTTTTATTTCCCCAAAAAACAGATGAGGCCACTTTTTTTTTATTTCATCCAAAACTAATGAGGCACCTTTTTGTTCATTTTAAGTATAAAAATGTTGATATTTTGATTTTGACATATGAATAAAATAAATGAGGCCACTTTTTTTTATTCACTTAAGTCTGAAAAAAGACAGATAAGGGGCATTTGAAACAGATGAGGGAGGGCCTGAGAAACATTTTTTTTAGTTGGCCTAAGGCACTCATCTAGAGGCCTGAAGATATCTAGAGAGCTAACATTTAAAATTTCTTTCTTCATAAAAACATACGATCCAGTTCATGATATGTTTGGTTTGTGGTCTGTCAACAGCTATATGGTCATGTTGAGACGGTCAGTTAAACTGACCACTCTTTTTTCCTGGGCAAGCCTAGACTAAGCTGTTAACCAGTACTCAGTGCATATATTTTCAGTTGTAACTGACAACAGCCCTTCTTGAATCAGCAGATGGAGGAGAATGGCCGTAGAAAATATTTCATGATCTATCTCCACAACAGTATGGGGTTGGGCCGGGATTGAACTCGTTTTGATATGACCAATTAACACACAATAGCATTGGGTATTTGAGAATTGAGATTTTTCTAGTCAACACCACAACATTCATGGAAAAAATAATAATATCCATAGGGCTAGCTAAGAGGGATAAACAGACTGATATTTTTCTCCACAAAAACATTTGTTGTCGCTCAATGGAATCTACTTACCAGCATTTCTAATGAGCTACACGCAACAGTTTTCACAGAGAACTAAGAAAAACATTGCCATTTACCCTGAAAAAAATCCTGTCTGGGGCTATAACCTTTTTACAGTACCTTTTCTCCTCGAGGTGAACTGGACAACTTTTCGATGGGTTTCTCTGACTCTTCCTGTTCCGTTACCGACCCCTCCATCAATGAATCCCTCTCAAGATTGCCTGATATCCCCTCCAGAATGGTTTCTTTACATTTTACATAAACAGTTGGACCAACAGTCTTAC
>CAXHUL010000462.1:0-59000 GCA_964019695.1 Loripinus fragilis | reverse complement strand
TTGTAACGGTCAGTAAGAAAACCACTGGAAGGTTACAGCATGTTTGACTGTACCAATCTCACCCTTATTTCTGATGTGTGTCAAGACAAATAGGTGTTTGGTTTGCATGAAAGATACCTTAATTATCGGTGTAACATCTCCTAGTACATACAAAACGAGATATAGCTAGATTCCGAAAATCGGATGTGTAGCCTGGCAAACGTGTCGTTCGTGATTTCATATAATTTGAAATGCAACATGACCATATTTTGAAGATATTGAAAGTTTGACCTTTTGACCTCCAGACAATGGCAATTACCGAACAGAGGAAAATTTCTCTATTCTAACATTGGTAATATTTAAGTAATGACTAGAATGTCAAACAAGTTGGGCTCTGGAAGTCACTGTAGGCATTGCAGAACTACTAAACAGAGGAAAATTACTCTGTTCTTAAACTGTAATTAATGTACGACAGAAATAATGAACAAGTGGCAACAGCAGAATCTAGGGCGAAGATTTGGTACCAGTAAAATGCATTAAGCCCCCCCCCACCCCCGTGGCTTAGGCTGCTGTCCGTTCTAAGGCGGTGGTTCTGTTGTTGTTGACTTTTTGTTTATTGTTACTCCCATTGTGGGAGTCTGTATTTGTTCTATGTTTTGTTGTACGTTACTTTATGTCCATTCTAGTATTGCAATCATCTTGATGGGGAAGAGAGAGCTGATTGCTTTGCTTAATTTGTTTTCCTGGTGTCTCGTGATGGTTGAGCGGCTCTTCCTCGCGGTGCCTAGGGGTTGTCTGCAGTTTGTGATTGTGGTATTTCCTGATCATACTCACTTACTATATTTTATTTCCCGCAGTTGGAAATTGTTGAATTACCGAACAGAGGAAAATTCCTCTATTCGAAAATTGGTAATATTTAAGTTATGACTAGAATGTCAAACAAATTGGGCTTGGAGTTCTGGAAATCACTATAGGAAATTGTCGAACTACTAAACAGAGGAAAATTCCTCTATTTTAAAGGTCACTCCTTTTTTTGCTTGTTGAGATACTGAATGGAGAATGTAGAAAAATTGCTCTGTTCTTATAAGATGAAAATCCGATTGAGATTAAAGGACTCTTCCCATTGTCGTAACAGAAGAAATTTCCTCTATTGTAAACCAATTTCTACTTGATATATAAATTGATATTTGAACTTTTCTTTTAACTATTAGGACAAATACACTACTTAGAACATATTTTAAGGACATCATTTTCTGCATTTTGAGCAGTAACAAAGGAGGAAATTTCCTCTGTTCATAGGAAATAATTTACATTGTACCATCATTATTGTACTCTATAACGATGCAAAAGTCAAAATATGACTTTGTCTATATTGATGTTTTACGGTCAAAAAGGGGAATTTTATCGGAAAATCTCTTTTTATTATGGAAAGAGTTATATATATAATTCCAAAATATCATACCTCCTCCTCCTCCTCCTCCTCCTCCTCCTACTGCAATTATCATACCACCTCCTGAAACACGAAAACAATCGTGAATTATACACACCAATCAATTTGTAAACGCCACCGCAAATCATAACAGTAGGAACGCAAAGAGCGTATTTTGAGTTAAAGTATTTTAAAATTGTAAAAATGCGCGACGCAAAATATTCCCTCAAAATGGCGGCCGAAAAATGGCGCCAAATATTCCCTTCTTTAAACGCTCTTTATTCTTAATTTGTAATTAATGACAGTGTATTCTCGCTATATATTTAGATTCTGCAACCTTTAATCGCCAATTTCCTTTTTTGAAAGTGTTTAATGATATATTGCTTTGCAACGAAATCAATCTCTGAAATGCACCACCGTCAGGCACTTAAAAACAGAAATGAAATGTAAGCTCTGGCATATAATGGAACGTTTTTTGTCTCCAGAACCGATTTTGATGAAATAAATTAAAACATATTCACCTTTGCCCCGTCCATCTTTCAGCTAGGTATAAACGCGGGACAAAGCTCTAAAATGACGTAGTCACTAGTCAAAGTTGTCCCATATTTGCGTCACAATATTACGAGTAAACGTGTTGTAATCGATTTGTATATCTGTAAAAATATGATTCTAAAGGAATAATGCCAATACGTATTCTTCTGTAAAATGGCGAAGAACTGTGATGTTCAAATACCTTATCTCTGGGGCCTCAGAGGTGCATCCTAGGTATGCAGATTTAATTTTTAATTCGTTTCGTTCGCCTAAAAATGGGCTTTCCCGTTACTTTGAAATGAGAAATCTTAAATGTTCCCTTCTTCCCGGGCTGCCGATGCCCCTTTCGACTTTATTCTTTAGTCTTTAAATGTCATGCATGTGCAGATCCAGAGGGAAGGGGGGGGGGGGACGGCGGTCCGGACCCCATCCCTGGTAAATCACAAGTTCTATCAAATTCTATAGAAATTAGCATTTGGACCCCCCCTCGTAAATAGTTGGACCCCTCCCCGCATCCCCGGAATTTTTTGGACTTAAAAACCCCAAAACAAACATAAAAAAATCAAGGCTGTTTTCTCACTGTTGGGCTTGGACCCCCCATCCCCTCTCTGACAAAAAATCTGGATCTGCGCATGCACTGTCCATTCAACAGCTCACCCCCCCGGGCTCACCAAATGTCAGAAGGAACTATATGGTTATGTCTGTACCTTGGCTTAATTATCCACTAACCATCGAGGCCCTCACGGGGGGAGAGGGGAGGCTGAAATAAACTTGCTTGTTCCCCAAAAATCGAAAATTTATTTTCCTGGGTTCTATGTTCCCCAAAATTTTCTTTGTTTGCTTCATGTCCCCCTCAAAAGTTGCACTTACCTCCTCTGTTCCCTTGAAATAAATGCCCCTTTACCCTGTTTCCAAAAACCCATGGAAGGCCTCACCAACTACTAACCTACACCCCACCCTCAATCCTCCTCTTGCTCTTATGTCTTCTTTTTTCCTAGCTGTTCCCAATATTCTTTATTTTTGCAGGGATAATCCTGGATGGGCCTAATCCATTTTGTGAGAAAGTTTTATTGCTTTTAGAAAATGGACTTTACTTTTGGCTTGGCCCCATATAAATTTCTATTCAAATTTCATGTGAATTTTGCTCTAATGTGGTTATTAACTTAAGGAGTCTTGGGCCCATCAAATTTTGCAAAGGGCCCATAAAATTTTTAAAAGGCCCATTGAAATTTTGAAACTTGCATGACTTTGAATGGGATATATGGGTCATTAGCCCATTTTAAGGGCCCATCATCATTTTGGGCAAGGATTATCTCTGTTTTTGTTTACTAAACGTTATCTTTTTTGTGGGTAATTTTGGTATGGGTGTGTGAACCAGTATTTTCAGACCAATCCCAATCCGAATCATATACAAAAATATCTCTTCATATACTTGATTTCACAGAAAGTTGACCCATTCATAAACTCCCCCCCCCCCCCAAAGTAAATTTTTTAAAAAGCCTAATAGCAGAGCTCACATTTTATTTAGGTGTACAAACCTAAGAAAATGGGAGCCAGTATACCCCTTATTTCAGAGTCAGTGGGAACTTTGCTATTAAATATGAAATTAAAATACAATTTAGTCATAAAAGCATCCCATTATGACCCAGACCCCAATTAATATATCATTAATATTGAATCATACAATATTCAACCTTCAAACTAGACCTTACCCTTAATAAGAGAAAAATGTTTTTGCTTTATTTCTATTTCATTTTATTTATTTTTTTAAATGAGGTGCTTGGGGCTTGGAACAAGGACAACTTTAGTAAGAAAACATAACTATTTCTTGGGGAAAGGGAAGCAGGCTAATGTATACAGGTAAACATTATGTAACATCACAAACCCCACTGGCTGGGCCTCATTAATATCTTTTTTGTAAAGTGTAGACTGAGATTGCTTTCAATCTGGATAAAAAGTTAAAGAGGTTTAAGTATGTATTCCAAGTTGCAGCATACCAACCACTATATAAATGTAATAAGCAGACATGTTCTTATTATAAACCAACAATGATAAAGGATTCAAAATAAGAAACAGGAATCTTAGTCAGACTCCCAAACATTAATTGGCCTTGAACCTCAAAAACTGGATGACAGTATAATTAAACACTTGTTTCAAATTTTAGAGAGATTTCATCAGCTGTTAACTGATCTGATGATTGTTTACACAGAATAAAGTTCCTGTATTTACAATCAGCTGGTCTGGAACACCAATTTCCCTCATTTTTGAAATAGTTACTTCATTTGTACGAAAGTATGCTTATTATGAAGAATATGGTACTTTATACCTTAAGCTACTATAGCCCCCTTCCCCACAGCATCTATCACCAATATTTATAAGAGACTTCAGGCCCCCAGATATGAGTGGGTAACTGAAATTTATTTTCTTATGTCTCAACCAAAACATATGTTGTGGGTACTCAAAAGAACCGTCTCGATGAGACGGTTCTTTTGAGCACACAAAACACATGTTTAAACTGATGGATAACTGGCCCTATGAGAGTATTTGATGTCAAAATAACTTGTTTACTTTCAATTACTGCAAATTGCAGAATAAGTCTGTAATATCAGTATTAAGTCTGTTTTGTTATTTTTTTTTCAATGATCTGTTGGTTTTACACAGTGCTTATGAGAGACAGAGACCCCCAAAATTGGTCATAGGAATCAAAAACTGATGCCAGCTAGTTATGGTCTCCAATTTGAGAAAGATCTAACCAGCTTTAACCTTTTACACCTTTGAAATATCATGTATTTGAAAATAGTATGGAAAATGGAGCATTTGCTCTTTTGGAGCAAATGCTCCATTTTCCATTATATTTTCAAATTCATGACTAATTAGCTTCAATTTTCTTGAATTTTTCAATGTTGTCTAAAATAGAAAATAATGTCATGATCTAAATATAGCCTATGAAGTAAAGGATTAAGATGATAAAAGAGTAAACTGAGTTTGTTTTTGTCCAAAAAGGGTGTGTAACACGTATTTTGAGTTAAACCAAACTCTAGGAAGAATATATTTGTAGATTTTTTTCATTTAGGAGGTCTTTTACAATAAAGACATGTATCTATTTAAATGCATTTAAGTATGCTTGTTATGAAGGATACTTTTTACCCCAAGCTTCTATTGCATTCCCTCCCCAAAGCACCTATCCCCAAGATAAGACTATTAATGTGTGATTGAATCATTTCTTAATCAAACATATATTGTGGGTACTCAAAAGAACCATCTCAAAGAGCACCTTAAACACAGTGCCATATGTTTATATGATATTTGAATCGTATAACTTTTGTATTTGTTGGGGTCAGGTAAACACTAAAATATGATTAGGGCATGGGTATTCATCCTATTTAAAGAATCAGGCAGTAACTTGGACCAGAAAATTCTTTGTCTTGCAATGTAAATATGTCTAGAGTATGTATAGTGATATAGATGTAATTGTTTTCTTGATATTTCTGATAAACTAAACAGGATTCTTTGTCACATTTTGAAGACCAATTTTGAGTCATGTTCCCAATTGCAAAAAAGTATGTTTTTCCCAATATTAAGGAGAATATTCCAAATTTAAGAAGCAAAAAATGTCACTATTTTGTGACAAGGTACCCCAATGAATAGTACCTGTTAAATTTATAATGTTGAAATGTTCTTATTAGCTAAGTTTTGTTTGATTTGATTATAATATATGGTGTGAGTTTTTCCCCAATTTGTATAAAACTATGTGAAAAATTCCCAATTCTGGGGATTGGGTCATGTTCCCTGGAGAGAATAAACCCTTGGTCACTTTTGATAATAGGGACTGTAACAACGATGTAGCTTACACATAACCTGTTCTAAAAATGAAATCAAATATGTTTTTGTATACGATTTTCATGTCGATTCAACGTCTGTGTTATTTGGGGGGGGGGGGTCCATCACTGAAGCCCTCCCAGGGGTTGGGGTACAGGGGGAAAAAAGCATTCATCTCAGGGTAACAGAAGAACAAAGGGCCCAATTAATTTGAGGGGAAGGGGAATATTGGGGAACCGGGAAAATATGGGGAACAAGGGAACAGGTACCATCTTCCCTCCCTGGGAGGGCCTCATCAGTAGTTTGTAAAGTATTAATTAGTGCATAATTGGGTGTAAAATGGACTATCCCAAGTTTTATCAACCCCCATAGAAACAATCTGATGGTTATATTTGAATAGTGCAAGACATTTCCTGATTGTAAGCAAGATTATTGAAAATCAATAAGACAACAGGAACGGCTTTCTATACCGTGTGCACTAAAAAAAGATTGCTTACGTCATTTATTTATCGATGTTGTCGTCATTAACCAGACGGTCAGGAAAGATAACGTTGTCATTGATTGAGAATATTAGTAAAACATGAATTTATCTGAGGTAATTAAGGCCTAGATATCCAATATATTAAATAGATCTATATTTTCATTTGAATTTTAATACATTTATTATGGTCAAGATTGGTTTTGCGCGATATGAACTGGCTTTGCCAGTCGCACCCAATCCTCGTTTACCGCCATCTTGGAAGTTTGACCGTTTGAAGACCGTATGACCTGTCGAAGATAATGGAACGAATTTTGTCTCCAGAACGAATTTCGATAAAAATTGGCACATTGGTAGTTAAACCCTATATTTTTTCATGACATATATGCCACAGCGGGACCAAGTCGAAAAATTGAGAAATTCGATATCAAACGTGGACCATTTTTTTTACAGTCACATCCATCTTGCAAGAGTTCCGTTTCGCCCATCTGGTTGTTTAAGAGCGTTGTCGTAGATTAAAAATCATACACTATGGGAAAACTTGAACAAACGACGAACACAAGTGGCCAAGTTTTAACAGAATAAGATTTGGGACATTCGTGCAACAAGCGGTTAAATTTGGGGTGTCATTCCTCGCTTCGCTGAGAAAGCCGAAAAATTCGAACGTTTTGTTGCTATGCATGTTTGATAATATTCATACGCCTTCACTACGTGTCCCGACTGTAATTATAAAGACTATATCAAACTTAAATTCAGTTCCATAAGGTTAATTCCGTTGATACTAAGTGTCCCTTTTCAGCCATGGAATTGTTAACAGTAAATGGCATAGTTTCATCAAAGCTTGATGATAAGCAGGATGATTTTATTTTTGAAATAGTAACTACCAACTTCTTGATGGCGATGTTCATTGCTCCCTTACCTATCGTGTATATATTTTGCAGCTTTTTTGCAGGAGTATGTTTCCAATTTCTGACTGCTTAAACAAGGTAAAAGATATCATGAACTTCATACAACCTTTCTTAAATTTCGCCGCAGACACTCAGATACAATATTTGTTTGAGAAACTCTTCTGTCACAGGGCGCATCAAAGATGGCATTTAATAGTGATTTCCATTATTCATTCATAGTTATTATTCGAAAGCCTAATTTTTGTGATCAATATAAAAAGATAATTAAATGCTATACAAAACAAGACCAACCTCTGCTCTGGACCTGCGTCGCCAGTGCACATCGGAGTGTGAACATTCGATATGCAAAGTTTAAATATACAGGAATGAAATAAGATTACATCCAAATTATACAATGTAATCTACAGTAGGTGACTTAACAAGGTAAACTCAAAAATATCTTATAAAATAAGTATAAATATAGGGTGTACATGTTCAATCATAATTCAAAGTTTGAATATAAAGGAATGAAAACTGCTTGAGTAACAGATTACACAAACAAGACACCCCCTTAGCATCTCGGAAGGAAAAATGTCTAAGTTCAACACCCGTCAAAATTGATTTTTTTTTTATTAATTGTGCACAAAATGGGAGGTGCACATCTTCAATGTGTGAACAATCATTATGCAAAGTTTTAATATATAGTAATGATTACTGTTGGAATTTCAGATTACATAAAGTAGGCACCCCTAGGCATTACGGACGGAAAAATGTATAAGTTTAACACCCTTCAAATAAATGAATAAAATAATGAAAGGTGAAGAAAATAGTAGGTGCACATCTTCAATGTGTGAACAATCATTATGCAAAGTTTGGATAAAAGGAATGAATACTGTTGAAGTTTCAGATTATATAAAGTAGTAGCTCCCTAAGCATTTCGGATGAAAACAATCTCTAAATTCAACACCCCTCAAAAATGAAAACAAACACTTATGAAACGTGCAAAAAATATAAGGTGCACATTTTCAATATGTGAACAATCATTAGGCAAAGTTTGAATGAAAAGGAATAAAAACTTTTGGAGTGACTGTTACAGATTACACAAACTTGGTACCTCTAAAGTGCTGCGGACGGACGGGAGGACAGACGGAGTGGACCCACTACTAGACCTGCTTTCACTAAAGCGACGCAGGTAAAAAAGTGGGAAAAATAACATGGCTATCATGCGACAGTCTGTATGCCTGCTGTGTTAGCTAGGGTATCCTTTTTAATTGCAGGACGGTGGGTCAGGCCTCACACTGTCCCTCAATGATGGCCCTGACTTTCATACATTGGGCGTTGTCTGATGCTCTTCGATGACTGGGCCCAGAGTGTCTCAACTTTAGGGTTTGCTTTAGCTTTGACTATCTGTGAGTCGTGAGCCTTTTTATTTGTCTCATCATCGGATCTTATGGCGTTGGTTCTGTACCTTTTAATGTTGCTCCAATTGTTTGTAGCACTCATTTTGTCGGTGATTTGTTATGCATTACATGGGCCTCGTCGCAAGAAAACCTGTCTTTGGAGTCTCCGACAAAGCAAGTGTCAAAACAGTCTCCTCAGCTACAGAGAAATGCTATAAGATTGTAATTTCACCTGTAGCAAGTTTACACATGATACTATCGAAAATGCGAATAACACAGGCGCCGATCAGACTACGCAGGGTGATCTGCGCCTGTGTTGTTCGCAACCTACCAAAGACAGGTATTCTCGCATCGAGACCCAACTGTCATAATGTCCGGTCCAGTCGTGCAATCATCATGACGAGAAAGAATGAACCGGTTAATTTCCTTCAATTGTCTTCCTGATTTCTTGACTGTTAGTGTTCTGTGGATCTTCCTGATGGTGCTGTGGGTAGGTATGTAGTGTGTGATTGTGATATTTCCTGATCACACTCACCTACTATTTGTTGTATGGCTGCTTTCTTGTGTCATCTTTCCGATAGTAAAATCAAAAGTTATATGTTGACATTTTTGTTTTCTATGAAAACACTGGTACTATTCACGTGTTCAATACGTTTAAGTTATATATACTTTTAGACCCTGAGGACCTAAACTTTCACCCTATAGTGGCTGGATAAGCATGTGAAACGCATCACTTAAGCAATTTAGTTTATATTCTACTAAAACCTTTTATCAAAAATAGTAAAGTGCTATGTTAGTGATGACATCAATTTCCTCAAAAATATAACAAAAACTATACAGATAGAAGTCATGCTTAATTTTGTGGTTGTGTGTGAAAAAAGTTATAAACCGATATTCTATAGTTTTGGTTGAGAATGAAAGGGATTTATAGCGTCGTGGCTTGGATGAATACACATGCTGAAACTTAGGTAGATAGCTGTAAATGCATGTTTTAAGGTCACTGCCCACACCTGGGCGATTTTTTTTCCAAAAAATAGATTTTTTTCATATTTTGATATTCTGTAGTACATCATATTATAAGAAAAATAGCGCAAAATAAAGAAAATTTACCGTCCAGTTCAAAAGTTACAGCTCGTCATTATATGGCCTATGTTGGCTTTTTTACGCAGCTTTTTGGAAACTCATTAAGGCAAGTAAAATATTCTGTAACTCAATTTTGTATGTGAAAATCGTAATTTCAAACAAGCCTGCGAAGCCATCAATAATTAAGAACTTTTTCTTAAACCATTCTTATGCAGCTTTACAAGTATTTTTCTTCATATTACGCTTTCAAACCAGCATTCGCCGATATTTATGCATTCATTTTCAGCAATTACTGACTGATAATTTAATATTTAAACACACTTTAAAAAAATAAATTTTTCTAATTTTTTTTTTAGGAAAGTGACTATTATATAAGATGCATTATGACAGAATTTTTAAAAAAATTACCGTCTAATTAGTGAGATATTCCCAAATAAGTATCCCTACCCCC
This sequence comes from Loripinus fragilis, assembly GCA_964019695.1. NCBI lineage: Eukaryota > Metazoa > Mollusca > Bivalvia > Lucinida > Lucinidae > Loripinus > Loripinus fragilis. The sequence continues at coordinate 48,943 of CAXHUL010000462.1, read as the reverse complement.
TAAACTGCAAAATAATGAACTAAGCAGGCTTTTCTTATTTCTAAGCATGTTAAAACCTTACGAACCAAACACTATGGATTCAAATGCCTCATTGTGAACTTCCAAATGAAACAATATATACTCCAAATACTTGGAACATTTATATGCACATATGAGAATACTTTTCCATACCCAAAACGATACCAAAATACCCCACCCACGGTAAAAAGAAACGTTTCGGCATTTTGTCTAAATACCTAGTCTATATATTATGACCAAATTTGCATAGATCCATCACTAGGATAGAGATGTAATGTTTTGGGGGACATTTACCGTTTTTCAAGGTCACGGGGTAACTCTGCATGTCTAATTTAGGTGAAAAAAGTGCTGTTTTAATATGCATCGCTTCAATTTATCGATGCATATAATTCATGTATTCAGCCAAGAATTCGAAATGTTTTTAAATCTTTGTTGCGGCCTCGGGTGCCATACTAATGCCCGATCGCGAAGCAAGGCCAGACCTTAACACTTGACCAGAGGTGGTTTATTTCTATTAGATCTATATATCCCTTGACGGACATCTTTCGGTCGAAACACGTCAAATGTAGAGTAAACTTGGAGATTAGCAAAAATTTTAGCGTAAAATTGTAAATAGTTTACTGCTAAGTATTTTTATATTTATTTCGGGTGCTCAAAAGAACCGTCTCACTGAGTACCTATAACTTACCTATGCTTTGGTTGGACCCGCATTTATATGAAAAGTTTTTTTACGCCGACACCCTTCCCGCTACGGAAGGGAGTATTCAGTGGTGCGGAGGGGGACGGGGTAATGTTTTGGGGAATTTTTGGTCCCGTCGGTGTTGGTCATGGGCGGAATTGGCCACGAGTAGTCTAGAGGGGCTAGACTTTTTCTATGTGTATATCACATGAAACAGGTTTGCGGATTGGGTCCGCATTTACATGAATATAAATGAGCATCGATGCGACAAAACCTGTCTTCAGGGTTTCCGATAAGATCATACCAAAACCAGCCTTGTCAGCCACAGAGACTTGAAAGAATAGTGAAATCTCGATTGGAGCAAGTTTTAATTTGATACTATTCAATAAGTGAATAGCAAATGCGCTGATCAGGCTGCGCAGATGAGCAAGCTGGTCTGCGCCTTTGTTGTTCGCAGAACCCGATGGCAGATTTCCTCGCGTACCTTTGTAAATTTAGAGTAGGCCCACTATAATTTAGACTCACGACTATACTTGGGTCAACCGTAGCCCAAGATAGCCCTTATAACTAAATATTGGAACACATTTCACAGGAGGCAAATTGTTTAGGACGCAAGTTAAAGCGAGAGACTCTCAACGTTAACGTCAAGTTCAATACGTGTCATTTACGCATAATGACGTCATAAGAGTAAGTGACGTCATTAGCGCACGTCAAAGTAGACGCTAGAGAACGTGACGGGATAGTCTGTCTTGGTTAAATTTTAATGCAGGTAAAATAAAAACCAGAAAATCATATATAGATCTATATACATGTGGTTATGTCATTATTGTTGTTGTGGACCGTCAGAAAACCGCGAACAGTCGACTGACATTTCCCTGGTAAAATGGTGTTCCATTACACTGACTGATTTTTTTCTTCACACAGAGCTGAGCGTCCATCGTTTAGTATCCGTAAAGAATGCCAACTTTTGTCGTTCATTGTACTTAAAATTTTGTTTGCATTTTTAATGTGATATCAATCACTTTTTGATTACCAACGTGCAGTGTAACGGGCATTACTGCCTGTAGAAAACGGGAAGGGGATAATGACAACGGTCCCCGCATGGTGCGTTTCTGCGCATGCGTCATTTGTTTTTAAAATAGACAGCCAAAAAACCCAATGTCTATTAATAGCGCTTAACAAGATGCAGCTTTTAAAAAAGATAATACTTTATGGAGAGGTCATATTTTAAGATGCCTGAAATGAGGATGGATGCCTCTATGGAGGCTTAATGTAAATAATCGCACATCATTTCCCATGCGCGGATCTAGAAAGTTTTTTCAGAGGGGGTCCAACTTTGACTACGTATTTCTTTTGTTGATGATGGGAGAGATGATCCAAATACCAATATAAGCGGGCCATCATGAGGGTCTAGATGGGGTATAATGATTAGTGAATAATGGCCCTTTTTTATAATGAATAGTGAATAATGAGCCAAAAAATAATGCATAGTGAATAATGAGAGCCTAAAAAATAATGAATAATCCTATTTTTTTTAATGAATTGAAGGAAAAATTAATGAATAGTGAATAATCAGTTTTCTTTGCCACCTTTCTTACTTTAAATGAATAATTGGTCTTATTTAAACTAATAACCCAAAATTTTAATGAGATGAATAATGGGCTAAATTTTTAATGAATAGTGAATACCAGACCCCCCCATCCAGACCCTCCATCATCGGCCCAGCAGCGGAACGCCATTTAAATGACGTTTTGCTGGCGGGCCGTTGGTTGCCCAACATTGAAAGTTTGCTTGGTAGCTGTGTGGTTTTACAGGGGATCCGGACCAGTATAGTACAGAAACCCTATATTTTTGTGATTTTCAGGGGGGGGGGGTCCGGACCCCCTGTCCCCCCTCTGGATCCGCACATGTTTCCTACAATGTGCCCCCGACCTCAGTTCTCCATTTAGGCTCAGATCAGCCTGTGCGTATGTGCAGTTGTAAACGTATCAGCATATTTGCTATTTCCTTTATGAAGATGACATTCACAAGCGCTAATTTCTTTAACTATGATCAGACGATGGCTATCGCCTGCACATATATCATATAAGGCTAGCATGGAAACATGTCCTAATTCCTGTAATAGAATGAAGGCAAATGGATGGGCATGTTTCTCCTTTAATAAACGTACAACTGTGTTCTGAAGTCGTTGTGAGGAGACGGTCAGAACTGGATGAGCGTATTTCTAAATCAGATATTGGTATTACCATATTCTAACTACGATCACAGCTGGCTGATCATGCTCCTCATCAGGTAGATGTATAAACATTATCTTACCAATGTAATGAGACGACCATGTTCCTTATGAAATAGGGGTATAACCATGCTCCGAACATGGTCATGAGATGATCATAATGGACGGAGCATGTTTCTTACCTGAATGAGGTATAACCATGCTCTGACCGTCGTCACGAAAAGATCACAACTGACGGTGCATGTTTCTTACCTGCTCTGTCCATTGTCATGAGACGATGTCAACTGTCGGAGCAAGTTTCATACATAAATGATATATAACCATGCTCTGACCGTTGTCATGTCACGATGACAACTAACGGAGCATGTTTCATACCTTAGGGATGAATAACCATGCTCTGGCCGTTGTCATGAGACAATGACAACTGACGGAGCATGTTTCATACCTTAGGGATGAATAAGCATGCTCTGACCGTTGTCAAGAGGCGATGACAACTGACCGAGCATGTTTCATACCTTAGGGATGAATAAACATGCTCTGACCGTTGTCATGAGACGATGACAACTGACGAGGTATGTTTCATACCTTGGAGATGAATAACTATGCTCTGACCGTTGTCATGTCACGATGACAACTGTCGGAGCATGTTTCATACATTAGAGATGAATAACCAATGCTCTGACCGTTGTCATGAGACGATGACAACTGTCGGAGCATGTTTCATACCTTAGAGATGAATAACCATGCTCTGACCGTTGTCATGTCACGATGACAACTGTCGGAGCATGTTTCATACCTTAGGGATAAATAACCATGCTCTGAGCGTTGTCATGTCACGATGACAACTGACGGAGCATGGTTCATACCTTAGAGATGAATAACCATGCTCTGACCGTTGTCATGAGGCGATGACAACTGACGGAGCATGTTTCATACCTTAGAGATGATTAACCATGTTCTGACCGTTGTCATGTCAAGATGACAACTGTCGGAGCATGTTTCATACCTTAGAGATGAATAACCATGCTCTGACCGTTGTCATGAGACGATGACAACTGACGGAGCATGTTTCATACCTTAGAGATGAATAACCATGCTCTGTCCGTTGTCATGTCACGATGACAATTGTCAGAGCATGTTTCATACCTAAGAGATGAATAACCATGCTCTGACCGTTGTCATGTCACGATAACAACTGACGGAGCCTGTTTAATACCTTAGAGATGAATAACCATGCTCTGACCGTTGTCATGAGACGATGTCAACTGTCGGAGCATGTTTCATACCTTAGAGATGAATAACCATGCTCTGACCGTTGTCATGTCACGATGACAACTGTCGGAGCATGTTTCATACCTTAGAGATGAATAACCATGCTCTGACCGTTTTCATGAGACGATGTCAACTGTCAGAGCATGTTTCATACCTTTGGGATGAATAACCATGCTCTGACCGTTGTCATGAGACGATGACAACTGTCGGAGCATGTTTCATACCTTAGGGATAAAAACCCATGCTCTGACCGTTGTCATGTTAGGATGACAACTGTCGGAGCATGTTTCAAATCTTAGAGATTAATATCCATGCTCTGACCATTGTCATGAGGCGATGCCAACTAACGGAACATGTTTCATACCTAAGGGATATTATACCATGCTCTGACCGTTGTCATGAGACGATAACAACTGACGGAGCATGGTTCATACCTTAGGGATATATTACCATGCTCTGACCGTTGTCACTAGACAATAACAACTGACGGATTATGGTTGATTTCTTAGGGATATATTAGCATGCTCTGACCGCTGTCATGAGATGATAACAACTGACGGAGCATGGTTCATATCTTAGGGATATATTACCATGCTCTGACCGTTGTCACTAGACGATAACAACTGACGGAGCATGGTTCATACCTTAGGGATATATTACCATGCTCTGACCGTTGTCACTAGACGATAACAACTGACAGAGCATGGTTCATACCTTAGGGATATATTACCATGCTCTGACCGTTGTCACTAGACGATAACAACTGATGGAGCATGGATAATACCTCAGGGATATATTACCATGCTCTGACCGTTGTCACAAGATGATAACAACTGACGGAGCATGGTTCATACCTTAGGGATATATAACCATGCTCTGATCGTTGTCATGAGACGATAACAACTGACAGAGCATGGTTCATACCTTAGGGATATATTACCATGCTCTGACCATTGTCACTAAACGATAACATCTGACGGAGCACGGTTCATACCTTAGGGATATATTACCATGCTCTGACCGTTGTCACTAGATGATAACAACTGACGGAGCATGGTTCATACCTTAGGGATATATTATCATGCTCTGACCGTTGTCACTAGATGATGACAACTGACGGAGCATGGTTCATACCATAGGATATATAACCATGCTCTGACCGTTGTCACTAGACGATAATAACTGACGGAGTATGGATCATACCTTAGGTATAGATTACCTTGCTCTGACCGTTGTCATGAGACGAATACAACTGAAGGAGCATTGTTCATACCTTAGGGATATATTACCATGCTTTGACCGTTGTCACTAGACGATAAAAAGTGATGGAGCATGGTTCATACCTTAGGGATATATTACCATGCTCTGACCGTTGTCACTAGACGATAACAACTGACGGAGCATGGTTCATATCTTAGGGATATATTACCATGCTCTGACCGTTGTCACTAGATGATAACAACTGACAGAGCATGGTTCATACCTTAGGGATATATTACCATGCTCTAACCGTTGTCACTAGACGATTTCAAACTGACGGAGCATGGTTCATACCTTAGGGATATATTACCATGCTCTGACCGTTGTCATGAGACGATAACAACTGACGGACCATGGTTCATACCTTAGGGATATATAACAGTGCTCTGACCGTTGTCAATAGATGATAACAACTGACGGAGCATTGTTCATACCTTAGGGATATATTATCATGCTCTGACTGTTGTCACTAGATGATAACAACTGACGGAGCATGGTTCATACCTTAGAGATATATTACCATGCTCTGACCGTTGTCACTAGACGATAACAACTGACGGAGCATGGTTCATACCTTAGGGATAAATTACCATGCTCTGACCGTTGTCACTAGACGATAACAACTGACGGAGCATGGATAATACCTCAGGGATATATAACAGTGCTCTGACCGTTGTCAAAAGATGATAACAACTGACGGAGCATGGTTCATACCTTAGGGATATATTACCTTGCTCTGACCGTTGTCATGAGCCGATATCAACTGACGGAGCATGGTTCATACCTTAGGGATATATTACCATGCTCTGACCATTGTCACTAAACAATGACGGAGCATGGTTCATACCTTAGGGATATATTACCATGCTCTGACCGTTGTCATGAGACGATAACAACTGAAGGAGCATGGTTCATACCATAGGATATATAACCATGCTCTGACCGTTGTCATAAGACGATAACAACTGACGGAGTATTGATCATACCTAAGGTATAGATTACCATGCTCTGACCGTTGTCATGTGACGAATACAACTGACGGAGCATGGTTCATACCTTAGGGAAATATTACCATGCTCTGACCGTTGTCACTAGACGATACTAAGTGACGGAGCATGGTTCATACCTTAGGGATATATTACCATGCTCTGACCGTTGTCACTAGACGATAACAAATGATGGAGCATGGTTCATACCTTAGGGATATATTACCATGCTCTGACCGTTGTCACTAGACAATAACAACTGACGAATTATGGTTGATATCTTAGGGATATTTTAGCATGCTCTGACCGCTGTCATGAGATGATAACAACTGACGGAGCATGGTTCATATCTTAGGGATATATTACCATGCTCTGACCGTTGTCACTAGACGATAACAACTGACGGAGCATGGTTCATACCTTAGGGATATATTACCATGCTCTGACCGTTGTCACTAGACGATAACAACTGACAGAGCATGGTTCATACCTTAGGGATATATTACCATGCTCTGACCGTTGTCACTAGACGATAACAACTGATGGAGCATGGATAATACCTCAGGGATATATTACCATGCTCTGACCGTTGTCACAAGATGATAACAACTGACGGAGCATGGTTCATACCTTAGGGATATATAACCATGCTCTGATCGTTGTCATGAGACGATAACAACTGACGGAGCATGGTTCATACCTTAGGGATATATTACCATGCTCTGACCATTGTCACTAAACGATAACATCTGACGGAGCACGGTTCATACCTTAGGGATATATTACCATGCTCTGACCGTTTTCACTAGATGATAACAACTGACGGAGCATGGTTCATACCTTAGGGATATATTATCATGCTCTGACCGTTGTCACTAGATGATGACAACTGACGGAGCATGGTTCATACCATAGGATATATAACCATGCTCTGACAGTTGTCACTAGACGATAATAACTGACGGAGTATGGATCATACCTTAGGTATAGATTACCTTGCTCTGACCGTTGTCATGAGACGAATACAACTGACGGAGCATTGTTCATACCTTAGGGATATATTACCATGCTTTGACCGTTGTCACTAGACGATAAAAAGTGATGGAGCATGGTTCATACCTTAGGGATATATTACCATGCTCTGACCGTTGTCACTAGACGATAACAACTGACGGAGCATGGTTCATATCTTAGGGATATATTACCATGCTCTGACCGTTGTCACTAGATGATAACAACTGACAGAGCATGGTTCATACCTTAGGGATATATTACCATGCTCTAACCGTTGTCACTAGACGATTTCAAACTGACGGAGCATGGTTCATACCTTAGGGATATATTACCATGCTCTGACCGTTGTCATGAGACGATAACAACTGACGGACCATGGTTCATACCTTAGGGATATATAACAGTGCTCTGACCGTTGTCAATAGATGATAACAACTGACGGAGCATGGTTCATACCTTAGGGATATATTATCATGCTCTGACTGTTGTCACTAGATGATAACAACTGACGGAGCATGGTTCATACCTTAGAGATATATTACCATGCTCTGACCGTTGTCACTAGACGATAACAACTGACGGAGCATGGTTCATACCTTAGGGATAAATTACCATGCTCTGACCGTTGTCACTAGACGATAACAACTGACGGAGCATGGATAATACCTCAGGGATATATTACCATGCTCTGACCGTTGTCAAAAGATGATAACAACTGACGGAGCATGGTTCATACCTTAGGGATATATTACCTTGCTCTGACCGTTGTCATGAGCCGATATCAACTGACGGAGCATGGTTCATACCTTAGGGATATATTACCATGCTCTGACCATTGTCACTAAACAATGACGGAGCATGGTTCATACCTTAGGGATATATTACCATGCTCTGACCGTTGTCATGAGACGATAACAACTGAAGGAGCATGGTTCATACCATAGGATATATAACCATGCTCTGACCGTTGTCATAAGACGATAACAACTGACGGAGTATTGATCATACCTAAGGTATAGATTACCATGCTCTGACCGTTGTCATGTGACGAATACAACTGACGGAGCATGGTTCATACCTTAGGGAAATATTACCATGCTCTGACCGTTGTCACTAGACGATACTAAGTGACGGAGCATGGTTCATACCTTAGGGATATATTACCATGCTCTGACCGTTGTCACTAGACGATAACAACTGATGGAGCATGGTTCATACCTTAGGGATATATTACCATGCTCTGACCGTTGTCACTAGATAATAACAACTGACGGAGCATGTTTCATACCTTACGGATATATTACCATGCTCTGACCGTTGTCACTAGACGATAACAAACAACTGACGGAGCATGGTTCATACCTTAGGGATATATTACGATGCTCTGACCGTTGTAATGAGATGATAACAACTGACGGACCATGGTTCATACCTTAGAGATATATAACCGTGCTCTGAACGTTGTCACTAGATGATAACAACTGACGGAGCATGGTTCATACCTTAGGGATATATTATCATGCTCTGACCGTTGTCACTAGATGATGACAACTGACGGAGCATGGTTCATACCTTAGGGATATATTACCATGCTCTGACCGTTGTCACTAGACAATAACAACTGACGGAGCATGGTTAATATCGTAGGGATATATTACCATGCTCTGACAGTTGTCATGAGAATATAACAACTGACGGAGCATGGTTCATACCTTAGGGATATATTACCATGCTCTGACCGTTGTCATGAGACGATAACTAGTGACGGAGCATGGTTCATACCTTAGGGATATATTACCATGCTCTGACCGTTGTCACTAGATGATGACAACTGACGGATCATGGTTCATACCTTAGGGATCTATTACCATGCTCTGACTTTGTTATGAGACGATAACAACTGACGGAGCATGGTTTATATCTTAGGGATATATTACCATGCTCTGACCGGTGTCATGAGACGATAACAACTGACGGAGCATGGTTCATACCTTAGGGATATATAACCATGCTCTGACCGTTGTCACTAGATGATAACAACTGACGGAGCATGGTTTATACCTTAGGGATATATTACCATGCTCTGACCGTTGTCATGAGACGATAACAACTGACGGAGCATGGTTCATACCTTAGGGATATATTACAATGCTCTGACCGTTGTCACTAGATGATAACAACTGATGGAGCATGGTTCATACCTTAGGGATGAATAATCATACTCTGACCGTTGACACTAGATGATAACAAGTGACGGAGCATGATTCATACTTTAGGGGTATATTACCATGCTCTGACCGTTGTCACTAGACGATAACAACTGACGGAGCATGGTTCATACCTTAGGGATAAATTACCATGCTCTGACCGTTGTCACTAGACGATAACAACTGACGGAGCATGGATAATACCTCAGGGATATATTACCATGCTCTGACCGTTGTCAAAAGATGATAACAACTGACGGAGCATGGTTCATACCTTAGGGATATATTACCTTGCTCTGACCGTTGTCATGAGCCGATATCAACTGACGGAGCATGGTTCATACCTTAGGGATATATTACCATGCTCTGACCATTGTCACTAAACAATGACGGAGCATGGTTCATACCTTAGGGATATATTACCATGCTCTGACCGTTGTCATGAGACGATAACAACTGAAGGAGCATGGTTCATACCATAGGATATATAACCATGCTCTGACCGTTGTCATAAGACGATAACAACTGACGGAGTATTGATCATACCTAAGGTATAGATTACCATGCTCTGACCGTTGTCATGTGACGAATACAACTGACGGAGCATGGTTCATACCTTAGGGAAATATTACCATGCTCTGACCGTTGTCACTAGACGATACTAAGTGACGGAGCATGGTTCATACCTTAGGGATATATTACCATGCTCTGACCGTTGTCACTAGACGATAACAACTGATGGAGCATGGTTCATACCTTAGGGATATATTACCATGCTCTGACCGTTGTCACTAGATAATAACAACTGACGGAGCATGTTTCATACCTTACGGATATATTACCATGCTCTGACCGTTGTCACTAGACGATAACAAACAACTGACGGAGCATGGTTCATACCTTAGGGATATATTACGATGCTCTGACCGTTGTAATGAGATGATAACAACTGACGGACCATGGTTCATACCTTAGGGATATATAACCGTGCTCTGAACGTTGTCACTAGATGATAACAACTGACGGAGCATGGTTCATACCTTAGGGATATATTATCATGCTCTGACCGTTGTCACTAGATGATGACAACTGACGGAGCATGGTTCATACCTTAGGGATATATTACCATGCTCTGACCGTTGTCACTAGACAATAACAACTGACGGAGCATGGTTAATATCGTAGGGATATATTACCATGCTCTGACAGTTGTCATGAGAATATAACAACTGACGGAGCATGGTTCATACCTTAGGGATATATTACCATGCTCTGACCGTTGTCATGAGACGATAACTAGTGACGGAGCATGGTTCATACCTTAGGGATATATTACCATGCTCTGACCGTTGTCACTAGATGATGACAACTGACGGATCATGGTTCATACCTTAGGGATCTATTACCATGCTCTGACTTTGTTATGAGACGATAACAACTGACGGAGCATGGTTTATATCTTAGGGATATATTACCATGCTCTGACCGGTGTCATGAGACGATAACAACTGACGGAGCATGGTTCATACCTTAGGGATAAATAACCATGCTCTGACCGTTGTCACTAGATGATAACAACTGACGGAGCATGGTTTATACCTTAGAATTATATTACCATGCTCTGACCGTTGTCATGAGACGATAACAACTGACGGAGCATGGTTCATACCTTAGGGATATATTACAATGCTCTGACCGTTGTCACTAGATGATAACAACTGATGGAGCATGGTTCATACCTTAGGGATGAATAATCATACTCTGACCGTTGACACTAGATGATAACAAGTGACGGAGCATGATTCATACTTTAGGGGTATATTACCATGCTCTGACCATTGTCACTAGATGATGACAACTGACGGAGCATGGTTAATACCTTAAGGATATATTACCATGCTCTGACCGTTGTCACTAGACGATAACAACTGACGGAGCATGGTTCATATCTTAGGGATATATTACCATGCTCTGACAGTTGTCATGAGACAATAACAAATGACGGAGCATGGTTCATACCTAAGGGATATATTACCTTGCTCTGACCTTTGTCATGAGACGATGACAACTGAAGGAGCATGTTTCATACCTTAGTGATGAATAACCATGCTCTGACCGTTGTCATGTCAGGATGACAACTGACGGAGCATGTTTAACACCTAAGAGATGAATAACCATGCTTTGACCGTTGTCATGAGACGATGTCAACTGTCGGAGCATGTTTCATACCTTTGAGATGAATAACCATGCTCTGACCGTTGTCATATCACGATGAGAACTGTCGGAGCATGTTTCATACTTTAGAGATGAATAAACATTCTCTGACCGTTGTCATGAGACGATGTCAACTGTCGGAGCATGTTTCATACCTTCGGGATGAATAACCATGCTCTGACCGTTGTCATGAGGCGATGGCAACTAACAGAGCATGTTTCATACCTTAGGGATGAAAACCCATGCTCTGACCGTAGTCATGTCACGATGACAACTGTCGGAGCATGTTTCATATCTAAGAGATGAGTAACCATGCTCTGACCGTTGTCATGAGGCGATGACAACTAACGGAGCATGTTTCATACCTAAGGGATGAATAACCATGCTCTGACCGTTGTCATGTCACGATGACAACTGTCGGAGCATGTTTCATACCTGAGGGATATAATACCATGCTCTGACCGTTGTCACTAGACAATAACAACTGACGGTCTATGGTTCATATCTTAGGGATATATTAGCATGCTCTGACCGCTTTCATGAGATGATAACAACTGACGGAGCATGGTTCATACCTTAGGGATATATTTCCATGCTCTGACCGTTGTCACTAGACGATTACATCTGACGGAGCATGGTTTATACCTTAGGGATATATTACCATGCTCTGACCGTTGTCACTAGATGATAACAACTGACGGAGCATGGTTCATTTCTTAGGGATATATAACCATGCTCTGACCGTTGTCACTAGACGATAACTACTGACGGAGCATGGTTCATACCTTAGGGATATATTACCATGCTCTGACCGTTGTCACAAGATGATAACAACTGACGGAGCATGGTTCATACCTTAGTATATATAACCATGCTCTGACCGTTGTCACTAGACGATAAAAACTGACGGAGTATGGATCATACCTTTGGTATAGATTACTATGCTCTGACCGTTGTCATGAGACGATTACAACTGACGAGCATGGTTCATTTTAGGGATATATTACTATGCTCTGACCGTTGTCACTAGACGATAACAAGTGACAGAGCATGGTTCATACCTTAGGGATATATTACCATGCTCTGACCGTTGTCACTAGACGAAAACAACTGACAAAGCATGTTTCATACCTTCGGGATGAATAACCATGCTCTGACCGTTGTCATGAGACGATGACAACTGTCTGAGCGTGTTTCATACCTTAGAGATGAATAACCATGCTCTGACCGTTGTCATGAGGCGATGACAACTAAAGGAGCATGTTTCATACCTTAGGGATGAAAACCCATGCTCTGACCGTTGTTATTTCACGATGACAACTGTCGGAGCATGTTTCATATCTTAGAGATGAATAACCATGCTCTGACCGTTGTCATTAGGCGATGACAACTAACGGAGTATGTTTCATACCTAAGGGATAAATAACCATGCTCTGACCGTCGTCATGGCACGATGACAACTGTCGGAGCATGTTTCATACCTTAGGTATATAATACCATGCTCTGACCGTTGTCATGAGACGATAACAACTGACGGAGCATGGTTCATACCTTAGGGATATATTACCATGCTCTGACCGTTGTCACTAGACAATAACAACTGACGGAGCATGGTTCATATCTTAGGGATGTATTAGCATGCTCTGACCGCTGTCATGAGATGATAACAACTGACGGAGCATGGTTCATACCTTAGGGATATTACCATGCTCTGACCGTTGTCACTAGACGATAACAACTGACGGAGCATGTTTCATAATTCGGGATGAATAACCTTGCTCTGACCGTTGTCATGTCACGATGACAACTGTTGGAGCATGTTTCATATCTTAGAGATGGAAAACCATGCTCTGACCGTTGTCATGAGGCGATGACAACTGACGGAGCATGGTTCATACCTTAGTATATATAACCATGCTCTGACCGTTGTCACTAGACGATAACAACTGACGGAGTATGGATCATACCTTTGGTATAGATTACTATGCTCTGACCGTTGTCAGGAGACGATTACAACTGACGAGCATGGTTCATTTTAGGGATATATTACTATGCTCTGACCGTTGTCACTAGACGATAACAAGTGACAGAGCATGGTTCATACCTTAGGGATATATTACCATGCTCTGACCGTTGTCACTAGACGATAACAACTGACAAAGCATGTTTCATACCTTCAGGATGAATAACCATGCTCTGACCGTTGTCATGAGACGATGACAACTGTCTGAGCGTGTTTCATACCTTAGAGATGAATAACCATGCTCTGACCGTTGTCATGAGGCGATGACAACTAAAGGAGCATGTTTCATACCTTAGGGATAAAACCAGTGCTCTGACCGTTGTCATGTCACGATGACAACTGTCGTAGCATGTTTCATACCTAAGGGATATAATACCATGCTCTGACCGTTTTCATGAGACGATAAGAACTGACGGAGCATGGTTCATACCTTAGGGATATATCAGTATGCTCTGACCGCTGTCATGAGATGATAACAACTGACAGAGCATGGTTCATACCTTAGGGATATATTACCATGCTCTGACCGTTGTCACTAGATGATAATAACTGACGGAGCATGGTTCATACCTTAGGGATTTATTACCATGCTCTGACCGTTGTCACTAGATGATAACAACTGACGGAGCATGGTTCATATCTTAGGGATATATTACCATGCTCTGACCGTTGTCAATTGACGATAACAACTGACGGAGCATGGTTCATACCTTAGGGATATATTACCATGCTCTGACTGTTGAACCGGGCCGCGTAGCGCAGTCGGTAACCTGTCTGGCTACAGATGCGTGTCTGAATGCAGATCCAGGGGTCGCGAGATCGATCCCGGCCCGGTCCCATACTTTCGTGGAGATTGATCATGAAATAATTTCAACGGTCATTCTCCTCCCTTCCGCTGATGCATTCAAGAAGGGTTGTTGTCAGTTACAAGCGAAAGTATGTGCACAAATTACTGGTTAACCGCTTGTTCAAGCCTGCCCAGGAAAAAGTGTGGTTAGGTGAACTGAATGTCCCGCAATGACCATAGCTGTTGACTTGGGACATAAAGCAACAAAACCAACCAAAAAAACTCTGACTGTTGGTACTAGACGATAACAACTGACGGAGCATGGATAATACCTCAGGGATATATTACCATGCACTGACCGTTATCACAAGATAATAACAACTGACGGAGCATGGTTCATACCTTAGGATATATAACCATGATCTGACCGTTGTCACTAGACGATAACAACTGACGTAGTATTGATCATACTTTAGGTATAGATTACCATGCTCTGACCGTTGTCATGAGACGATTACAACTGACGAGCATGGTTCATACCTTAGGGATATATTACTATGCTCTAACCGGTGTCATTAGACGATAACAACTGACAGAGCATGGTTCATTCCTTAGGGATATATTACCATGCTCTGACCGTTGTCACTAGACGATAACAACTGACGGAGCATGGTTCATACCTTAGGGATATATTACCATGCTCTGACCGTAGTCAGTAGATGATTACAACTGTCGGAGCATGTTTCATACCTAAGAGTTGAATAACCATGCTCTGACCGTTGTCATGTCACGATGACACCTGACGGAGCACGTTTAACACCTTAAAGATGAATAACCATGCTCTGACCGTTGTCATGAGACGATGTCAACTGTCGGAGCATGTTTCATACCTTAGAGATGAATAACCATGCTCTGACCGTTGTTATGTCACGATGACAACTGTCGGAGCACGTTTAACACCTTAGAGATGATTAACCATGGCTTGACCATTGTTATGTCACGATGACAACTGACGGAGCCTGTTTATTACCTTAGAGATGAATAACCATGCTCTGACCGTTGTCATGAGACGATGTCAACTGACGGAGCATGGTTCATACCTTAGGAATGAAAACCCATGCTCTGACCGTTGTCATGTCAGGATGACAACTGCCGGAGCATGTTTCATACCTTCAGGATGAATAACCATGCTCTGACCGTTGTCATGAGACGATGACAACTGTCGGAGCATGTTTCATACCTTAGAGATGAATAACCATGCTCTGACCGTTGTCATGAGGCAATGACAACTAACGGAGCATGTTTCATACCTTAGGAATTAAAACCCATGCTCTGACCGTTGTCATGTCACGATGACAACTGTCAGAGCATGTTTCATATCATAGAGATGAATAACCATGCTCTGACCGTTGTCATGAGGCGATGACAACTAACGGAGCATGGTTCATACCTTAGGGATATATCCATGCTCTGGCGTTGTCACTAGATGATAACAACTGACGGAGCATGGTTCATACCTTAGGGATATATTACCATGCTCTGACCGTTGTCACTAGACGATAACAACTGACGGAGCATGGTTCATACCTTAGGGATATATTACCATGCTCTGACCGTTGTCATGAGACGATGACAACTGATGAAGCATGATTCATACCTGAGGGATATATAACCATGCTCTGTCCGTTGTCATGAGACGATGACAACTGACGGAGCATGGTTGATATCTTAGGGATATATTACCATGCTCTGACCGTTGTCATAAGACGATAACAACTGCCGGAGCATGGTTCATACTTAAGGGATATATTACCATGCTCTGACCGTTGTCATGAGACGATAACAACTGACGGAGCATGGTTCATACCATAGGATATATAACCATGCTCTGACCGTTGTCACTAGACGATAACAACTGACGGAGTATGGATCATACCTTAGGTATAGATTAACTTGCTCTGACCGTTGTCATGAGACGAATACAACTGACGGAGCATTGTTCATACCTTAGGGATATATTACCACGCTTTGACCGTTGTCACTAGACGATAAAAAGTGATGGAGCATTGTTCATACCTTAGGGATATATTACCATGCTCTGACCGTTGTCACTAGATGATAACAACTGACGGAGCATGGTTCATACCTTAGGGATATATTACCATGCTCTAACCGTTGTCACTAGACGATTTCAAACAACTGACGGAGCATGGTTCATACCTTAGGGATATATTACCATGCTCTGACCGTTGTCATGAGACGATAACAACTGACGGACCATGGTTCATACTTTAGGGATATATAACCGTGCTCTGACCGTTGTCACTAGATGATAACAACTGACGGAGCATGGTTCATACCTTAGGGATATATTATCATGCTCTGACCGTTGTCACTAGATGATGACAACTGACGGAGCATGGTTCATACCTTAGGTATATAATACCATGCTCTGACCGTTGTCACTAGACGATAACAACTGACGGAGCATGGTTCATACCTAAGGGATATATTACCATGCTCTGACCGTTATCATGAGACGATAACTAGTGACGGAGCATGGTTCATACCTTAGGGATATATAACCATGCTCTGACCGTTGTCACTAGATGATGACAACTGACGGAGCATGGTTCATACCTTAGGGATATATTACCATGATCTGACCGTTGTTATGACACGATAACAACTGACGGAGCATGGTTCATATCTTAGAGATATATTACCATGCTCTGACCGTTGTCACTAGACGATAACAACTGACGGAGCATGGTTCATACCTTAGGGATAAATTACCATGCTCTGACCGTTGTCACTAGACGATAACAACTGACGGAGCATGGATAATACCTCAGGGATATATTACCATGCTATGACCGTTGTCACAAGATAATAACAACTGACGGAGCATGGTTCATACCTTAGGGATATATTACCATGCTCTGACCGTTGTCATGAGCCGATATCAACTGACGGAGCATGTTTCATACCTTAGAGATGAATAACCATTCTCTGACCGTTGTCATGTCACGATGACAACTGACGGATCATGTTTAACACCTTAGAGATGAATTACCATGCTCTGACCGTTGTCAAGAGACGATGTCAACTGTCGGAGCATGTTTCATACCTTAGAGATGAATAACCATGCTCTGACCGCTGTCATGTCACGATGACAACTGTCGGAGCATGTTTCATACCTTAGAGATGAATAACCATTCTCCGACCGTTGTCATGAGAAGATGTCAACTGTCGGAGCATAATTCATACCTTCGGGATGAATAACCATGCTCTGACCGTTGTCATGAGGCGATGACAACTAACGGAGCATGTTTCATACCTTAGGGATGAAAACCCATGCTCTGACCGTTGTCATGTCACGATGACAACTGTCGGAGCATGTTTCATATCTTAGAGATGAATAACCATGCTCTGACCGTTGTCATGAGGCGATGACAACTAACGAAGCATGTTTCATACCTAAGGGATGAATAACAATGCTCTTACCGTTGTCATGTCACGATGACAACTGTCGGAGCATGTTTCATATCTTAGAGATGAATAACCATGCTCTTACCGTTGTCATGAGGCGATGACAACTAACTAAGCATGTTTCATACCTTAGGGATATAATACCATGCTCTGACCATTGTCACGAGACGATAACAAGTGACGGAGCATTGTTTATACCTGAGGGATATATTACCATGCTCTGACCGTTGTCACTAGATGATAACAACTGACGGAGCATGGTTCATACCTTAGGGATATATTACCATGCTCTGACCGTTGTCACTAGACGATAACAACTGATGGAGCATGGTTCAAACCTTAGGGATATATTACCATGCTCTGACCGTTGTCATGAGACGATGACAACTGATGAAGCATGATTCATACCTGAGGGATATATAACCATGCTCTGTCCGTTGTCATGAGACGATGACAACTGACGGAGCATGGTTCATATCTTAGGGATATATTACCATGCTCTGACCGTTGTCATGAGATGATTACAACTGACGGAGCATGGTTCATACTTAAGGGATATATTACCATGCTCTGACCGTTGTCACTAGACGATAACAACTGACGGAGCATGGTTCATACCTTAGGGATATATAACCATGCTCTGACCGTTGTCACTAGATGATAACAACTGACGGAGCATGGTTCATACCTTAGGGATGAATAATCATACTCTGACCGTTGACACTAGATGATAACAACTGACGGAGCATGGTTCATACCTTAGGGATATATTACCATGCTCTGACTGTTGTCACTAGATGATGACAACTGACGGATCATGGTTCATACCTTAGGGATATATTACCATGCTCTGACTGTTTTCACTAGACGATAACAACTGACAGAGCATGGTTATACCTTAGGGATATATATAACCATGCTCTGACCGTTGTCACTAGATGATAACAACTGACGGAGCATGGTTCATACCTTGGGGATATATTACCATGCTCTGACCGTTGTCACTAGATGATGACAACTGACGGAGCATGGTTCATTACTTTCGGGATGAATAAGCATGCTCTGTCCGTGTCTAGAGACGATGGCAACTGTCGGAGCATGTTTTATACATGAGGGATATATCACCATGCTCTGACCTTTATCATGAGACGATGACAACTAACGGAGCATGATTCATACCAACTAACGGAGCATGTTTAATACATGATGGATATATCACCATGCTCTGACCGTTGTCATGAGACGATGACAATTGACGGAGCATGATTCATACCTGAGGGAGATATAATCATGCTCTGTCCGTTGTCATGAGACGATGACAACTGACGGAGCATGGTTCATACCTAAGGGATATATTACCATGTTCTGACCGTTTTCACTAGACGATAACAACTGACGGAGCATGGTGCATATCTTAGGGATATATTATCATGCTCTGACCGTTGTCATGAGACGATAACAACTGACGGAGCATGGTTTATACCTAAGGGATATATTACCATGCTCTGACCGTTGTAACTAGACGATAACAACTGACGGAGCATGGTTCATACCTTAGGGATATATAACCATGCTCTGACGGTTGTCACTAGATGATAACAACTGACGGAGCATTGTTCATACCTTAGGGATATATTATCATGCTCTGACCGTTGTCACCAGATGATGACAACTAATGGAGCATGGTTCACACCTTAGGGATATATTACCATGCTCTGACCGTTGTCACTAGACGATAACAACTGACGGAGCATGGTTCATATCGTAGGGATATATTACCATGCTCTGACAGTTGTCATGAGACGATAACAACTGACGAAGCATGGTTCATACCTTTGGGATATCTTACCATGCTCTGACCGTTGTTATGAGACGATAACAACTGACGGAGCATGGTTCATATCTAAGGGATATATTACCATGCTCTGACCGTTGTCATGAGATGATAACAACTGACGGAGCATGGTTCATACCTTAGGGTTATATTACCATGCTCTGACCGTTGTCACTAGACGATAACGTCTGACGGAGCATAGTTTATACATTAGGATATATTACCATGCTCTGACCGTTGTCACTAAACAATTACAACTGACGGAGTATGGGTCATACCTTAGGGATATATAACCATGCTCTGACCGTTGTCACTTGACGATAACAACTGACGGAGCAAGGTTCATACCTTAGGGGTATATTACCATGCTCTGACCATTGTCACTAGACGATAACAAGTGACGGAGCATGGTTCATACCTTAGGGATATATTACCATGCTCTGACCGTTGTCACTAGACGATAACAACTGACGGAGCATGGTTCATACCTGAGGGATATATTACCATGCTCTGACCGTTGTCACTAGATGATAACAACTGACGGAGCATGGTTCATACCTTAGGGATATATTACCATGCTCTGACCGTTGTCACTAGATTATAACAACTGACGGAGCATGGTTCATACCTTAGGGATATATTACCATGCTCTGACCGTTGTCATGAGACGATGACAACTGATGAAGCATGATTTATACCTGAGGGATATATGATATATTTCATGCACCATGCTCTGACTGTTGTCATGAGACGATGACAACTGATGGAGCATGATTCAAACGTTAGGGATAAATAACCATGCTCTGCACGTTGTGGTAAGACATAGACAACTGACAGAGCAGGTTTCATACCTTTGGGATGTATAGCCATGCTCTGTCCGTTGTCATGAGACGATGACAACTGACGGAGCATGATTGATACCTTAGGGATCTATTACCATGCTCTGACTGTTGTCATAAGACGATGGCAACTGACGGAGCATGTTTCATACATGAGTAGTATATTTCCGTGTTCTGACCGTTGTCATAAGATGATGAGACCTTACAGAGCATGTTACATACCTTAGAGAAAAATAACCATGCTCTGACCGTTGTCATGAGATGATGGCAACTGACAGAGCATGACTCATACTTGAGGGGGTGTAATCATACTCTTACCGTTATCATGAGACGAAGACAACTTGTGGGGCATGATTCATATCTTTGGGATGTATAACCATGCTTTGTCCGTTGTCATGAGGCGAAGACAACTGGCGGGGCATGTTTTTAAAGATATATGATATATTACCATGCTCTCACCGTTGTCATGAGACGATGACAACTGACGGAGCATGTTTCATACCTTAGAGATGAATAACCGTGCTCTGGCCGTTGTCATGAGATGATGGCAACTGACAGAGCATGACTCATTCTTGAGAGGGTATAATCATACCCTGACCGTTGTCATGTGATGATGACAACTGACGGAGCATGTTTCATACATGAATGATGAATTACCCTGCTCTGACTGTTGTCATGAGATGAAGACAACTGACAAAGCATTTTTCATACCATATGGATATAGATTACATCAACCGAAAAAAGAAGGTACCACAGGTGCATTCGCGAGAACATGTCCACTTTCACATGGAGGCACTATTGTGGCACTTGAGTGTATAAACCATCACTAGGTGGTACTACAGCGACAGTTGAATGCGTTTATAAAACTAGGAGGCAAAACAGTGGCATTGTAATATATTAAAAAGCAAAAAGAGGCACTATAATAGGACTTGAGTACATGTACCTATACTACGAGCACATACAATTGCACTTTAGTACACGTACCATCACAAGGATACACTACTTTGTGGCACCTGAGTGTTTATATCATCACAAGGTGACACTACAGTGACACTTCAATACATGCACATTCACTAAGAGGCACTAAAGATACAATTGGACACATGTACCTTCACTAGGAGCACCACAGTGCCACCTCAGATCACGTAGGAGGCACTACAGTGACACTCGAGTATATATATCATCACTAGGTGGCAGTACAGTGACACTAGAGTATGTGCATCTTCTCAAGGAGGCACTACATTAACACTTAGGCATATGTTCTTCACTAGGAGGTGCTACATTGACACCTGAGAACATGTACCTTCACTTGGAGACATTTCAGTTACTCTTGAGTTTGTTTATCATCACTATGTGGCACTACAGTGACACTTGAGTATATGCAAGTTGCCAAGGAGGCACTACAGTGACACTTAGGCACATCTACATTTGCTAGAAGGTAATTCAGTGACACTTGAGTGTGTATAACATCACCAGATGGCACGTTTGTGACATGCACCATCATTATGAGGCTATTTACTAGTGGTTGTAAATGTACCCAATCGTAACTCAAGTGTTACTGTAGTGTCTACTAGTAATTGTAAATGTACTAAAGTGTCACTATAGTGCCTCCTAGCGATTGTACATGTACTCAAGTAGCATAATCGGGCCTCCTCGTGATGGTACATGTACTCAAGGGTCATAATAAAGCCTCATTATGATGGTACAGGTACTCAATGGTCACTATCAAGCCCTCTAGTGATGGTACAATCACTCAAGGATCACTATAAAGTCTCCTAGTGATGGTATATATACTAAATGGTCACTATAAAGGCTCTTAGTGATGGTGCATGTCCTCAAGGGTCACTATACAGCCTCATTGTGCCAGTGCATGTATTCTAGAGCTACTATGAAGCCACCTCGTGATGATACATGTACTCAAGGGTGATAATAAAGCCTCCTGGCGTTGGTACATGTACTCAAGGGTCACTAAAAAGCCACCAAGTGATGGTATGGGTACTCAAGAGTCACTATAAAGCCTCCTAGTCATGGAACATATACTCAAGCGACACTTTTTAATCTACTAGTATGGTGCATGTACTCAAGTGTCATAATAGTGACTCTTTGTGATGCTACATGTACCCAAAATCGTAATAAAGTCTCCTTGTTATGGTACAGGTACTCACCGGTCATTATAAAGCCTCCATGTGATGTACATGTACGAAAGCGTCACAATAAAGCCTCCTAGTGATGACAGGGGTACTCAATAGTCTACTATAAAGCCTCCTAGTCATGGTAATATACTTGAGTGACACTATTAAGCCTTCTTGTGATGGTACATGTACTCAAAATACACTATAAAGCCTCCTAGTGATGGCACATATACCCAAGGGTCACTAAAAGACTCCTAGTGATGACATATGCAGTCAAGAATCATTATAAAGCCTTCTTGTGACAGTACATGTACTCAAAAGTTATTAGGAAGCATTCTAGTGATGGTACAAGTACTCAAGGGTCAATATAAAGCCTCCTTGTAATAGTACATGTACTCAAGGGTCACTATAAAGCCGCCTAGTGATGTAGCATAGTCACAAGAGTCACTATAAAGCCACCTTGTTAAGGTATATGTCATCTAGGGTCACTATAAAGCGTCCTACGGATGTAACATGTACTCAATGGGTCACTATAAAGCCTCCAAGTGATGGTACATGTACTCAAGGGTCACTATAAAGACTCCTAGTGATGGTTCATGTATTCAAGAGTCACTATAAAGCCACCTTGTGATTTAACACGTACTCAAGAGTCACAATAAAGCCTCCTAGTGCTGGTACATGTACCAGAGCCTCACAATAAAGCCTTCTAGTCATTGAATTGGTACTCAATGGTCACTATAAAGCCTCCTAGGCATGGTACATATACTTAAGGGACACTATTAAACCTCCTAGTATGGTCCATGTACTCATGGCCACTATTAAGGCACCTAGTGAAGGAACATGTATTAAAGGGTTACTAAAAAGCCTCCTCGTGATGGTACGCGTACTCAAGGATCACTATTTAGTATTCTGGTGATAGTATATGTAGTAAATGTTCACTATAAATCCTCTGAGTGATTGGACATGTACTCAAGGGTAACTATACAGTATCCTTGTGATAGATCATGTATTCTAGAGTCACTATAAAGTTCCCTCGTGATGGTACTTGTACTCAAGAGTCACTTTAAGCCTTCTAGTGATGGTACATTTACTCCAGAGTCGCTATAAAGCCTCTTTGTGATGTTGCGTGTACTCTAGTGTCAATATAAAGCATTCTAGTGATGATATGAGTACTCAAGGGGAGGTTTAAAGCCGATAGCGATAGTTTATGTATACAATATTCACTAAAAAGCCTCCTTGTGATGGTACATGTACTCAAGCGTCACTATAAAGCCTCCTGATGATGGTACATTTACATAAGTGTCACTATAAAGCCACCTTGTGTTGGTACATGTACTCAAGGGTCACTATATAGCCTCCTATTGATGGTAAATGTACTCAATGGTCATTATAAAGCCTTTTTGTGACGGTACATGTCCTAAAAACACTATAAAGCCTCCTAGTGATGGCAAGTATACTAAAGGGTCACGATAAAGCCTAATAGTTATTGTATATGTACACAAGGGTCACTAAAAAGACACCTAGTGATGATACATGTACTCAAGTGTCACAATGAAGCTTCCCAGCGATGATACATGTACATAAGTGTCTCTATTAAACCACCTTGTGATGGTACATGTCCTCAAGGCTAACTATACTCCTCAAAATAATTAAAGGACCAAGATTTTAGAACGCGAGTATAATTAGCTCAAACATTTAAATTCTGTAAAACTTGGCCCAAATCTTTCAGTTCTTTATGCCCATAAATCAAGAATCATTATTAATGATTTCCATGCCTAATTCTGCCATAACTGCGTCTCAAATGCACATACCCTCAAAACACACTTTCAAAAGGCAGTGGGTGAGGTAAAGAAATTCTTCTGTGGTCATTCGAGTAGAATGAAAGTGACACCAAATTAAACTTTGTTTTAAACAGTTCAGCTTACATGCAAAAAAAATCTTCAAACAGTTTCAATATACTGGGAAGCAAGCATTTTCATCTCTGACAATGGAGTTTTGACATTGTTTTCTTTTCTGATATCAATGCGTGTACTTGTCCATCAAAAATCAGATTTTCAATCGTCATTCTATGCCATTTAGTGTTAGAAAGATGTCCCGACGAATTTTTAAAGATTGTCACAGACAAACGCCAAACCTGATGTCTGAATCTATAGTCTGGCTATTACGCCACAGCCAAACGGGGCAATTTTCTCTCACAGGAAGAGGTGGATGGAATTAATGGGATTCAAACACCATAAAAGCATGCGAAAACAGAGATTTCAGCATCTGAAAGCAATTTGCATTCATTTCATGCAGTTCTGTAGTCCATGGATCACACACAAAAAATGACATTCCAATACATTTAGGTCAAGTTTTAAAATGACAAAAAATCCTTGTTTGTAACATTTTCTACCACTTTCTTTTTGCCGTTTCACTTGGCAATTAGACGTCAAAGATGTCCGAAAAGTTTCGGCTAGATCGTAAAATTGGTTTTCAAAATACGTTCTACACAAAATGCATCAATGTCATAATTGATAGTATTGGTCCTTCAATTATTTTGATGAGTATATATAGCCTTTTAGTGATATTACATGTAGTTAAGTGTCAGTATAAAGCCACCTAGTGATGGTAAATGTACTCAAGGGTCATTATAAATCCTCCGAGTGATTGTACATGTGCATAAGTGTCACTATAAAGCCACCTTGTGGTGGTACATGTACAAAAGGGTCATTATATAGCCTTCTAGAGATGGTACATGAACTCATGGTTCACTATAAAGCCTTCTTGTGTTGGTACATGTACTCAAGAGACACTATAAAGCCTCCTAGTGATGGTACCGATAATCAAAGGTCACTATTAATCATCCTAGTGATGATACATGTACTGAAGAGACACTATAAAGACTCCTAGTGATGATACTTGTGTTTAAGAATCGCTATATAGTCTCTTAATTATTGTACATGTACTCAAGGGTCATTATAAAGCCTCCTATGGATAGTACATGTACTGAAGTGTCACTATAAAGCCACCTAGTGATGGTACATGTACTCAAGAGACACTATAAAGCCTCTTTGTGATGGTACCGATAATCAAGGGTCACTATAAAGCCTCCTAGTGATGGTACATGTACTCAAGAGCCACTTTAAAGCCTTCTAGTGATGAAACATGTACTCAAGAATTGCTATATAGTCTCTTACTTATGGTACATGTACTCAAGGGTCATTATAAAGCCTCCTATTGATAGTACATGTACTGAAGTGTCACTGTAAAGCCACCTAATGATGGTACATGTACTCAAGAGACACTATAAAGCCTCCTATTGATGGTACGCATACTCAAGGTTCACTATAAAGCCTCCTAGTGATGGTACATGTACTCAAGAGTCACTATAAAGCCTTCTAGTGATGATACATGTACTCAATGGTCACTAGAAAGCCCCTTGTGATGGTACATATACTCATTGGTCCCTATAAAGAATCTTTGTGATGGTACATTTACTCAAGAGTGACCATAAATCATCATAGTGATAGTACATGTGCTCAACGGTCACTATTAAGCATCCTAGTCGTTGTAGATGTACTCAAAGATCACTACAAAGCCACCTGATGAAGGCATAGGTACTCAAGGGTCACTATTAAGCATCCTAATGATGATACAAACACTCAAGTGCCACTATAGATCCTCCTTGTGATGGTACATGTACTCAAGAGTCACTATGAAATCTCCAAGTGATAGTACATGTGCTCAGGGGTAATTTGAAGACTCATTGTGACGGTGCATGTATTCAAGTGTCACTATAAGGCCTCCTATTGATGGTACATGCACTCAAGGTCACTATTAAGTTATCATTCATGATAATGGACAGAGCATGGTAATTTATCTCTAAGGTATGAAACAGGCTCCGTCAGTTGTCATTGTCTCATGACAACGGTCAGAGCATGGTAATATACCATTCATTTAACAAACTTGTTCTGTCAGTTGTCATCGTCTCATGACAACGGTCAGATCACGGCAATATATCATTCATCTATGAAGCAATCTGCGTCAGTTGTAATCGCCTCATGACAACATACAGAGCATTGTTATGCTCTAAGTTATGAAACATGCTCCGCCAGTTGTCATTGTCTTATGACAACGGTCAGAGCATGGTAATATATCATTCATCTTTGAAACATGCTCCGTCAGTTGTCATCATCTCATGACAACAGTCAGAGCATGGTAATATATCTCTAACGTATCAATCATGCTCCGTCAGTTGTCATCGGCTCATTAAAACGGTCAGAGCATGGTGATATATATCCCTCAAGTAAGAAACATGCTCCGTCAGTTGCCATCGTCTTATGGCAACGGACAGAGCATGGTAATATATCATTCATGTATGAAATATTTCTGTCAATTGCAATCGTCTCATAACAACGAACAGAGCATAATTATTCATCCCTAAGGTATGAAACATGCTCTGTCAGTTACCTTCGTCTCATGATAACGGCCAGAGCATGGTAATATATTCCTAAGGTATGATTCATGCTCCGTCAGTTGTCATCGTCTTATGACAACGGTTAGTTTATTGTAATATATCATTCATGTCAATTATCGTCGTCTCATTACAACAGACAGAGCATGGTTATTAATCACTAAGATATGCAATATGCTCTGTCAGTTGTCATCGTCCCATGACACCGCTCAGAGCATGGTTATACGCCCTCAAGTATGAAACATGCTTTGCCAGTTGGCATGGTCTGATAACAACGGTCAGGGGATGACAATGTATTTCTCAGTCATGAAACATGCTCCGTCAGTTGTCATCGTTTCATAGCAACGGTCGGAGAATGGTAATGTGTTCCTCAGGTATGAAGCATGCTCCATCAGTTTTCATCGTCTCATGATAAAGGACAGAGCATGGTTATTCATCCAAAATATATGTCATCGTCTTATGACAACGGTCAGAGCATGGTAGTATCTCCCTCGTGTATGAAACATGCTCCGTCAGTTTTCATCGTCTCATGACAACGGACAGAGCATGGTTATTCATCCCTAAGATATGCAACATGCTCTGTCAGTTGTCATCGTCCAATGACAACGGTCAGAGCAGGGTGATACCCCCCTCAAGTATGAAACATGCTCCGTCAGCTGTCATAGTCTCATGACAACGGTCAGAACATGGTAGTGTATTCGTCAGGTATGAAACATGCTCCGTCAGTTGTCATCGTCTCATGACAACGGTCAGATCATGGTTATATATCACTGAAGTATGAAACATGGTCTGTCAGTAGTCATCGTCTCATGACAACGGTCAGAGCATGGTGAAATATCCCTTAAGTATAGTATGAAACATGCTCCGTCAGTTGTCATCGTCACATGACAACGGTCAGAGCATGGTTATATATCATTCATGAATGAAACATGCTCTGTCCATTGTCTTTGCCTTATAACAACGGACAGAGCATGGTTATACATCCCAAAGGTTTGAAACATGCTCGGCCAATGGTTATCGTCTCGTGACAACGTTCATAGCATGGTAATAAACCCCTATAGTATCAATCATGCTCCGTCAGTTGTCATCATCTCAAGACAACGGTCAGAGCATGGTAATATATCCCTCATATATAAAAATGCTCAGTCAGTTGTCATAGTCACATGACAACGGTCAGAGCATAGTAATATATCACTCATGTGAGAAACATCCTCCGTCAGTTGTCATCAACTCATGACAACGGTCAGGGCATGGCAATATATCCCTCATGTAAAAAACACGCTCCGTCAGTTGTCATCGTCTCGTGACAACAGTCAGAGCATTGTAATATATCCCTAAGGTATGAACCATGCTCCGTCAGTTGTTATCATCTAGTGACAACGGTCAGAGCATTGTAATATATTCCTAAGGTATGAACCATGCTCCGTCAGTTGTTATCGTCTCATGACAACGGTCAGAGCATGGTAATATATCCCTAAGATAAGAACCATGCTCCGTCAGTTGTTATCGTCTCATAACAACGGTCAGAGCATGGTAATATATCCCTAAGGTATGAACCATGGTCCGTCAGTTGTCATCATCTAGAAACAACGGTCAGAGCATGGTAATATATCCCTAAGGTATGAACCATGCTCCGACACTAGTTATCGTCTCATGACAACGGTCAGAACATGGTAATATATCCCTAAGGTATGAACCATGCTCCGTCAGTTGTTATCGTCTCATGACAACTGTCAGAGCATGGTAATATATCCCTACGATATTAACCATGCTCCGTCAGTGACAACGGTCAGAGCATGGTAATATATCACTTAGGCATGAACCATGCTCCGTCTGTTGTCATCATCTAGTGACAACGGTCAGAGCATGATTATATATCCCTAAGGTATGAACCATGCTCCGTCAGTTGTTATCATCTAGTGACAACGGTCAGAGCATGGTTATATATCCCTGAGGTATGAACCATGGTCCGTCAGTTGTTATCGTCTCATGACAATGGTCAGAGCATGGTAATATATCCCTAAGGTGTGAACCATGCTCCGTCTGTTGTTTGTTATCGTCTAGTGACAACGGTCAGAGCATGGTAATATATCCCTAAGGTATGAACCATGCTCTGTCAGTTGTTATCATCTAGTGACAACGGTCAGAGCATGGTTATATATCCCTAAGGTATGAACCATGCTCCGTCGGTTGTTATCGTCTAGTTACAACGGTCAGAGCATGGTAATATATCCCTAAGGTATGAACCATGCTCCGTCAGTTGTCACGTCTAGTGACAACGGTCAGAGCATGGTAATACATCCCTAAGGTATGAACCATGCTCCGTCAGTTGTAATCGTCTCATGACATCGGTCAGAGCATGGTAATCTATACCTAAGGTATGATCCATACACCGTCAGTTGTTATCGTCTAGTGACAACGGTCAAAGCATGGTAATATATCCTAAGGTATGAACCATGCTCCGTCAGATGTTATCGTTTAGTGACAATGGTCAGAGCATGGTAATTTATCCCTAAGGTATGAACCATGTTCCGTCAGTTGTTATCGTCTCATGACAACGGTCAGAGCATGGTAATATATCCCTAAGGTATGAACCATGCTCCGTCAGTTGTTATCATCTTGTGACAACGGTCAGAGCATGGTTATATATCCCTGAGGTATGAAACATGCTCCGTCATTTGTGATCGTCTAGTGACAACGGTCAGAGCATGGTAATATATCCCTAAGGTGTGAACCATGCTCCGTCAGTTGTTATCGTCTATTGACAACGGTCAGAGCATGGTAATATATCCCTTAGATATGAACCATGCTCCGTCAATTGTTATCATCTAGTGACAACGGTCAGAGCATGGTAATATATCCCTAAGGTATGAACCATGCTCCGTCAGTTGTTATCATCTAGTGACAACGGTCAGAGCATGGTTATATATCCCTGAGGTATGAACCATGGTCCGTCAGTTGTTATCGTCTCATGACAATGGTCAGAGCATGGTAATATATCCCTAAGGTGTGAACCATGCTCCGTCTGTTGTTTGTTATCGTCTAGTGACAACGGTCAGAGCATGGTAATATATCCCTAAGGTATGAACCATGCTCTGTCAGTTGTTATCATCTAGTGACAACGGTCAGAGCATGGTTATATATCCCTAAGGTATGAACCATGCTCCGTCGGTTGTTATCGTCTAGTTACAACGGTCAGAGCATGGTAATATATCCCTAAGGTATGAACCATGCTCCGTCAGTTGTCACGTCTAGTGACAACGGTCAGAGCATGGTAATATATCCCTAAGGTATGAACCATGCTCCGTCAGTTGTAATCGTCTCATGACATCGGTCAGAGCATGGTAATCTATACCTAAGGTATGATCCATACACCGTCAGTTGTTATCGTCTAGTGACAACGGTCAAAGCATGGTAATATATCCTAAGGTATGAACCATGCTCCGTCAGATGTTATCGTTTAGTGACAATGGTCAGAGCATGGTAATTTATCCCTAAGGTATGAACCATGTTCCGTCAGTTGTTATCGTCTCATGACAACGGTCAGAGCATGGTAATATATCCCTAAGGTATGAACCATGCTCCGTCAGTTGTTATCATCTTGTGACAACGGTCAGAGCATGGTTATATATCCCTGAGGTATGAAACATGCTCCGTCATTTGTGATCGTCTAGTGACAACGGTCAGAGCATGGTAATATATCCCTAAGGTGTGAACCATGCTCCGTCAGTTGTTATCGTCTATTGACAACGGTCAGAGCATGGTAATATATCCCTTAGATATGAACCATGCTCC
This sequence comes from Loripinus fragilis, assembly GCA_964019695.1. Taxonomy (NCBI): domain Eukaryota; kingdom Metazoa; phylum Mollusca; class Bivalvia; order Lucinida; family Lucinidae; genus Loripinus; species Loripinus fragilis. The sequence goes on along the minus strand of CAXHUL010000462.1, from coordinate 17,705 downwards.
GTCAATTGTTATCATCTAGTGACAACGGTCAGAGCATGGTAATATATCCCTAAGGTATGAACCATGCTCCGTCAGTTGTTATCGTCTTGTGACAATGGTCAGAGCATAGTAATATATCCCTAAGATATGAACCATGCTCCGTCAGTTGTTATCATCTCATGACAGCGGTCAGAGCATGCTAATATATCCCTAAGATATGAACCAGGCTCCGTCAGTTGTTATTGTCTAGTGACAACGGTCAGAGCATGGTAATATATCCCTAAGGTATGAACCATGTTCCGTCAGTTGTTATCGTCTCATGACAATGGTCAGAGCATGGTATTATATCCCTTAGGTATGAAACTTGCTCCGTTAGTTGTCATCGCCTCATGACAACGGTCAGAGCATGGGTATTCATCTCTAAGATATGATACATGCTCCGACAGTTGTCATCGTGACATGACAACGGTCAGAGCATGAGTTTTCATGCCTTAGGTATGAACCATGCTCCGTCAGTTGTTATCGTCTCATGACAACGGTCAGAGCATGGTAATATATCCCTAAGGTATGAACCATGCTCCGTCAGTTGTTATCGTCTCATGACAACTGTCAGAGCATGGTAATATATCCCCACGATATTAACCATGCTCCGTCAGTTGTTATCGTCTAGTGACAACGGTCAGAGCATGGTAATATATCCCTAAGGTATGAACCATGCTCCGTCAATTGTCATCATCTAGTGACAACGGTCAGAGCATGATAATATATCCCTGAGGTATGAACCATGCTCCATCAGTTGTTATCATCTAGTAACAACTGTCAGAGCATGGTTATATATCCCTAAGCTATGAACCATGGCCCGTCAGTTGTTATCGTCTCATGACAACGGTCAGAGCATGGTTATATATCCCTAAGGTATGAACCATGCTCCGTCAGTTGTTATCGTCTCATGACAACTGTCAGAGCATGGAAATATATCCCTACGATATTAACCATGCTCCGTCAGTTGTTATCGTCTAGTGACAACGGTCAGATCATAGTAATATATCCCTAAGGTATGAACCATGCTCAGTCAATTGTCATCATCTAGTGACAACGGTCAGAGCATGATAATATATCCCTAAGGTATGAACCATGCTCCGTCAGTTGTTATCATCTAGTGACAACGGTCAGAGCATGGTTATATATCCCTAAGGTATGAACCATGGCCCGTCACTAGTTATCGTCTCATGACAACGGTCAGAGCATGGTAATATATCCCTAAGGTATGAACCATGCTCCGTCAGTTGTTATCGTCTTATGACAACTGTCAGAGCATGGAAATACATCCCTACGATATTAACCATGCTCCGTCATTTGTTATCGTCTAGTGACAACGGTCAGAGCATAGTAATATATCCCTAAGGTATGAACCATGCTCAGTCAATTGTCATCATCTAGTGACAACGGTTAGAGCATGATAATATATCCCTAAGGTATGAACCATGCTCCGTCAGTTGATATCATCTAGTGACAACGGTCAGAGCATGGTTATATATCCCTAAGGTATGAACCATGGCCCGTCAGTTGTTATCGTCTCATGACAACGGGCAGAGCATGGTAATATATCCCTAAGGTATGAACCATGCTCCGTCAGTTGTTATCATCTAGTGACAACGGTCAGAGCATGGTAATATATCCATAAGGTATGAACCGTGTTCCGTTAGATGTTATCGTTTAGTGACAAAGGTCAGAGCGTGGTAATATATCCCTAAGGTATGAACCATGCTCCGTCAGTTGTTATCATCTAGTAACAACTGTCAGAGCATGGTTATATATCCCTAAGCTATGAACCATGGCCCGTCAGTTGTTATCGTCTCATGACAACGGTCAGAGCATGGTTATATATCCCTAAGGTATGAACCATGCTCCGTCAGTTGTTATCGTCTCATGACAACTGTCAGAGCATGGAAATATATCCCTACGATATTAACCATGCTCCGTCAGTTGTTATCGTCTAGTGACAACGGTCAGAGCATAGTAATATATCCCTAAGGTATGAACCATGCTCAGTCAATTGTCATCAACTAGTGACAACGGTCAGAGCATGATAATATATCCCTAAGGTATGAACCATGCTCCGTCAGTTGTTATCATCTAGTGACAACGGTCAGAGCATGGTTATATATCCCTAAGGTATGAACCATGGCCCGTCACTAGTTATCGTCTCATGACAACGGTCAGAGCATGGTAATATATCCCTAAGGTATGAACCATGCTCCGTCAGTTGTTATCGTCTTATGACAACTGTCAGAGCATGGAAATACATCCCTACGATATTAACCATGCTCCGTCATTTGTTATCGTCTAGTGACAACGGTCAGAGCATAGTAATATATCCCTAAGGTATGAACCATGCTCAGTCAATTGTCATCATCTAGTGACAACGGTCAGAGCATGATAATATATCCCTAAGGTATGAACCATGCTCCGTCAGTTGATATCATCTAGTGACAACGGTCAGAGCATGGTTATATATCCCTAAGGTATGAACCATGGCCCGTCAGTTGTTATCGTCTCATGACAACGGGCAGAGCATGGTAATATTTCCCTAAGGTATTAACCATGCTCCGTCAGTTGTTATCATCTAGTGACAACGGTCAGAGCATGGTAATATATCCCTAAGGTATGAACCGTGTTCCGTTAGATGTTATCGTTTAGTGACAAAGGTCAGAGCGTGGTAATATATCCCTAAGGTATGAACCATGCTCCGTCAGTTGTTATCGTCTCATGACAACTGTCAGAGCATGGAAATATATCCCTACGATATTAACCATGCTCCGTCAGTTGTTATCGTCTAGTGACAACGGTCAGAGCATAGTAATATATCCCTAAGGTATGAACCATGCTCAGTCAATTGTCATCATCTAGTGACAACGGTCAGAGCATGATAATATATCCCTAAGGTATGAACCATCTCCGTCAGTTGTTATCGTCTAGTGACAACGGTCAGAGCATGGTAATATATCCCTAAGGTATGAACCATGCTCCGTCACTTGTTATCGTCTAGTGACAATGGTCAGAGCATGGTAATATATCCCTAAGGTATGAACCATGCTCCGTCAGTTGTAATCGTCTAATGACAACGGTCAGAGCATGGTAATCTATAACTTAGGTATGATCCGTACTCCGTCAGTTGTTATCGTCGAGTGACAACGGTCAGAGCATGGTTATATATCCTAAGGTATGAACCATGCTCCGTCAGTTGTTATCGTCTCATGACAACAGTCAGAGCATTGTAATATATCCCTAAGGTATGAACCATGCTCCGTCAGTTGTTATCATCTAGAGACAACGGTCAGAGCATTGTAATATATCCCTAAGGTATGAACCATGCTCCGTCAGTTGTTATCGTCTCATGACAACGGTCAGAGCATAGTAATATATCACTCATGTGAGAAACATCCTCCGTCAGTTGTCATCAACTCATGACAACGGTCAGGGCATGGCAATATATCCCTCATGTAAAAAACACGCTCCGTCAGTTGTCATCGTCTCGTGACAACAGTCAGAGCATTGTAATATATCCCTAAGGTATGAACCATGCTCCGTCAGTTGTTATCATCTAGTGACAACGGTCAGAGCATTGTAATATATCCCTAAGGTATGAACCATGCTCCGTCAGTTGTTATCGTCTCATGACAACGGTCAGAGCATGTTAATATATCCCTAAGATATGAACCATGCTCCGTCAGTTGTTATCGTCTCATAACAACGGTCAGAGCATGGTAATATATCCCTAAGGTATGAACCATGGTCCGTCAGTTGTCATCATCTAGAAACAACGGTCAGAGCATGGTAATATATCCCTAAGGTATGAACCATGCTCCGACACTAGTTATCGTCTCATGACAACGGTCAGAACATGGTAATATATCCCTAAGGTATGAACCATGCTCCGTCAGTTGTTATCGTCTCATGACAACTGTCAGAGCATGGTAATATATCCCTACGATATTAACCATGCTCCGTCAGTGACAACGGTCAGAGCATGGTAATATATCACTTAGGCATGAACCATGCTCCGTCTGTTGTCATCATCTAGTGACAACGGTCAGAGCATGATTATATATCCCTAAGGTATGAACCATGCTCCGTCAGTTGTTATCATCTAGTGACAACGGTCAGAGCATGGTTATATATCCCTGAGGTATGAACCATGGTCCGTCAGTTGTTATCGTCTCATGACAATGGTCAGAGCATGGTAATATATCCCTAAGGTGTGAACCATGCTCCGTCTGTTGTTTGTTATCGTCTAGTGACAACGGTCAGAGCATGGTAATATATCCCTAAGGTATGAACCATGCTCTGTCAGTTGTTATCATCTAGTGACAACGGTCAGAGCATGGTTATATATCCCTAAGGTATGAACCATGCTCCGTCGGTTGTTATCGTCTAGTTACAACGGTCAGAGCATGGTAATATATCCCTAAGGTATGAACCATGCTCCGTCAGTTGTCACGTCTAGTGACAACGGTCAGAGCATGGTAATATATCCCTAAGGTATGAACCATGCTCCGTCAGTTGTAATCGTCTCATGACATCGGTCAGAGCATGGTAATCTATACCTAAGGTATGATCCATACACCGTCAGTTGTTATCGTCTAGTGACAACGGTCAAAGCATGGTAATATATCCTAAGGTATGAACCATGCTCCGTCAGATGTTATCGTTTAGTGACAATGGTCAGAGCATGGTAATTTATCCCTAAGGTATGAACCATGTTCCGTCAGTTGTTATCGTCTCATGACAACGGTCAGAGCATGGTAATATATCCCTAAGGTATGAACCATGCTCCGTCAGTTGTTATCATCTTGTGACAACGGTCAGAGCATGGTTATATATCCCTGAGGTATGAAACATGCTCCGTCATTTGTGATCGTCTAGTGACAACGGTCAGAGCATGGTAATATATCCCTAAGGTGTGAACCATGCTCCGTCAGTTGTTATCGTCTATTGACAACGGTCAGAGCATGGTAATATATCCCTTAGATATGAACCATGCTCCGTCAATTGTTATCATCTAGTGACAACGGTCAGAGCATGGTAATATATCCCTAAGGTATGAACCATGCTCCGTCAGTTGTTATCGTCTTGTGACAATGGTCAGAGCATAGTAATATATCCCTAAGATATGAACCATGCTCCGTCAGTTGTTATCATCTCATGACAGCGGTCAGAGCATGCTAATATATCCCTAAGATATGAACCAGGCTCCGTCAGTTGTTATTGTCTAGTGACAACGGTCAGAGCATGGTAATATATCCCTAAGGTATGAACCATGTTCCGTCAGTTGTTATCGTCTCATGACAATGGTCAGAGCATGGTATTATATCCCTTAGGTATGAAACTTGCTCCGTTAGTTGTCATCGCCTCATGACAACGGTCAGAGCATGGGTATTCATCTCTAAGATATGATACATGCTCCGACAGTTGTCATCGTGACATGACAACGGTCAGAGCATGAGTTTTCATGCCTTAGGTATGAACCATGCTCCGTCAGTTGTTATCGTCTCATGACAACGGTCAGAGCATGGTAATATATCCCTAAGGTATGAACCATGCTCCGTCAGTTGTTATCGTCTCATGACAACTGTCAGAGCATGGTAATATATCCCCACGATATTAACCATGCTCCGTCAGTTGTTATCGTCTAGTGACAACGGTCAGAGCATGGTAATATATCCCTAAGGTATGAACCATGCTCCGTCAATTGTCATCATCTAGTGACAACGGTCAGAGCATGATAATATATCCCTAAGGTATGAACCATGCTCCATCAGTTGTTATCATCTAGTAACAACTGTCAGAGCATGGTTATATATCCCTAAGCTATGAACCATGGCCCGTCAGTTGTTATCGTCTCATGACAACGGTCAGAGCATGGTTATATATCCCTAAGGTATGAACCATGCTCCGTCAGTTGTTATCGTCTCATGACAACTGTCAGAGCATGGAAATATATCCCTACGATATTAACCATGCTCCGTCAGTTGTTATCGTCTAGTGACAACGGTCAGATCATAGTAATATATCCCTAAGGTATGAACCATGCTCAGTCAATTGTCATCATCTAGTGACAACGGTCAGAGCATGATAATATATCCCTAAGGTATGAACCTTGCTCCGTCAGTTGTTATCATCTAGTGACAACGGTCAGAGCATGGTTATATATCCCTAAGGTATGAACCATGGCCCGTCACTAGTTATCGTCTCATGACAACGGTCAGAGCATGGTAATATATCCCTAAGGTATGAACCATGCTCCGTCAGTTGTTATCGTCTTATGACAACTGTCAGAGCATGGAAATACATCCCTACGATATTAACCATGCTCCGTCATTTGTTATCGTCTAGTGACAACGGTCAGAGCATAGTAATATATCCCTAAGGTATGAACCATGCTCAGTCAATTGTCATCATCTAGTGACAACGGTCAGAGCATGATAATATATCCCTAAGGTATGAACCATGCTCCGTCAGTTGATATCATCTAGTGACAACGGTCAGAGCATGGTTATATATCCCTAAGGTATGAACCATGGCCCGTCAGTTGTTATCGTCTCATGACAACGGGCAGAGCATGGTAATATATCCCTAAGGTATGAACCATGCTCCGTCAGTTGTTATCATCTAGTGACAACGGTCAGAGCATGGTAATATATCCCTAAGGTATGAACCGTGTTCCGTTAGATGTTATCGTTTAGTGACAAAGGTCAGAGCGTGGTAATATATCCCTAAGGTATGAACCATGCTCCGTCAGTTGTTATCATCTAGTAACAACTGTCAGAGCATGGTTATATATCCCTAAGCTATGAACCATGGCCCGTCAGTTGTTATCGTCTCATGACAACGGTCAGAGCATGGTTATATATCCCTAAGGTATGAACCATGCTCCGTCAGTTGTTATCGTCTCATGACAACTGTCAGAGCATGGAAATATATCCCTACGATATTAACCATGCTCCGTCAGTTGTTATCGTCTAGTGACAACGGTCAGAGCATAGTAATATATCCCTAAGGTATGAACCATGCTCAGTCAATTGTCATCAACTAGTGACAACGGTCAGAGCATGATAATATATCCCTAAGGTATGAACCATGCTCCGTCAGTTGTTATCATCTAGTGACAACGGTCAGAGCATGGTTATATATCCCTAAGGTATGAACCATGGCCCGTCACTAGTTATCGTCTCATGACAACGGTCAGAGCATGGTAATATATCCCTAAGGTATGAACCATGCTCCGTCAGTTGTTATCGTCTTATGACAACTGTCAGAGCATGGAAATACATCCCTACGATATTAACCATGCTCCGTCATTTGTTATCGTCTAGTGACAACGGTCAGAGCATAGTAATATATCCCTAAGGTATGAACCATGCTCAGTCAATTGTCATCATCTAGTGACAACGGTCAGAGCATGATAATATATCCCTAAGGTATGAACCATGCTCCGTCAGTTGATATCATCTAGTGACAACGGTCAGAGCATGGTTATATATCCCTAAGGTATGAACCATGGCCCGTCAGTTGTTATCGTCTCATGACAACGGGCAGAGCATGGTAATATATCCCTAAGGTATTAACCATGCTCCGTCAGTTGTTATCATCTAGTGACAACGGTCAGAGCATGGTAATATATCCCTAAGGTATGAACCGTGTTCCGTTAGATGTTATCGTTTAGTGACAAAGGTCAGAGCGTGGTAATATATCCCTAAGGTATGAACCATGCTCCGTCAGTTGTTATCGTCTCATGACAACTGTCAGAGCATGGAAATATATCCCTACGATATTAACCATGCTCCGTCAGTTGTTATCGTCTAGTGACAACGGTCAGAGCATAGTAATATATCCCTAAGGTATGAACCATGCTCAGTCAATTGTCATCATCTAGTGACAACGGTCAGAGCATGATAATATATCCCTAAGGTATGAACCATCTCCGTCAGTTGTTATCGTCTAGTGACAACGGTCAGAGCATGGTAATATATCCCTAAGGTATGAACCATGCTCCGTCACTTGTTATCGTCTAGTGACAATGGTCAGAGCATGGTAATATATCCCTAAGGTATGAACCATGCTCCGTCAGTTGTAATCGTCTAATGACAACGGTCAGAGCATGGTAATCTATAACTTAGGTATGATCCGTACTCCGTCAGTTGTTATCGTCGAGTGACAACGGTCAGAGCATGGTTATATATCCTAAGGTATGAACCATGCTCCGTCAGTTGTTATCGTCTCATGACAACAGTCAGAGCATGGTAATATATCCCTAAGGTATGAACCGTGCTCCGTCAGATGTTATCGTTTAGTGACAATGGTCAGAGCATGGTTATATATCCCTTAGGTATGAACCATGCTCCGTCAGTTGTTATCGTCTCATGACAACGGTCAATGCATGGTAATATATCCCTTAGGTATGAACCATGCTCCGTCAGTTGTTATCATCTTTTGACAACGGTCAGAGCATAGTAATATATCCCTGAGGTATTATCCATGCTCCGTCAGTTGTTATCGTCTAGTGACAACGGTCAGAGCATGGTAATATATCCCTAAGGTATAAACCATGCTCCGTCAGTTGTTATCGTCTAGTGACAACGGTCAGAGCATGGTAATATATCCCTTAGATATGAACCATGCTCCGTCAATTGTTATCATCTAGTGACAACGGTAAGAGCATGGTGATATATCCCTAAGGCATAAACCATGCTCCGTCAGTTGTTATCGTCTAGTGACAACGGTCAGAGCATGGTAATATATCCCTAAGATATGAACCATGCTCCGACAGTTGTTATCATCTCATGACAGCGGTCAGAGCATGCTTATATATCCATAAGATATGATCCATGCTCCGTCAGTAGTTATTGTCTAGTGACAATGGTCAGAGCATGGTAATATATCCCCAAGGTATGAACCATGCTCCGTCGGTTGTTATCGTCTCATGACAACGGCCAGAGCATGGTATTATATCCCTAATGTATGAACCATGCTCCGTTAGTTGTCATCGCCTCATGACAACGGTCAGAGCATGGTTATTCATCTCTAAGATATGAAACATGCTCTGACAGTTGACATCGTCTCATGACAACGGTCAGAGCATGGTTATTCATCTCTAAGGTATGAAGCATGCTCCGACGGTTGTCATCGTGACATGACAACGGTCAGAGCATGGTTATTCATCTCTAAGGTATGAAACTTGCTCCGACAGTTGACATCGTCTCATGACAACAGTCAGAGCATGGTTATTCATCTCTAAGGTATTAAACAGGCTCCGTCAGTTGTCGTCGTGACATGACAACGGTCAGAGCATGGTTATTCATCTCTAAGGTATGAAACATGCTCCGACAGTTGTCATCGTGACATGACAACGGTCAGAGCATGGTTATTCATCTCTAAGGTATGAAACATGCTCCGTCAGTTGTCATCGTCTCATGACAACGGTCAGAGCATGGTTATTCATCTCTAAGGTATGAAACATGCTCCGACAATTGTCATCGTGACATGACAACGGTCAGAGCATGGTTATTCATCTCTAAAGTATGAAACATGCTCCGTCAGCTGCCATCGCCTCATGACAACGGTCTGAGCATGGTTATTCATCTCTAAGGTATTAAACATGCTCAGACAGTTGTCATCGTGACATGACAACGGTCAGAGCATGGTTATTTATCCCTAAGATATGAAACATGCTCCGACAGTTGTCATCGTGACATGACAAAGGTCAGAGCATAGTTATTTATTTTTAAGATATGAAACATTCTCTGTTAGTTGTCATCGTGACATGACAACGGTCAGAGCATGGTTATTTACCCCTAAGGTATGAAACATGCTCCGACAGTTGTCATCGTGACATGACAACGGTCAGAGCATGGTTATTCATCTCTGAGGTATGAAACATGCTCCGTCAGTTGTCATCGCCTCATGACAACGGTCAGAGCATGGTTATTCATCTCTAAGGTATGAAACATGCTCAGACAGTTTTCATCGTGACATGACAACGGTCAGAGCATGGTTATTTATTCCTAAGGTATGAAACATGCTCCGACAGTTGTCATCGTGACATGACAACGGTCAGAGCATAGTTATTCATAAGATATGAAACATGCTCCGTTAGTTGTCATCGTGACATGACAACGGTCAGAGCATGGTTATTTATCCCTAAGGTATGAAACATGCTCCGACAGTTGTCATCGTGACATGACAACGGTCAGAGCATGGTTATTCATCTCTTAGGTATGAAACATGCTCCGACAGTTGTCATCGTGACATGACAACGGCCAGAGCATGGTTATTCATCTCTACGGTATGAAACATGCCTCGTCAGTTGTCATCGTCTCATGACAACGGTCAGAGCATGGTTATTCATCCCTAAGGTATGAAACATGCTCGGTCAGTTGTCATCGCCTCATGACAACGGTCAGAGCATGGTTATTCATCCTTTAGGTATGAAACATGCTCCGTCAGTTGTTATCGCCTCATGACAACGGTCAGAGCATGGTTATTCATCCCTAAGGTATGAAACATGCTCCGTTAGTTGTCATCGTGACATGACAACGGTCAGAGCATGGTTATATATCATTAATGTATGAAACTTGCTCCGACAGTTGGCATCGTCTCATGGCAATGGACAGAGCAGGTAAGAAACATGCACCGTCAGTTGTGATCTTTTCGTGACGACGGTCAGAGCATGGTTATACCTCATTCAGGTAAGAAACATGCTCCGTCCATTATGATCATGTCATGACCATGTTCGGAGCATGGTTATACCCCTATTTCATAAGGAACATGGTCGTCTCATTACATCGGTAAGATAATGTTTATACATCTACCTGATGAGGAGCATGATCAGCCAGCTGTGATCGTAGTTAGAATATGGTAATACCCATATCTGATTTAGAAATACGCTCATCCAGTTCTGACCGTCTCCTCACAACGACTTCAGAACATAGTTGTACGTTTTTTAAAGGAGAAACATGCCCATCCATTTGCCTTTATTCTATTACAGGAATTAGGACATGTTTCCATGCTAGCCTTATATGATATATGTGCAGGCGATAGCCATCGTCTGATCATAGTTAAAGAAATTAGCGCTTGTGAATGTCATCTTCATAAAGGAAATAGCAAATATGGTGATACGTTTACAACTGCACATACGCACAGGCTGATTTGAGTCTAAATGGAGGATTGAGGTCGGGACACATTGTAGGAAACATGTGCGGATCCAGAGGGGGGGACAGGGTGTCCGGACCCCCCCTGAAAATCACAAAAATATAGTGTTTCTGTACTATACTGGTCCGGATCCCCTGTAAAATCACACAGCTACCAAGCAAACTTTCAATGTTGGGCCACCAACGGCCCGCCAGCGAAATGCCATTTAAATGGCGTTCTGCTGCTGGGCCGATGATGGCCCGCTTATATTGGTATTTGGATCATCTCTCCCATCATCAACAAAAGAAATACGTAGTCAAAGTTGGACCCCCTCTGAAATAACTTTCTGGATCCGCGCATGGGAAATGATGTGCGATTATTTACATTAAGCCTCCATAGAGGCATCCATCCTCATTTCAGGCATCTTAAAATATGACCTCTACATAAAGTATTATCTTTTTTAAAAGCTGCATCTTGTTAAGCGCTATTAATATACATTGGGTTTTTTGGCTGTCTATTTTAAAAACAAATGACGCATGCGCAGAAACGCACCATGCGGGGACCGTTGTCATTATCCCCTTCCCGTAGAAAACATATCATAGTTGCGTAAAATCACACTTGGTCATAATCGAACGCTACCAAGTATTACCTCCCTTGATGATTTAGAGTTACAGTTATTGCTATGGGCAGTGACCTTAAGATTGACTTGTCGCGTTTGCGATTAATAGCATGTTGGCTTAAATATCTTTTACAAGCAATCAAACAATTATAACACTTATGAGCATGCGATATATCATGCTAATGCATGTTGAACATGAAAAAGGTTCTAACCTATAATTAACTTTTTACAAATATACTGAAGGACTTTAGAAACGCACCACCTGCTAAAATGCTAATTTATTGTCAAAATGTAATATTTTAATTATGCGAACAATAAAATTGACACGTCCCTTCATTTAGCATGCATTCAATAAAAAAATCGAAACGTTGTGGCTTATGGTTACCGTGACGTCGCGAATATTCTGAGACACCCCAAATTTAAAAAGTCACAGAGTACCAATACCTTCCATTATGAGCGCAAAAAAATTTTCAAACCGATGCTTGTTCTTAAAAGCTCAGGGAAGGACAAAATCAAATCATGAAGTTTTATGCCTCTGGTAACGTTCATTTTGTCTAGGTGACGTCATTATTGTTTTTGACGTAATTGGCTGTTTATATCCTAAGGATCAGGAATAATCAAAATGTTCTAGTGCAACAAGATACTCCGCAACCCGTTGCGTAGAAGACAAAAGTATCGCGACATGCGAGAACGTCATCCGCCTGTTATTGCTGTTTGAAAAATTAAGACTGACGTTAGCAAAGAAACGCTGCGAATGTTAGTGTAATTAAACGATTATTTCCGATTATTTCCAAAACTTTTCTTGTTTTTCGGTTGTTTAAGACATCTGGCTACCAGCTCAAAGTGTTTGCTTTTAAATTGAACTAATCTCACAGCTGTCAGACGACAAATGTTGAAAAACACTAACGTCAGTGTTACGTCAGAATGAACCGCATTAGCAAATCGAAACTTTGGCAAAATCATGGTCCATTGTGTAAGCGGATAAAAAGTGATTAAGAAAACATCCTCAAATCAACCATGTTGAAGAGACAGTGAAAATATAACCGGTGCGTTTCTAAAGTCCTTCAGTATACTATATTAAAGTAGCGACATTAAAGACATATGCGGCTAATTCCCATGCGCACCATTTCTGCGTCAGATAACTGAGAAATAAATTGAGAATGTTCATTCCACCTGTCTTTCGACCATTTACAAATTTGGATCAATACAGTGTTAAAATTCTCCATGGTGATACATTGCAAGAGTTAGAAGGCTTCCATTCGAGCTGAACATTTCTTGTACTTCAACAACAGAAGAATCTAGGGTGAAGATTTGGTACCGGTAAATGCATATAAGCCTCCAGTGGCTTAAGCTGCTGTCCGTTCTGAGGCGGTGGTTCTGTTGCTGTGACCTCTGGTTTATTGGTACTCCCATTGTGGGAGTCTGTAATTGTTCTATGTTGTGTTGTACTTTACTGTAATTCCATTCTAGTTTTGCAATCATCTCGATGGGAAGAGAGAGAGCTGGTTGCTTTGCTAAGTTTGTCTTCCTGGTGTCTCGTGGTTGTTGTGTGGCTCTTCTTTGCGGTGTCATGGGTTTGTCTGCAGTTTTTGATTGTGGTATTTCCTGACAATACTCACTTACTATTTCTAATGTCAGATCAACTTTCCAACATTTTCTTAGCATATTAAGTGAATAAAATATGTCCGAAATCCAAGATAGATATTAAATAGGTTACAAGAGGAAGTAAGCAATTTATGTAAACGGCTAAATACAGTACTGGTGGTGATGAGCGTCTCACTAGGCAAAACATAAAGCACTCGATATGATAATATATTATCATTCTTTACATTGTTTATTACACATTTAACCTAAAACTAGTCTTTGTTTTTACAATATTCCTTCGTATATTTTTACTTCTGCCTGTTAAAAGGTTACGAACACTACACCTAAGATATAACATGCAAGAAAAGAGCAAACATATAAATATCTGCAGTTCTTCATCTCTGAAACAATAAATGGAGAAACTGGTTAGCATTATGAGAGGGCTAACAAAGAAAATAAACACTTAGAGATGCAAAATATAAGCATATTTTTTACGACAACCATTGGCTGAATTTGTTATAAATTGCCCTCTATCAGATTGCATCTTTTCACTTTACCAGAAGTATATCTCAATGTTTAAAATCATTTTCTGAATACAATTAATCATAATTAAAGACATCAAAGTAGTTACAGTAGTCCAATAGTTCAACTATCAAAATTCATTCTTCGTCAGGCTCAATGTTCCATGTAGTGCCTGCAACTTTTTCTGATGCTAATTTCTCATAAATTCCAATTGTCATGACAATGAAACTTTGTCTATTTCATATCTATATTGAAGGACATAAAATATTAAAAGGAAGTTACTCTGAGATTGAATATCTATAAGATTTTGCTTCATGAGTTGTCAAGGTTACAGACACTAAAATATCTACTTTTTTTTGTTCCTGACAGAAATGTTCTATGGTGCGTAGCATTGGACTAGCCTGGAATGCAAACTGATTTTTTAAACTATAATCTTTAATGATATAATGGAAATGAATTTTACTTAAATAAATAGATGTCTTGTATGCTCGTATGAATAGTACAGCGCATTAGTGTCGTTTTTGCAGTTTTTATCAAAAACACTTTCTTAAGGAATTTGAGGACAAAATCCATATATTTCGACCAATTTCTTTAATTCAAATTGCAAAATGTAGTAGATAAGTGTATTAGTTCTGTATCAATATATAAGAGGAAATGTGAATCATTTTGACTTTAAATGATTTAACTTTCAAACTGAGACAGTATAACGCTTATAAATGGCCATTTCGGGAGCACATATTAGATCATATCTCCAAAACAGGCAATGTTAGAAGCTTGAAATTTTCAGGCAATCAAGATCTGACAATTCCTATCTGCATAACTCTATAAAGTGTTCCTGTATGACACAGCTCTTCTTTACCATAGATATAACATGAAAAAAAATCAGCACCAATACCGTGTTTTAGCCGAAATTCAAAATTTATGCCTGGTAGCAAATATGGAAATGGCCTAATCTCGGATAAATCAGTATTCATCTTGTACAATGATTGAGAGCCGTGAGCGATCTGGCCTTCTAGAGTGGTTAGCGTGCCTGACCATGAACGCAGAGGACAAGTGTCAATTCCAGAGTTGGCTCCAATTTTTCAATATGTTTATTCTTCCTTTTAGTGTTCTAATGCTTAATTACTTAATACGGGTAAAATGAAAACAAAAACTATATAAATGGTCATTCCTGAAGGCATTGTATTGAATTATGCATGGAATATGTGGGGTGGGGTTAAATTTGGTCCTCCTGATTTTTTTTCAATGTCAGATATTTTTAATATATAATTTGTTGTAAAAAGCAAATCCTATTCCTGAGGGGTTACTAAAATAAACCATGCCATATCTTGTCATGGCTTGGGATAACAAATAAACTTGCACATTTTCGAGAAGGCATAAGGTTTTGAGCAATAATTAAGATTAAAAGAAAGAAGCTGACTGAAGATAACAACTACTTTAGCTTGGTATTGATTATTCTTTCATTAGTTCAGAAAAATGGTCAAATGCTGAAAACTTTCGAATAAGATTATGAAAAGCTAAGCATGGTAATATTTTTTTTATTTATTTATTTGATTTGATTCTTTCACATCCCATCAACAATCTTTCAGTTATAAAGAGACGGGTCTTCCTGGGTTAACCAGTACTAAGCTTGGATTAATGTGTCTTGCTCAAGTACACAACGCAATAACGCCGTTGAGGCTCGAACCCGCGGCCCCTCGGTCTCCAGTCAAACACTCTACCACTGAGCCACTGCGATCCTCTTTTTTATTTATTAACAAACCGTATAAAAAGTATTAAACAAATTTCAATGTGTCCTTAAACGCGCCAAATGCTTTACTGTATACGTGCACTACGCAAACAATGTCTCTGATACGCCAACGTAATGCACCTGTCATTTGTATGCCCCGCCCCCTTGGGGCGTTGGATACCGGAGACATAGCGGGGCTTAAGTGCCGGCATTTGACCTACGATGTGCGGTGGATATACCTGGGTTTACATTTCCCGCTTAAATAGGCCACTACTGAAAGAACTTGTCTGAAAGATCCTCTAAACAGCGCACTAAACATATACCTATATTATATGCCCAAATAAACCGAAAGGAGTGCAACTCGGTCCTGACCCCGCCCCTATGCGGAGAACATTCGAATTACCCACCAAAACCGCCAAGTTGCACTCCTCTCTATGGATTCATATTTCAGAAATCAAGAGAATCTATAGAAACAATAGATACTTCCCAAATATATGGTTGTTGATAAGGGCTGCAAGTTGGTATCTCTAATAGTGTTCATGTTACGCTATGGACAAATTTCAAGTATAACGAAGAGCAATAACATCTAAATCATGCAAAATAGAGTTATGATTCTTCTCCTCGTCGAGATCTCTATCTACGAATGAAGTTTCAAGTTGATACCTTTTTATACATGTAATTGTTGTGTTATGCTCTGGACAAATTTAAGTGTGAAAAATAACAAGGGGTTATATCTCCAAAATTATGCGAAAGGGGCACGGTGCTTGCACAATGCAATTCTTCTCATCAAGGTTATAATTTACCAGTGAGCTTCAAGTTGAACCTCTTATATTTTCTTTGGTATGCTCTGCACAGAATATTCATAAATTCTCTGAAACCACTGTGCCAACTGAAGCCAAATTCCATGAGGCATAGCCATTTAATAGGGGAAAAATGGAAAGCTTATTCAAAAGGTTTTGGTCATTTGGTGTTATTCATTATTGTCATTTAGCAGGGATTTTATCACAAATTTGGTCCCGCAGTGCAGGACTTTTAGCAGGGCTTTGGAAATTGAAAAGTTAAAAGCCCCACTTTTCCCAAGGCCCGAGGGGGGATACAAATGACTGGTGCATAATTATAACTTAAACATAAACATTTTAAAAATTCCTCGATGATACCGGTTGCTGAAAACAAAATTAGATAAAATGTTCCAGATCGTATATTTTATTTTTTAGCTAATATACATAGATATATATATATATATATATATAGATTTTTCCTTCTTTTCCGATCTTACCTCCCCCTCCTCCTCCGAGTACACTACCGCTTCCTGAAAGAGAAAAAAGTAAATCATATGAACCAATGAATTTGTAATCGTTCCCGTAAACCAAATGTGTATGTAAAACCACCATTTCACCACCCGAGAGTACCCGATCCCTTTTTTTGGTTGATCGGCCGCTTTTTGCAAAAATAATCTGGAACTTGCGCGCACCGTCCTATACATTCGGGATCGCCTCAGTCTTCCGGGGGCCGGGAAGACAAAAAGTGGTCGGCTACTGTTTTTGAACATGTTCTAAAACAGTAGTCTATCAAAAAAAATCGGCCCAGATTCGTCTTGGTCGGCCGAAAGTCCTCTGAAGATCCTCTTGTCTCGCCTGCCCTCTGGAGCTTTCGTATAGCCTCTGCTGCTCTCTTCTACCCTCTGGAGCTTTCGTATACTCTTTGCAGCTCTCTGCGAGGATCGTGCGATCGATGTCACAAAGAATCAATAGTAACTAAATACAACAGCAAGACATAGTTCTATATTTATTCAAAAATATTATGAATTATAATAAATTTACAAATTAATACCTATATAAAAGAATTATTAACCAAATATAATAAAAACTGCTCACTTTTCTCAGAAAGGGTACTGAAACTAAACACAAAAGAAAGCTCTTTAAAAACTCGCAAAAGCTTACTTCTTTTTGCCGTATTTTCTCTAGGCCTCCTCCTCAGCATAGTTCCTAATGTAATAACATTTTGCTGTGCTATAGCAGACCGAATTTGCAGGGCTACAGCAAGCCCCAGCACTGCTTGTGAGCCCATGCCATTATCTGGCTC
>CAXHUL010000460.1:0-217000 GCA_964019695.1 Loripinus fragilis | reverse complement strand
TATTCTAACTGCGGACCATGATTCCCTCCAAAATTATTACTGATGCTATAAAGGAGTAAAACTTTCAAAAATGCATCATAATATTGCACCTGGGCTTACCAACATGTTCACGAATGAAACATGGTTTAAATGTATTAGGCGCGTTGCTGAATTTCATATGAGGCTTACTTTTTGAGAAAACTTACCTCATCGTCATAAAGGATGAAACCGATCTCAAATCAAAACTAAATGCCTCTACTTTAATTTTGATTGGGTCGTACGTTCGAAAATTGGTAGCGTCATATCTAAAAAAGGGGAGATAACTCTATCCTTGCAAAAAATGGAATTGTGAAGTACGAATTTCGAATCGATTTTTTGCAGTGTTAAAACAATATTTTTTCGTAAATTATTTTATTTTCTAAAATCAATTTAACTTTTATTTATTTTTAAATCAAATTTGGCTCATTTTCTTCATTTGCAGATATAGTTAATGAGGGATAACTCTTACTACCCTATAAAATAGAACATTTCCCTCGATATCGTTTCTGATAATACCGTTATTTTTGGTAAAAATGCGTAAAACTTGATCAATTCGACGAAACATATAAATTTGCTATTCAAAAACATGATTAACAGCATTCTGACATGCTTGACGGCTCGGAAAATCGCTTGCAAAGTTGCTACCCCCGTGTGAAAAATACTCTGTTTTCGTGCATTTCACCAATGCACTTGATATACTATTAGGCGCAGTCTCTGAATGCTTTTGAGAGAATTTACCTCATCGTCCTAAAGGATGAAACTTGTCTTCAATTGAAGATAAATGTCTACGCTTAATTTTTTGGGGGTCGCACACTCAGAAATTGGTCGCGCCATATTGAAAAAAGGGGAGATAACTTTATACTCGCAGAAAACAGAATCACGAACTTTTAAAGTATCAAGTATGGACTTATTTCTGAAGACAAAGGGTCTGACACATTTCTTTAAGGTAATTTGGTATGCTAAATCCGAAAACCAATGTTTGCAAGCTGAGAAATGGCGTCTTATTGAGCTTATTTGCATGTTTTCAAGATGGCCGCCTAAGTCAGACAGAATCTTACATTGTTGTTGATTCATTGTTTAATGTACCTCGGAATATTTTTGGGGGTTCTGGGTTGGTCTTTGTTTTATTATGCATCTATTTGTGTTCTTTCTATTTTTGTTAACACCTTGACGAGGAAGAGAATGATAGTTGCTTTGCTTTAATTGTCTTCCTGGTGTCTTGTGACTGTTAGTGTTCTGTTCCTCTTCCTCACGATGCCATGGGTTGATCTGCAGTAGTGATTGTGGTTTTTCCTGTTTAAACTCACTTACTTTTTGCGTATCTAGTGTCCAGCTATTGTAATGAATGTTTCATTCATTGCACTATTTTGGACTAGGTTCAAGCTTTTAAAGTGATAAACGAGAAATGAGTTTTGAGAATCAACAAGTAGCTTTGGTTTAACTGTCTTCATAATGTCCATTCTTCCTAGCAATACACACAAAATGTGTTACACTATCTATATATCAAAAGTAAAAGCATTTAAATTCCTTAGTACCCAATGGTCGAATTAGACAAGCCTTGCGTCCTCATGACAACTTCTCATGGGCGTCAAATTGTTTTGTGGGACCGCCTTCAATAGGTAAAAGTATTGCCCTCAAAATAACCCCATTTGAGCTATGTGAAATTGCGTGGTTTCCATGGCAACAAACAATGCGCTTCAAAACAGTTGGGTATGTCCCTACAAATTACTTATATCTCAGCAGAAACTCATCCTAAAGTACTAACTCGAAAAAAAAAGTAAGCCATAGAAGCTTCATTCAGCGGTAAAGTATGCTAGTGAGCAAATTTGCATATTCATGAAAATTAATAAATACATTAGGAAATCATAAAAAAAAAATAAAAGATGTACCCTCAAAGATACTTACAACTCAGCTGCGAATTATTTTAGGCAACCACTCTTGATTTCAAATAATGCCAAATCACTACACTTTTACCAAATTGTCCATTTAACAAATTTTCTAACATTCTCACTCATAAATATTAATCAAAATATAAGAAACCAGAGAACATTTTGGAAAAATTAAAGGGGTGTACTTACAAATTTTCGCATATGTCAGTTGCTAGTTACCCTATTCTCAATTTAAAGCCTAGAGCTAATTTTTATCATTCTGTGTTCTTCTTTCTCTTTAATGTTTTCTTATACATTCATGAGACAAGCAAATGAGATCATTTGTATATTTATCATAGGTCTCAACTTTTATTTGGTGCCATGGTTGGTAGTCCAGGATATATGACAGCTGAAATATAGGTTATTTGTAGGTCAAACCACTTTAGTTTTCTACTATTTTTGACTTATTCTTTTTATGTGTTCTTTAATATTCGTGAATATGAAAATTAGATATTTCGAATACCTATAATCAAAGGGTCACATACCTGTATCGCAACTATTATTTAGTACCAAGTTTTGTAGTCTAGGATAGTAAGCAGCTGGTGTAGAGGTAATTTGGAAGAGATATCACCTTAATTAATCTACCAATTTTGTCTTATTTCTTATGTTTAAATTAATATTTATGGGTATTCTAATTAGATCATTTCTATATTTAATCATTTTCATCAAATAAAAATGTCTCAACTTTTACTTAGTACCTACTTTGAAGTTAATCATAGTTAGCGGCTGACTAAGTGGTTGTTTTGAACGTAAATCACCTAATTTTTCTACAAATTTCCTCTTATTTCTTAAGCATTCATTAATATTCATGAATATATTCAAATTAGATAATTTGTAAATTTAATTATTTTGGTCAAAAAACAATGTCTCAACTTGAATTTGGTACTAAGTTTTGCAGTCTACGATAGTTGGCAGTAGAAATATAGGTAATTTTGTACCTATACCCCCTTATTTTTACTATCTATTTTATCTTATTTCTTATGCTTTCGTTCATATTCATGAATATTTATATTATAAAATTCGTATATTTTATCATTTTGACCAAATGGCTATGTCTCAACTTTTATTTGATACCAAGTTTTGTAAGATAGGATAATTATCAGCTAGCGTCATGTTAATTTTGTAGGTATACCGCCTTAATTTTTTTACCAATTTTGTCTTGTTTCTTATGTTTACATTAATATTCATGAATATTCTAATTAAATAATTCGTATATTTAATTATTTTAGTGAAATGATTAAGTCTCAACTGTTATTGGGTACCAGTTTTTATAGTCTAGGATAGTTTGCAGCTTGAGTACATGTAATTTTGTAGGTATACCCCCTTAATGTTTCTACCAATTAAGTCTTATTTCTTATGTTTACATTAGCATTCATGAATATTTTAATTAGATAATTCGCATATTTAATAATTTTGGTTAAATGGCAAAGTCTCAACTTTTATTTGGTACCAAATTTTATAGTCTAGTCTAATAAACAGCAGACATATAGGACATTTTGTAGGTATACCACCTTCATTTTTCTACCAATTTTCCCTTATTTATACTTTTTACATTAATATTCATGAATATTCAAATTAGATTCTTCATATATTTAATCATTTTGGTCAAAATACAATGTCTCAGCTTTAATTTGGCACCAAGTTTTGTAGTTTTTGATAGTTAACAGTAGATATATAGGTAATTTTGAAAGTATACCACCTTAATTTTTCTACCAATTTTCTCTTATCTCTTATGCTTTCATTAATATTCATGAATATTTAAATTAGATAATTCGTATATTTCATCATTTTGATCAAATGGCTATGTCTCATTTTTTATTTGGTACCAGTTTTTGTAAGATAGGATAGTTAGCAGCTAGCGTGCTGGTAATTTTGAAAGTATACCACCTTTATTTTTCTACAAATTTGTCTTATGTCTTATGTTTACATTAATATTCCTGAATATTTAAATTTGATAATTCACATATTTAATCATTTTAGTTAAATGGCAATGTCTCAATTTTTATTTGGTACCAAGTTTTGTAGTCTAGGCTAGTACGCAGCAGACATATAGGACATTTTGTAGGTATACCCCCTTAATTTTTCTACCAATTTATTTCTTATTTCTTACGTTTACATTAATATCATGAATATTTAAATGAGATAATTCGTATATTTAATCAATTTAGTCAAATGGCTTTGTCTCAACTTTTATTGGGTACCAAATCTTGTAGGATAAGATATTTAGCAGCTGGTGTAGTGGTAATTTTGTAGATATAACCCTTAATTTTTCGGCCAATTTTCTCTCATTTCGTATGTTTTCATTAATATTCATGAGTATGCAAATTAGATAATTCGTATATCTATTCAGTTGGTCGTTTTGCTAATGTCTAAACTTTAATTTGGTACCACGATTTTTAGTCTGGAATGATAAACAGCGACATATTGGTAATTTTGAAGGTGACACCCCTTATTTTATTCTACAATTTTTCTCATTACTTACGCTTTCATTAATATTCTTGAATATGCAAATTAGATAATATTAATATCTAATAAGAGCGTCATATTGCTGTTTCTGAAATCCTATTTTATCTATTTTAGAAAGAAAGACTAGACATTTCAAACAAGTATACTTTTGTGTGATTAAAAGTAAAAAAAAAAGCAGAGAAGCAATATTTCAAGGAGGTACTTAACGACGCTCATCTATGCTGGTTTTACATTATTTCTAGTACCAGAGTTACTTCCCCATTTTATGAATGACGATACTCGATTTTAACGTACAATCCTCACAAATTGATAGTACAGATATATTTATCTTTAATTGAGCCATGTATCATCATTTAGGACGCTAATGTAAGTTTTCTCGAAAAGTAAATCAGCGAATCTCCTATGCTCGTATCAAGTGTATTGGAAAAATGCATTAAAACGCTGTTTTTCCACACAGGGGTGGCATCTTAAGAAGCAAATTTCTGAGCCGTCGGACATATCAGGATGCAGCAAATCATGTTTTTGAAAAGCGAAAAGACAATTGTTTTAGAAATTATGAAGTTTTGCGGGTTCTGATTAAATATAACGGTATTATAAGGAATAAAATAGAGGAAAATATCAAATTTTATAGGGTAGTAAGAGTTATCCCCCCAAAATACTATGTTTAAATTTATAAAAATCAATAAAACTCATACAAATATAAATGACAGTAAACTTACTTTTAGAAAATAAAATAATTTGCGAGAAGGAACGTCTTTTTGTCAATACAAAATCAGTTTAAAAACCATACTTTACGTTTCCGTTTTTTGTAAACATTGAGTTATCTCCCCATTTTTTAATATGATGCTACCAATTTTTGAGCGTACGACCCAATCAGAAATAAAGTAGAGTCATTCATCTTGAATTTAAGACCTGTTTCATCCTTTATGACGATGAGGTAAGTTTTTTCGAAAATTTGAATTTCAGCAACGCGCCTATATGCTTAAACGCCAGTGTTGATTGTATTTTGCGATATATGACAGGTTTCATAATAATGAAGGTTGATCATAATAAGTGGGTCTCGACGAGAGAAAATTTGTCGTCGAAGTCTGCAAATAATGGTCTGTTTTCACCCTTTAGAAAGTTTTATATCTAAATTTGTTACAAACGAAATTTCAATTTTCTAGCTAGTCTCAGCAGCTGAGCAGATTTGTTTGGGTATGTCACATAGGGACAGTTAAGCAAATATGTACAGCGTAAAATTGCAATTATTTTCTTACCCATCAGTTTAAACATGTGTTGTGGGTGCTCAAAAGAACATATGATTTGGTTGAGAAATGAAAAAAAATATTTTCTGTTAAGCACTTTTATCTGGCGGTCTGATGCATGGTTGAAAACTCGGAAGATAGGTTTCTGGCGAGAGGCCCAATTACATAAGTGTTTCGCGAGCCATGCCAAGCCATACGGTCCTGTATCGTATTTTTGTTTAAAGTTTTATGGACCAATGTTTGTATATTGTGACAATGACACTTTCGATTTCAAAATACCAATGGTCGAAAAAAAAATACAGCGAGTTCCCAAACTCTCTCACTATCGTGTCGATCAAATATGTTTAATCTGCAATGCAGTCTTTATTCGACACCGTAGGGATGCTTAATTAGGTAATACAAATGGTCACGAAAGCTCAAATTATGTCTATTTTCCAGCTTTTCTAGATAGCCCAGTCCACGGAATGTTCTACTTCGAAAGCAGTTTCAGCTTTATTTAGAAGCAAAGGTTTTCAATTCCTGATTACTGTCCACTGACACTGCAATGCCTAAGCTTTCTGATTATGGTATTTGCATCATTCAACTGTCTTAAAACCTGCACAATACGCATTTTTATTGTTTTATCGACCCACAAAATGTTTGACTGTTGTCCTCTATTTTGTTGGGTAAATGTCAATATCTGATTGGCAGAATTTATTACAGCCAACTAGAACAGTGCAGTACCGCAGTAAATAGTAATGGTTGACAATATGTCAAAAACATTTTAATGAAAAACATGTCAGGTTAGCCCAAACTGATACAAATTGTTCTTGTCACACGACCTGGAAATCCACCCGTCCAATATATATATATTGAAATTCCTTTAAAAATCTTCTACTACCAGAAGGACAATGACCTTTGAACTTTGTATGTAGCATTGGGGGTTAGTGCCCTACCAAGTTTGCACAAATGATTATTTTAGGTGCTCTACCAAGTTTGCACATATGATTATTCTAGGTTGACCTTAGCTTACTTTACGGCATGGTCATATTTGATTCCTAATACATTTATAAGGGGAAAATATGTTATGTGAATTGTCCATAACTCACGCTGTACTCAACAGCTCAGTCATCGTGGGTTGCTTGCAGTCGAGGAGGGCGCAAAATAGTGTAGCCTGTTGTTAAATTGTTGTTTTTGTCAATATTTTGTTTTTGAAAAGATTTGTCGCTGATTATTGTCATTCTTTATATTTTCTAAGCTTTATTTCTGCTTAACGATATTTGTGTTTTGCGATAGTCGATACAGCACCTGGTTTATGTAAAAAAAAGTTTGTTTCTATACAGGAGGATTAAAGGCACTTTTGTTTATGTTCTGGAGTTTATATTTGCTTTAGTTAAAGTAAGCAAGGGTGCAAAGATCAGGAATCGATACAATCAAGTACCACACCTGACCCAAGATACCAATGGGAAAGTGACAAACTCACAGTAGACACCACAAACGAGAGCCAAGAGGTCAGCCCTTTCCCAGCAGGTGACCACAAAGCACATTTAAACAGACGCGCACAAAGACATAGCAAACACAAGACAGAACAAAAACATAAAAGATCCACAAAAGAAGTACCGCCTTAGAACGGTCAGTAAAATATTTTACTGGAGGGCTTAAACCGGTTTAACGGCGCCAACCTCACCCTTTATTCAGATGTGGATCAAGACACATAGATATTTGGTTTGCATGAAAGAAACCTAACTTATCAATGCATCATCTCCTAAAACATATAAATTAAGATATAACAAGGAGATAAAGCAAAGATAAGGACTCAACAGTAAATAGTCATTCCTTTAATGTGCAAAATTAGTCAGAGCATTTTGACAGTTTTTCAAGCTTTGCATAATGTACGCATGATTTTGTATATCAGGTGTTCTGGCCAAGTGATTGGGTCATCGATTGCAACATAGACCCTAGAATACTGAAATTTTATGCACTGCTTCAAAATGATGTACATTGTCGCAAATAATTAACAGAAATATGCAAAACTTTCTATTCCTTCACTTATCTTTCATTATATGATGTCATTTAAGCATAATGTAAGCGTATTCATTACATTTTAGTAGTGTGTGAACACATTTCGGACACATACATTTCCAATGGCTTTAAAGAAATTGGCTGATTATCAATTACTAACCAGTGTTAGGAATCTAAAGGCTTCAATCGAGTTAAAATGGACCATAATGCATACGTGAAAAATCCAAATGAAAATATACTCCCAAATAATGTTATGGTAAAACAAAACATGTTTCAATAATAAACCTAAGTTGACCTTGACCTATTTCAATATAATCAAACATATCAGGTCAGCGCTTCAGGACATTCAGGTTCTCTAGTTTGTCCATATGCCTAAGGGGTATATTGTGTGCGTGTGTGTGTGGTAGTTATAGAATACTTGTAGACTTCTTGATGTGTTGAAACCCTTTAACCTTATTTTAATAAAACCACGCCTGGTAGGCAGCGATACCAAACGCTTAACACAAACAAACACCCAAAACAAAACATCTTTTCCAAAAAATCAGTTCATTTGTGATCGCCGCATTTAGTGTGGGATAAAGCATGCGATGTGGGTAATTCGATATTTTGTATGTGCCAGCAACATTGTAGAGACAACTTCCTTCACATCCGACGTTGGGCGTCATACAGTGCCTCTTCCCATTGTTCACAACGCCTTTTGATACACGGTACACTGTCCTAGTCGTCGCAGCTTTGGATACCCCAAGCGTACATGTACATGTATATCCAATCACTAAATAGTAGGCCCCTATCGCCAACATAACTTGCATCAATGTAGTGAGTGTCATGTTTCGTCTTGCGGCCGAGAGGTTGTGTCGACGAATTCAATAAACGATGTCGACGCCGATCCAGAGGAGGGGGGGGGGGGGGTGGGCAGGTGTCCGGACCCACCCTGAAAAATCTCAAGTTAGACAGGCTTGATCAAGAATACGCAATTGGACCCTCCTGGAAAAAAGTTGACCCCCGGGAAAATGTTGTACCGCCATCCCCCCTGGAATATTTTGAAAAATATAGTTTTAAATTTAATATTCTTTGAAAAAACCATCACTAGACGCAATCTGCAAAAAAAAATGCGGACTTCAAACAGCGAAAATAACCGTCAGAGCTTTTTTTCTGTTAATCAGGCCTGGACCCTCCCCCCACACCCCTGACAAAAATTCCTAGCACCGAAGATGGGTATACATTTTCGTGGCGGTAGACAAACGATATCGCTCCTAAAAACCTTCTGTTTGTCGTTGTTATCGCAGTCTCACTAAGTCCAGACGTTCGTTAGTTTATATATACGTACATCGATATGTCAAAAAGTTAAATCTTAACTTAAAAGTAGCCTCGCTGCTACCTTAAATATTTTTAATAAGTAATCTGACGAGAAAAGGAGGCACTTAAGGTAGGCAAAATGGATGTAATGCGCTTTTTGTGAAATTTAAGTAGGTTCATAAAATTAAGTCTACCTTAACTTTACTGGGCCCAGGCCCCGAGGTTATACAATTTGGTTCGTTCTCAACTCCACTAAGCACAAAATTTCAAACTGCTTAATCAGAACTAAAATACCGACAAATAAAGGGGTTTCGTGATTTAAGTGTCTCAGATGGTGTATTTACATGGATAATGCTGATAAATGTTAAAATGCCAACAATTGATGACATTTTGAATTTATGAGCAAGATAAATTTCTTGCTTAGCTAAGTTGAGAATGAAGAAAGTTTTATAACCTCGAGCCAGGCGTCGGAACTTTTTGGCGTGTAACAACAAGAGAACCTATGGTGAAGGTTTTGCTAGAAATATTAAATTTATACCCTAATAAACTGTCTGCTCTCAGTTCTATGAAGGTGATTAAGTTGTTGTTGATTAATTGTGGGCTGCTGAACCCACTGTTTATGTGTATTGGGGAGAGGTATGCTAGTTCCTTGCTTTAAAGTGTAGTTCTACTTAGTAATTTTAGTTTAGCAATTATCTGGCTGAAGAGGAGAGTGATCGTTATCTTTACTTAGATATTGTCCTTACTGTATTGTGGCAGTTCGTGTTCTATGTCCCATACTCGCAGTTACTTAAGTGGGTCTGTAACCTGTATTGGGTTTGGGTGGGAGAGGTTTGCTAGTTCCATGCTTTAAAATGTATTCTATGTTCTATTTAGTAATTGATTTTTTTGGTTTAGCAATTATCTTGCTTCAGAGGAGAGTGATGGCTATCTCTACTTAAATAGTGTCGCTGCCGTATTGTGGCAGTTCGTGTTCTATGCCCCTTACTTGCAGTTACATAAGTTGGTCTGTAGCCTGTGATTATGGCATGTCCTGGTCAAACTCACTTGTCCATTACTCACAGTTACATAAATTGGTATGTAGCCTGTGATAGTGGCATGTCCTGGTCAAACTCACTTGTCCCTTACCCGCAGTTACATATATACACATAGTTACATAAGTTGGTCTGTAGCCTGTGATTGTGGTATGTCCTGGTCAAACTCACTTGTCACATACCCGCAGTTACATAAGATGGTCTGTAGCCTGTGATTGTGGTATGTCCTGGTCAAACTCACTTGTCCCTAACTCGCAGTTACATTAGTTGGTATGTAGCCTGTGATTGTGGTATGTCCTGGTCAAACTCAATTGTCCCTTAATCACAGTTACATAAGTTGGTATGTAGCCTGTGATTGTGGTATGTCCTGGTCAAACTCACTTGTCCCTTACTCGCAGTTACATTAGTTGGTATGTAGCCTGTGATTGTGGTATGTCCTGGTCAAACTCACTTGTCCCTTACTCGCAGCTACATAAGTTGGTATGTAGCCTGTGATTGTGGCATGTCCTGGTCAAACTCACTTGTCCCTTAATCGCAGTTACATTAGTTGGTATGTAGCCTGTGATTGTGGTATGTCCTGGTCAAACTCACTTGTCCCTTACTCGCAGTTACATAAGTTGGTATGTAGCCTGTGATTGTGGTATATCCTGGTCAAACTCACTTGTCCCTTACTCGCAGTTACATAAGTTGGTATGTAGCCTGTGATTGTGGTATGTCCAGGTCAAACTCACTTGTCCCTTACTCCCAGTTACATAAGTTGGTATATAGCCTGTGATTGTGGTATGTCCTGGTCAAACTCACTTGTCCCTTACTCGCAGTTACATAAGTTGGTATGTAACCTGTGATTGTGGCATGTCCTGGTCAAACTCACTTGTCCCTTACTCGCAGTTACATAAGTTAGTATGTAGCATGTATTGTGGTATTTCCTGGCCAAACTCACTTGTCCCTTACTCGCAGCTTCATAAGTTGGTATGTAGACTGTGATTGTGGCATGTCCTGGTCAAACTCACTTGTCCCTTACTCGCACTTACATAAGTTGGTGTGTAGCCTGTGATTGTGGTATGTCCTGTACAAACTCACTTGTCCCTTACTCGCAGTTACATAAGTTGGTCTGTAGCCTGTGATTGTGGCATGTTCTTGTCAAACTCACTTGTCCCTTACTCGCAGCTACATAAGTTGGTCTGTAGCCTGTGATTGTGGTATGTCCTGGTCAAAACGACTTGTCCCTTACTCGCAGTTACATAAGTTAGTATGTAGCCTGTGATTGTGGTATGTCCCGGGCAAACTGATTTGTTTTGATATATTATACATAAGGCGTGATATGTGATTTCCAACAATGAGGCATTTTGACAAGTGCAGACTCAGGCTTGCAGCCTACTTTTAAGCTTAGAAACTCCAAATAAAATTCGGTCAGTAGCTTTACATCTATAGAATATTCAAGCGACTGGCAAAGGCTCTGATCAGACTGTGCGTATGCGCAGGCTGATCTGAGGCTTTGCTGGTCGCATATACTACATCGTTTGGAATTTCATATCGCGGCATATATATCTCCATATCAAATTAATGCTCATTTAATTTAGCATAGTTTTGAAAACTAGTCAGAAGTTTAATATGATGAGCAAACACATATTAAACAGAGCAATATCATTTATTTATTAAGTGTGTGTGTGTGTGTGATAGTGTGTGTGTGTGTGTGTGTGTGTGTGTGTGTGTGTGTGTGTGTGTGTGTGTGTGTGTGTGTGTGTGTGTGTGACATATTTTACATGACTTTGTGTGTTTAAGAAAGTATTTTACTGTAGAACAAGCAAGAGACGTTAACCAATTTTGCCATAACTATGATCTGATAAATAACACAATGCACACATTGTACACAAAGGAAAGAAGATACTGTTCGTTACAGCCTCGTCACGGTAGGCATAGTTTACGGGTGTTTTTCCCTCATAATTTGTGAAAGTTCCTTAAATATTTGTCTACCATAAAGTTCAACTCGATGTTTCAATATAATGGTTGATTGAATTATTATAGCATCTTGTAGAATTGTATTTCATTTTAGCATAGATTGTTAAACTAGACCCTAAAATGTAGTCAATTCAATTGTAAATATCAGGCTCTGTGTCTGAAAAGAAGAAAAACACATATATATCAATAACTACCATATATAAACGGCCTCAAAGGAAGACTTATGAGCCGCGGCATGAGATTTCCAACAATTTGACATTTTGACAGGTATAGACCGCAGCGCAGCCTGCTTTTAAGCTTAAAAACTCTAAATGATGTTCAGTCAGTAGCTGAACAATCATAGAATACTCAAGCGACTGGCAAAGGCTCTGATCAGACAGCGCGTATGCGCAGGCTGATCTGAGGCTTTGCTGGTCGCACATACCACATTGTTAAAAATCTAATGCACTATTGTGTTTCCAGAATTGAAGTGACCCCCGTTTTGCTTTTATTTAACAACTTTAATCCTTACTAATAAGACTGACGTTTAGCATGTGAATGTAAATGTATACCGCGTAACTAAAATTATTTTTGGGAGCATCCCTTATTTGAACTTAGGCCCAAATGCCCTGCAATTCAGAATAACTTAGTCTTTTTCCTTGAGATTTATACCCATTTGCGCCTCTATTTTAGTTATCATGAGCATAATGCACGGAAATTTAAACTACTGATCGGTAATTATCTATATATCGATAACGTACACTTGGGGACTGATTCAAAGTGGAGGAACAAAAAAAACAGAAATTCCATCTATTCCCAGCCTAAATAAAAGCTCATACTTAAGTGAGAAACATATTCTAATTACGCGGTATATAACTAAATTCATGTCTGTAATTTATTTTTTAATTAAAATAGCCACTAATGAATAAACGGCAAAAAAAACGGGGGTCACGTTAAGCCTAGAAGAACAGTAGTTCTTATATCCTGCGTTTACAGTTACATCAAGGTAAGGTTTAAGGCCTTTAATTTAGATTGCATGTCATAATTATTATCTTATTTCTAAACCAAAATGTATTGTGTGGGTATCCATAAGAATCGTCTCAATGAGCTATTCATTGGGGTACCCAAAACATATATTAAAACTGATGGGTAAGAACAATTATCAAATTCACACTCGGACATATTGTTTGTCTTAACGTGTGACGAAGGTAAGCATATGTTTAGTTTGAAGGTAGCCACTATTTTACGTACATCTTCGCGAGAAAACATACATTAGGTGTTGGCGACCAGGTGAGTCTCAGTCCAGTCTGCTCAGGTACAGAGACTTATTAGAATACTGGCTCTATCCAGTCTGCTAAGATACAGAGGCTTACTAGAGTACTGACTCAATCAATTCTGCCCACTAAAAGATTGACTTTATAAGTCTGCTCTGGTTCAGAGTATATTGGCTTAATCTGGTCTGTCCAGGTACCGACCCGAACTAGAATACTGACGTAATCCAGTCTGCTGCGGAACAGACTTTAACTAGAATATAGACTCTATCTAGTCTGCTCAGGTACAGAAGCTAACTAGAATGCTGACTCAATTCGGTCTGCTAAAGTACAGAGGCTAACTAGTAAACTGACTCAATTCAGTATGCGAAGGGAAAGAGGCTTACTATAATAATGACTCAATTCCGTCTGCTCAAGTGAAAAGGCTAACTGGAAATATTGACTGAATCCAGTCTTTTCATATGCAGAGGCTTACAGGAACACCTTACATTTCTTGCGCCTATTTAGGAAGTAAAAATCGCTGATACAAAATTTCAATTCTATAAAAAATGCAAAGCTATTTCGAGACTCTGAAAATTATGTCATTTCAAAATGACTGGTAGATCTTGCACAGACGATGTCCGAGTTAAGTTACCCTCATTTCAAAACCCATATTTTTGGTAAGATATAAAACTGTCCCCATATACGTTATTAATTAATATTTCAATTGGTTTGGAGCTGTTAATAACAGCTAAGATATAAGATAAAAAAAGAAATCAAAAGTTTTGTGACAATTGAACTCGCCCTTTCTTATCTACGTTAATATGAAGACAGTCACTGTGCGCAGCTTAATTAGAGAGTTTTTTAGCTTTAACCATGCAATTTGCATAAAGACTTGGCATTGCCCTGTGCCCTTATTATCTGTGGCACGGCATTGAAATTGTCAGCGATTATTTATTACGAAGAGGCACCACTGTTCTATTTCATTTTTTCTTGATATATATGCCATTTTAATGACCCTTAAAGTTTTACGTTAAAACCGGAAGCGGACATCAGTCTTTGACCCTTACTTCTTTTGAAAAATATATCGTTAGAAAATGAGCAGCTAAAAATAATAAGTGAGTACGATCAGGAAATACCACAATCACAAACCGCAGACAGCCCCATGACACCGCGAGGAAGAGCCACTCAACCATCACGAGACATCAGGAAGACAAATAAAGCAAAGTAACCAGCCCTCTCTTCCCCATCAAGATGATTGCAATACTAGAATGGACATGAAGTAACGTACAACATAAACATATAGCTGTATTGTGTTTGGTATTACATTTTCACATAAAAATACAACACATACAGTGAGTTTAGTATGTGTAGTTGATGAGATTCGAAAATATCTGAAAATGAGCTTTCTTTAAAATGTTCATAAACAAACGATGATAAGCAAATAATAAAGTGTTTAGTGTGTTTTCAAGTCAGCTAGACATGTTTGTAATCACCTACACTTCAAGTCGAAAAAAATGCATTCAAAAATCTTATTTTCTTCAAAAAGTTGATTTTTGCATAACAAAAATACAATAAACATCATCAACCAGAGCCAAGAGGTCAGTCTTTTCCCAGCAGATAACCACAAGGCAGCAATGAACAGACGTGAAAGCTCGAGAAACACATGACACAAAACCACAAATGATCCACAAAAGAAGTGCCGCCTTGGAATGGTCAGTAACAGTATTTTACTGACGGGCTTAAACCGGTTTCACGGCGCCAACCTCACCCTTAGTTCAGATGTGGATCAAGATACATAGATGTTTGGTTTGCATGAACCACCCTAGCTTATCAATGCATCATCTCCAAAACCATATATATCGAGATATGACAAGGAGATAAAGCAAAGATAAGATAAAAAAAATGCCCTTATCAAACCGTACTTGTGGCACCAAACCTGATCAAAAATAATTGTAAAGATTGAAAAAGCTACATATGGTTTGTAGAGTAGTGAATTAAAAGCTGTGGGAGCAGCAATTCCTTATTGAATATGCTTAAATATAATATATATATTTATTACTGCTAAATGTATGTCCATGTTTGACTTGATTCTATTGTTGAAAAGTGTCCATTCAAAAAATGATCTGTTCGCAACAAAAAAGGAGATTTTTTTACGCTTTTCAAAAGCTTACTTTAACACTTAAACTGTTTTTCTTTACTCACTATTGGGCTTTTAGAAGTCAGTTTTGATTTTTGGATTGCTATATCTGTCTTATTGGGTTTGCGTCAGATTGCATGGATCCGTTTTTCCAGATTATTTAGAGGTCACAGCAGCTGTGGGTGTGCCCCATGGAGTTGGTAAAACTTTGATATAGTGTGGATATTTTTTCATATTCTGGTTTTTCAGGAATATTTGGTCCTGACAGACAGCAGAATTCTGCTTAAGCTGTTGCTAGGAGGGGGGCATGATAATGTTTGCTCTTTCCATTAGCTTTCATAAACAGACTCAGCAAAATCGAGTCTGCTGTTTTCTTATAAAGTAGGTTCTCCCTTTTCCTGAAGGATCAGTTTGTCCAGATAATATAATAAGAAATTGTTGCTCAGGTACGCTTGCGTTTAATGATGCTGTCCCCTTCAACAATGTAAGACCAAATTCTGGATTCAAATAAGTTGATGAAGACTGTTTTAGCTTACTTTATTGTAACAATCAAGTTTGGGTGTTTGAGAAGCAATACTGAAAACTTTGATTTTAAATTGTGTAGTATCAGCGCATTTCTCGATGATCTGATATCAAGCTCATTTGCCTTGAAATACATTTTATGTACCCCTCTACAGAACGTAAACGTTCAATGGCACCAAGCAGAAGAGGCAATAATGCAACTACAATCTAAGATACACAATCAATAAACAGGGGAAAATAACTCTCACTTCTTTAATCAGATGATTGCTAAACTAAAATGGTAGTAAAATCTTAGAACTAAAATTGTACATATGCTTAAAAGTATGAATCTTGAGTGGATAATGGTGAGAAAAATCATAGACAGATATAAAATACAATGAGTGTTCAACTGTTATTGTCACATAATTGTGACAGTCTTGAAACTACACATATCTGGGACACTGAGTTTTGGTGGTTGAGTGTATTATGCTGGAGCTTTGGCGATGCATGAAGTTATCGGTGAGTTGTTTCAAACTGGTTAGTTTGTGGTGGAAGTGCTGGTTTATCCATTGCTTGGCCTTTGAGACAGACAGACGAAGCGATTCAACACAACTGTAAGTTAGTTATTTTACTTGTATATATCCCAATAACGCGGCCTGATCATTAAATATTCCAACTTTGTCAAGTCCAATTTTACATAGATGGCTCCAGACAAGTGTTTTATCCCAAATATGTGTATACAGTGCCTCAGATAAGTAGTAGCGAAAATCCATTATTCCTGAAAACCTATGCGTACAATTCTTAGTCCAGATAAGGGTAGTTTATGCAATGTGCGTTTATTGCTCCAGAGTAGTAGTATTTGCGCATGCGCATAATATTAAATGAATAAGCATGAAATTCAATCTGATTTTAAAACAACATATTGTATTGTTAATGTAGATAGTTTAACGTTGTATGATTGCATGAATTATGCTAAACTTTAAGTCAATGTCCCATAATGTTGTTTCCATTTGCATACGACTTAGTGCTCTTATATTTTCTTGTAAGTGTTTTTGGTGGTTTTATACGTCGACTCTAGAATCTACACTGTTATGCAAAATACCAGCCTATCACAATTATGTGACAGTTACATAAACAGAAATACTACATAACTGCGCCAAACGATTTAAAGCGGTCGTTGTTTTAGGACCTTGCACATATAGATAAAATTTACCAAGTTGTCAACCTACAATGCTAATCTCCTAAACGCGAAATATTAACTACCTGGTAATATTTAGTGTATATCCATTCAATTTGTTTTTAAAACATTTTATTAGATAAATATAGCCGATGTTGTATGCATGTTTTAGAATCAGCAGTATATGCGGTGTCATTTTGCTGTAGTATTAAATACATTCCAAATTTTTTTACGGGTACCATGTGCTAACTTTGAGTTTGTCAATCTTTTATTGCACCACGATGGATAAAGTCTCAGACTCAATGACGACCCTGATCTAAACATGCCATCTGTTGATTATAATTGTCTGGTGCGTGTCTATGCCTGGGCCCACCTATTCTTAACCTTATGGTTTTCTTAAGCTCAGACTGTTTCAGAGGTAAGATTAATTTTCGTTGTTTGATTTAAGTTGAATCTATTCTGCTGGGAAAGAGTTGCCTCTTGGATTTCTTGTGTGTTGTGGTTTCTTGTTGTTGTGTTTTGTCACTTTCTTATATGGCGTATCAGTCAGGTGTGGTACGTGAATCTATAGATTCCAAATATTTACCTTCCCTTTTACATTGGCTGTTTCCCTGTGATGATGTATTTCATACGCAAGAAAACCTCCATAGTAGCTTAAACTATTTTGTGCTTAACATCAGCATATTTATCTTGGGTAAATATTTGGCAAATTAAACTACTTAAGTCCCCCGGCTGCTGTCCATTCTAAGGCTGTGCTTCTGTTGTTGAATATTTAATGTTTGTTGTTGCTCTCAATGTCTGTGGTGGTTAAGTGTAGAGTACTTGTTTTTCAGGTCTAGTTTAAGCAATGTTCTTGCTAAGGAAAAGAGAGCATAATGATTTATTTTAATTGTGATGTGTCCGTCTGTGTTCTGCGATTCCTTTTAACGATGTCATGTAATGGTCTGTGGTCTGTGCTTGTGACATGCCCTGGTCTTACTCGCTTGCTTTTCAGTACATTGTATTTTTGGTATCGTTCTATATATTGTCTCCATATATACCAATTACCTTGTTGCATTCTAAAAGTTAATTAGCGGCGATAAAGCTAAGGTCCTGATCCTGATTCTGAAGAACTGGAACTTTCAGAAGATGTTGAGTCTACAAAGACAGAAAAAAAATGCATAGATGCCATAATGGTACTGAAAAATTACCCTTACATAGGAATTTATAAGACATTTATAACTATCAGATAAACATTTTCTCAAAACGTAGCATACTGGTGAAACAACAATGCCTGAAAAGTTACAGATACATCCAATATCAAAATTATTTTGTATAAAAATGATCTTTTTAATGATCAAATTAAAAAGTGATAATGACCAAGAAATACCACTCACAGATCATAAGCCATCCCACAGTAATGCGAAGAAGGGACAAAAACACAATATAACTATATATTTCATATTGCATTTACTAAACCTGACTTATTTTTAGCTAATTGTTCCCAATGTTCACTGAATTGAACTTAATAAAAGCATATAATCACCTGACACTACCACAATCAGAAATATTAGCGTAGCTATGGTGCGCTGACAAAGAGCTGCAAAACCAGTTTCAGCATATACATTCTATACCACTACCTAACTGATCCTAACCACTGTAGATAATCGTATAGCTCTCAAAGTAGATGTGGTAGATGGACCTTGAAAATACATTATATATAACTATCTGAATGTAACCAATGTGAAGTTTCTAA
The DNA here is from genome assembly GCA_964019695.1 of Loripinus fragilis. Classification (NCBI taxonomy): domain Eukaryota; kingdom Metazoa; phylum Mollusca; class Bivalvia; order Lucinida; family Lucinidae; genus Loripinus; species Loripinus fragilis. The sequence goes on along the minus strand of CAXHUL010000460.1, from coordinate 198,269 downwards.
CAAGGCGTACGTGGGTGATACTGGTAAACGTTGAAAGCAGACGTTTTCGTTATACTTACCAACACATTTGTATTTTCCATTGATTTTTACCATTGTTTCCCCATCATGACACTGCAACTAGAAATGAAGGAATAATAAGTATAAAACTGCATTTTCTAGTTTTAAAGTATACTTTAAGCACGTGCACAACATGCTAAATCGTGATTCAATATTGGCACACCATGATAAACATCTACTGATTTGTAGGTCTGCATACATACAAATAATAAAAATAATTGAGATTATGTATGAGGTTGCCCCAGTAAATCGTACACTTTTGCCTTATTACAGAAATTATCATTTAGTCTAAGAACTAGACTAGTGTACATTTAAATTTCGCAGTTGTTTACCCCACAATGCTCCAAAAATAACCCAGTTCCACTGCATGGACGTGCCAATCATAATTCTAATGCACTTGCTATTGCAACGTGATGTCTGATCGGAAATCAAGCCTCAGAAATGTCTGTGGATACCTCTATTATTACCAATCAGCATATCAAGTCTGCAGCAAAGACGTCGATTATACATAAATGGCAGCAGCGCTGGGACATGTTAAAGCCAGGCAGATTTCAGATCATGGTACTTTCAAGCCACTATATCTAGTTGTTTGCAAATTCTAATTAACCTTGCATTCTTAGGATCTCTTTCTTTTCTACATCTCCGGACTGAATATAGCAGGTTATAAATTCAGATATAAATTAAATCAGTGTAAAAGTTCTAGATCTGATTGTGTAGAAATAGAGGCAGTTCAGCATTTCATACTTGAATGCCCACTATATGAGGATAATCATCAACAACTTCAGACTAGTTTTTCTCTCAACTCGGCATTAAGTAAATGTCCATGATTCCAAAGCATAAGAAAATAAAATATTCTACACAATAGTGAATGACGGGAATACTTTATGAAATTATCTGCCTTCTATACTGGCATCGATCAAAACTGATCATTTCGCCAGGGAGTGTTAATTTTGAAATTTGGGCAAACATCTCTTAACTTCCTGGAACACTAGTCTAGACAGGCACCAATGATGATAAGTAATAATGCAAAAAAAAATGATAATATTGATATAATAAGAGCTCCTAGTATAAAGTACTAACGTGGTAGACTTGGCTTATACATGGTAAGGTACAAATTTCTACATTGCTCTGGTTATTTACTTTATATAAATAATTATTTTAAGACAACATGCAAACAGTCAGAAATGTCACTTAGCTGGCCTAAAATACGTTTCGTTTCATTCCTATTATGTAATGCAGGTAATAATCTACTGGGGTGGCTACCCCATATCAAACATATTTGACAAGACTTTTTTGTTTTACAATATCCGTTTTCATAGTTCCAAAACATCACTCTAACTCAGGTCTGCTACTTTCCTGCCACTTTTTTTCCAACTTTCAAATTTCTGGGTCCTATACTACATCTACACAGTGAACATTCACATATATTGGAATAACTAGGGCACATATAAGGCGATGTTACTTAGAAAATGTGCATACACAAAATCTTCACCAAATATTGTACTTACTTGAGTTATCTATAATTAAACCCAAAATAGCTTATGAAACTGTAAAACAATAATGCACAATTGATTCAAACATAAATCTTTAAGTATTATAATAAATTGTATTCTTAAACAAAATCTAATATAAAGGAATTGATGTTCCCTGGCTAGGAAAAATGTAAAAAAAATGATTATAGCAAATTTAAAAATTGACTCCAATGTCACGCTTTAGCTGCATTTTGATATCTCAAATATACTAACCAATGCACGATGATTTATTAGACGTTTAATTGGAATAATATTCACAAAATAAGTTACTTTAAATCATACTTGAACACTGACAGTAAAAGTTTATGTAACAACATTGACTTACGTTATCCCAGTTATGCGTTTGTCTTCTAATGCGACCGGGCACATTAACTGAGTCCATACTTCGTGGTGTAACCAATGCAATCACCACAAGAAACAGTAGGCCACCTGAAAACTAAAACAATCGAACTTCTTGACCAGTGTTACATGCTCTTCCACCATATATAGACTCCGAAATTAATCATATTAGACATTTTATCAAAAATCAATTTGTGAACAAGGGGATTGGATTCATTAACTTACCCAGTATATTTAAAGATAAATCTGTTATCTCTTCTATTCCCACTTATTTTGAAAAAAAGAAAAATCCACTATCATTTGTTATAAGTACAATAAACCTATTTGTAGTACTGTTTTTAACTATAACACATTAGTAACATAACTTGATATTGAAAATTCTATTCCTGACTCTTGAGATTGTAAAGACTCTAAGTATTGCTATCAGCCCGCTGGTCATATAGTCACAGGGGATTTAAAAATCATAACTGATTTGGTCTATTATATGTAAGGGGCCTAAATATAGGTTTCCTTTGCCAATATAATTCAAATATTGTCGTAAGGAAATTACAGGCGCCTTACAAGAATTTTTTAATCGCTGGTGTAAACGAAAGCATGTTGAGCCTAATGCCTTAAATAGTTAAAAAGCTAAATATTTTTTATGATTATTGATGGTAGAATTTCATTTCATTGCAACAATTTAGATTTTCTACCACCTAAATCTAAATTCACTTTTAGACATGTGAGGAAAGGGATCCAGGAAATCCATAGGAGGTTGTGCTGGCACCTGCAGATAAGGCTGCTAACAATGTTGTGGTCATTTGAAAAAGGTACTATATTAACACCCTAAAGCAAGATCTTAGCACTGCCAAATTATATGAGCATAAGAGGCTTGGTGAGACGTCTATCGTTGATAGATGTCGATGCCATATGGCAGCTAAGTTTGGGGTGTTTGTTGATGAGGAACATAGCAAGCTTTCAACGATATACCGGTTACCTAAACTTTATAAACGGCCCTATAAGTCGCGTTTTATTGCTAACTCTAGTTCACAAACAATTATCGAGTTGTCTATTCTTTTAGTGTAAACACTATTTTATTCAAATATAAAGTACATCAAGATACAACAAATACATCATATATACAGTTCAATACATTTGAAAGGGATACAGAAATAAGTCTAAGACTTGTTTGAATCTGCTTCCCTATTTTGTCTATTCTTTTGATTTCTTGCCACACAACGATTAAAGATCATATCATTAAATATTGCACAACAGTTAATTAAAAGAATCGTTACAAATTTTTTGGTCTATTAAAATTATGGTGAAATTCGTAATAAACTAAAGTCTTGCGGTTTTCTAGCAAATAGTTTGTCTACATATGATTTCTCTACTCTCTTTACTACATTGCCTCATAATGTAATCAAAGAAACCTAACAGAGTTAATTGAACAGAAATTTGACAGAGAGAACTCACATTATTTGGCTTGTAATAATAAAAATGTCCTTTTTACTTCTGAACAAACTATAAAAATTGTGGTCATGTCAGAAAATGTGTGATGCTCTCCATTATCTTTTAGACAATATATTTATACAATTAGGCTCATAATTATTAAGACAAATTGTAGGTATTCCAATGGGTACTTATTTTGCTCCTCTTGTGGCAGATTTGTTTTTGTTTTGTTGAGAGAGAGACGTCATGTTCTCTCTGTCAGACAATAATCCAATGGGCATTATTGAAGCTTTAAAATTCACCTCCAGATATTTAGTTGACTTCCTTAATATTGATAATCCTAATTTTTGAACAAATGGTAGGTCAGATATATCGTACTGAACTTCGGCTAAATAAGGCTAAATCTTCTGATACTCAAGCTCCGTTTTTGGACTTGAACTTGTCTAAAACAAATGGCATAGTTTCTTCTAAAATTTATGATAAACGGGGTGATTTGAATTTTGAAATAGTTAATTTCCTCTTTCTTGATGGAGATGTTCCTCGCTTCCCTTCCTATGGCGTATATATTTCTCAGCTCATTCGATTTGCAAGAGTATGTTTTAATGTTGATGACTTTAACAACAGAAACATTTTAACTGCTGCGTTATTGAAACAAGGCTATAAATATCATACTAATCGAAAAGTATTTTCTAAATTCTAACACAAAACTCAGAGGCAATTGTTAAATTCAATATTGGGTTAAAACCTTTTATGCAACAAGGCATATCCGAACCTATATTTTATGGTGATTTAGTTTATAAATTTAAACGAATTGTTGTTTATCCTTATTTTAGTGATCAATTCAAACAAATTATCAAACGTTATATAAAGATTGGATATAACTAGGATGTCATGTGACAGTATGCATGCTTTGTTTAAACCCAATCACGGTTTATATCTATGGTTTCCTCTTTAATTGCACGACAGTGGGTCAGGCCTCAGAGTCTATAAAGGCTCTGACGGGATTCTGTAAGTGTTCTTTGTTTTGTTGTACGTTACTTTATGTCCCTTCTAGTTTTGCAATCATCTTGATGGGGGAAGAGGGAGCTGAGTGGTTTGCTTAGTTTGTCTTCCTGGCGTCTCATGAGTGTTGTGTAGCTCTTCCTTTCAGTGCCATGGGTTTATCCGCAGTTTGTGATTGTGGTATTTCCTGATTTTTTTTAAAGAACGTCCTTAATCACGTTTAGTACAAACTAACGAAATATCATAGCCGTCACGCTAAAAATGTTCTTCAAAGTTATTTATGTGCAATAATTATAATTTAACATTTGTGATACTGAATTTGAATTTGATGAAAAATGCAATGAAATGATCAGTGAGCAAGCCTTGGGATTTATTTGCTTTTCTTAACTTGTTCCCTAAATTCTTAAAGTACACATGCACTAAGTGAAGTTGATATCCTAAATGAGCCTTACTTAAGGTTAGAGAACTGTAAAAGTCTGTCATCGGTAATTGCGCTTAGTATGAACAGGGAAAACCCCAGTGGAAGTTTGCTGAGCATTCCTTTCACGCAGTAACAATTACCTTGTTATGTATGCTACATACACAGAATCATGTTCAGTAGGAAGTGTGTAGAGTTTGGTAAGTGTGATACACCAATTGGATACCAACTAAGTACATGTATAGTCGCATGGAAGTTTTAATGGTATCCCAGGATGAGGTGGTCATAGGGGACAAAGAATGTGTTTGTTCCTCTATTGCAAATATTCCACCTGGCGGCTAGAAGATGGCCAAGCACAGAAAATCGTCCATCCAGTACTGAGAATTTGTATTCAGATGGGTCATAATTAGAAAACGACGCACACTGAAGTGTGGAGAAATACGTCCTTCAGGAACCACACAAGTTAGGGGGATACTGTCAAGATACAAACATGGGAGTTCAGTACAATGGTTGTGTATTTTCCAGATGAATGCAATTATTTTTTCTGAGGACAGAGAAGAGAAGAGGCGTCCTCAAGTGCAAAAATCAATGAGAGAGCTGTACGCTCTGACCGTGAAAACAGAAATCCTACAGAGAAAGTCTATACGTTTGTATGTGAAGGCACGTAGTTAGAGAAAACCACTAAAACGAAACAGAACTGAGACAAAATCTTCAGAATTTAGACATCACAGAAATACTTGAACCACCATAGAATTTGTTTGGTGGTAGGACCTATGGGATTCAATTGTATTAACTAAACATATCAAATACGATGACTTCACCTTTTGTAAAAAGATTTGGAAGTTCCCTATGAAATATCCAGTAGCGATTACTCAAACTTTAAAGACCTCGACCAGTACTTTGGAATAGCCAGAATTCAAATATTGCCACACAGAGGACTGTATCACACTGTGGAACCCTACGGGTTGAATGGAAAATTAAAGTTCATGCTATGTCAGACTTTGCCTGCAAATAAGAACCTATCTCTGTGTAGTTGACGAGACCATGATAGGGACTTAGTGCTCTCCAGAACTTCAAATAGAAGTGCGTTTTGGGTACCAAGTCCTCAAAACAAACGAGGTATACCCCCAGGTGCAAATTATCCATTATGATGCCAATATTAAAGGAGGAGGACTGATTGTCTCTTTTACCAATACATTCCTGAAGTGCAAACAAGAGACAAGCTCTATCTCAATATTTTCTGAATCATATCTGTCAACTTCTAATTTGAGACCAAGGTTGCTGTTCGTCTTTAGACAGTGGTTCTGTTGTTGTTAATTTATTGTTATATGTACCTCACATTGTTTGTGTGGGTTTAGTGTTTGATCTTTGCTTTGTATGCATAACGCTGCATTCTTTCTAGTTTTGCAATCATCTTGGTGAGGATGAGAAACCTGATTGCTTTGGTTTGGTTGTCTTCCTGATGTATTGTTACTGTTAATGTTCTGTGTATCTTCCTTATGGTATCGTGGGTAGGTCTGCAGTGTGTGATAGTGGTATTTCAGAGTCATTCTCTCTTACGTATTTGGTAATGGTCAAATCGATGTTTTTATTTTGACGACTATAAAGTTGTTAGATGGACCTTTTCTTTGAATACTTGTAGGAATGCAGTAGTTTTAATAAAGATGATCAACTGGAATAATGTATGTCTTATCTGTATTTTAATTCCAAGTTAAAGTCCAGTTACTTAGGGCCCCGAAAGCTATACCAACTTGTCAATTTTCAATACAAATTAAAAACACGTAGACAACGTATACGACTTATCAAAAATTAAAACACAAGTTGTTAATATATAATGCTAAAACAGAACCCAACACTACAACTGTCTTATGCATGATCTAGTGCATAGTTACAACCATATGGTACATAGAATGTTGGGTAAACCACCTGCATCTATCACTGAGGCAAACAGCAGATAAAGTAGACTACATCAATGCCTATGAAGAAAATGTACCTCTAAACGAGTCAACAGGTCTAAAAGAAATACAAACAAGAAATACAAGTAAACTATAACATTGACCAGACAGTGCGCTTGTCCCATGTGTTGTGCGTGTCCGATAGAGTATTCACAAAAATGGACAAGTTGAATAGTTAAAATTCTAACACACCACGCCTATATAGCCAAAACTAAAAAGTTAAACGTATTATATCAAACAATAAGGTCACAGTTTTTAAATCGCGAGGAAATCACGTTCAACATGCTAGCTGACGTCAATCGTTACTGCAAAGTGACGTCAGTCATAGCATTAAACGGTGTAACGTCGTTTTACGCTTAAACATCGTTTAAGTACATGTAAATGTATGTGATAGTCCAATTATTGCAGGATTATATTAATGCAATGACGGAAAGTTGGAAGAAGCTGAATACTTCAAATGATTTTTTCTGCATTTATACGATAGGGATTACACGGAATTCCGCGGCTAGCCTTTGTCTCGGAGTCCCGTGACTATGCAACAAGTACCTACTTTTCCATTTTCCCAACTTATCTTAAGTGTTGTGAAAACCAAAAGTTTCCAGGAATGTGTGCCATTAACCAATCTTTTGATGACGTTAGGTAAAGTTTTCAGCCAGGTGATTTCAAAACACTGTGAAGGAAAATATGTGGTCGATGGAGCTGGAGACGCTGGTAAAGATGGCAGTAAATTGCTGTTAAAATTCAATTTCTTCTAACAGGACAATAACGACTGAATCAAATACTTCCTTTAGCTTCAACTTAACTTTGCGTTGTTCAGGTTACTCAGCATTTATATGGAGTTACTCGCTATCCAAAACTTGCGATTTTCTAAGTTTTGAAACGCCAGTCATGGATTTTCATGACCTTGAAGTTTTCGATTGTAACGGCTTCTTGTCACATTAAACATTTTTGTAGAGGCTATGGATATCCGTGACTTTGATTTTTGACAGGGAGCGGTTGTTGAGTTCAGACTGTGTACAGGTATAACAGCTTACAGTAATCAAATACTTGAACATAGGCTACCTAGACAGCCAGGGTGACATGCATAGAGACTTATCAAATTACAATGATGTTTCAGACCCATACTTATCGTACCCAATTGCATGTGCGAGCAGCGAGGGAGCATGCAGGTATTATTAAAAAGCATTTCGTCTGAGGCTTCACTATACACAGCAAAAGCGAAGCCTGGGGATGCAGGTTCAGACCGATAACTAGGCGTCTTATTCCCCACCCTACAACCCGCAGATATAAGAATTACTTTTTTTTTTAACAAGTACTTAATACAGTGTGAATGTGTGTAACAAGTATAGGCTTTAGCAATAAACTGCCTACACCATTCGGGTGCTCCTGGACACAAAAACCACAAAAAAACACTCAGCCAGTACTGGTTGTAGCCAAGGAACACGACCACAAATATTAAACAAAAACAGCCGGCGTTGTGTATTTGACTTGTACCCAGGGGTCACGAGTTCGATCCTCTTCTCCACGTGAGTGGTTTGCATGTACCGTTGCCATGGTAACCAGCAGGATGAAAATTGACCAAATTTAACCTAATTTCTCATATGCAAGTATTGAAAATTGCTGTTTTTCATGTGAAAATATCAATATAAAAATAGCATACATCAAAAATAGTTTTTTCTAGCAAGTCAACCATATCTTGCTAACACATATCAGATGTTTATTGCAAAATTTAACAACTACAAAGTTTTGTGTGAAGTATTGCTACTCTTCAATATTTCTTAAAAGTTAAAATCACAATATTAGGCAATTTTTGAAAAGGATGAGTCAAAAATGCACTGCGTTTTGAACATTATCATAATGTTTATTTTTTCTGAACTGACTAAATAAAGTTATTAATGTTATAAAAAACATGAGTCGGTTATTTGGATCTTACTTGCAAAATGATCAATGTGTGTTCGCGCTGACGATATTCCTGACGAAGCAGAGATGAATTTAAAATTATTTTAAATCTAAAACAGTACTTGCATAGCAGCAGACCTTTTATCTTGCCAATTGTACCTAACAATGTGCTAGCAATGTTTTGAAGAAGTAAAATAGAAAGTAAATACATGCAATATTCGTTGCCTAGCAACCAAAATCGAAGGAAATTCTATTTTTGACAAAAACACCAGATTTAGATGCTATGGAAACCGTTAATTCCTAAGAATATTCAAAATATGCATTCAGATATTAAAAATAATGTTTTAACACAATGAAATTGTTACATAATATTGTACTTAGTTGAAAAATGATCCCTAGAATCAACAGATTTTGGTGGGTGTGGTATATTTTGTGAAGAAATTTTCCAAAAAGAGATTTGATTTTTTATTATTTGTGGAATAAAATTCCAACAGCTCAATTACAGTTGTTGCTTATAGCAAAATATATACAAACATTTTATTTGCAACAAATGGACAAGTGGATATAACGTTTTTGTATAGTGTTTCCATGACAACGCCTGGAGCAAGTTGGGCCCCTAAAACAAAGTGATTGGGAGCCCATCCCAAAACTAAGGGGCCCAGGATTCAGCAGAAAATTAAACTCATTATAACATCATTGCCAAGCATTTGCTTTACTCATAATTGAAGTCAGAGACCCTCAAAATCTGTTTTGCTCTAATTATTGACCATATTTGGAATTAGCTGAAATATAATTTGTAAACTTCCAACAGATTTGGCAAAACGTCATACCTTTACATATTACTCTTTTTTCAGGGGTAAGCTTTGCCCCTAAACATTTAGTTTTAGGGGCCCAGCCCAAAATTTAGGGGCACTGGGCTACTGGGTCCCTGTTAGTCTTTTTTCCCTGGAAAATGCACATTTCAAGGTTTTTCCAATATAAATGCATTAGGAATCAAATTTGGCCTTGAGGTAAAAAAAGGTCAAGGACAACCCAGATCCATCATTTGTGCAAAACTGGTAGGGCTAACATCCCCAATGCTACTTACCAAGTCCCAATGCCATTGGCATTTTGGTTCTAGAAAAGAAGATATTTAAAGGGATTTTACCGTTTATGGAAATGGCGGCCATCTTGGTCAAATGGCCATTACCATTTTTTTTTATAAATTTACTCACCTAAAGTCAAGGAAATTTCCATTTGAGTTCAATTGGCCAAGTTGTTTCTTAGAACCCTATGTTTTAATACATTGACAGGACTCCAATATGAGCGAACTTGGCTGAAAGGTCAACCTTGACCTTTGGAACCTAATACTAGCCATTGTCTCTTAACATATCAAGGGAGAATAATGATTTTGGCTTCAAACTATTTAAAAAATCAAAAACGTTCCAAATTTAATGTATTAGGAAGCAAAGGGGGTCTTGCATCTGTGCCCACGCATGGAATTTCTTTAAACTTTGCATAATAATGACTCGTTATATACAAACTATGAAAATGTATGTATTGAATTAGATTGTTAAGAATAAGACTTAGGAAGCAACCCTGACGTACTCCACCTGTAAGGTGGCACCTGTCTCTAAATTTCCATGTCCTAAATCTATAGTTTTGTTTATTTCTATGATTTATCATCCAGATTAAATCAAAAATACCATAGGCATTATATTAATACCAAAAAACCATTTGGATGTATTATGATTTACGTTTTCTGAAGAAGTGATTATAAAATTTCAATATTTTTTTTCAAAAAATTACAAAACATTCAACATTAAATTCCAAAGATCGATATGTTCTAGTCTTTGTCAAGATATCATATTATCACAAAAACATGCCATATATATCCTACTGATCTGAGCCAAATTTCATGAAAATCCAAAGCCGGTAACTTTGTCATTTCCTACCTCTTATGGGTATAGGTCAGTTTTAACAAAATTAATTATTTAGTTGAAATGAATCAATAACTCAACAGAAGGGGGTTGTTTTTAAATCTACTTCCACTTTTCTTAAAGAAAGACATGTTTAGACAATTTCAAATGATTCAATGGCCGGAAATGCCAAAATGTCATGGCCCCATGTCATGGCACTTAGGGGCCAAGACAATGTGTATCACTTTCTCAAGTCCTGCATGATATTGTTTAAGAAACATAATATCCTATCAATAAACGTGTGAAAACAAGAAGACCAAATATTTCTATACATCCCAACTGAGCTCAAGTAACCACATTTTGGTGCCGTGACCAGGATAAAGTGTAACAGAGTCATATCAAAGGTATCACAGAACAGTGTTCTACATGAATAAGTGAGGTCCAGAAACGAAACTGTATGCCTGGAATATACATCCAGCCAAAGAATAAATGTTGCCATTTGATGGAAATCAGCATCAGTTTTACAAAACAGAATAAACAGAGAAGATTTAAGCATTAATTTAGCAATACCTTTGAAGCCAAGAGTTCTCTGTGACCAAAATGGTTAATTTTAACCAATAGGTTTGACAGGGGCTTATTCTTGTGAACCAGGTTTATTAATGAGGCCTACAATTATAAAACCATCGATATAAGGTTCTTCTCCTGTATGAACTGACTTGTCATAAGGTTTCTCTTCTGTATGAATTAAAATTCTTAATAATGTTACATATTAAGTGTAACATTGGTTAGATGTAGTTTTAACGTTCTAAACTAGATGTGGTAAGTCCAGTGTCACCATATTGTATGGTTTTGGGTAATATTATTGTGAAAGCACTTCATTAAATAAGAATCATGACACTTAATATGAAAGAATATTGTTTTTTGTCTTTTTCCAATCAGTAATAGGGAAAAACACTGAACATATCAACTTTTACCAATAAACGTACTAGCATGGTGATTCAAACTAAGCAAGTATTCAAGTATGTTTTACACAGAAACATAATTATTGTATTTTTTACATTTTGATGAATTAGGGCCATGTGTTTATATCAAGTTGAAAAAATATGTTACCGGTCCTTGAATTTCATAAAATTTTGTCTACATATTCTTAACATATATGGAAAGTTTATAAGTTGAAAGGGTATCTTGACAAAGACCGCAACATGTGAAAATTTTAGTTCCAAATTTCACTGAATACAAAATATACAGTTGAAAATTGGGGTACCATCTCATAAAAATGATTGCCCACACCCCATCCTAATACATACAAAGCCATTTATAGTATCAACGAACTTATTAATGATATAGTTATTTAATAAAGCATTTCTGCGCCCGTTACATGATATGTCAATTACTTTAGAAATGATTATAACTGGATACCCTAAGGTATTGTAGTGATATTATACATGACGTCATAAATTAGCATTGGAATTGCATAAAAACTCAAATGCACCATAAATATAAAAGTCATACCCCAGACAATTAATAAACATAATATTATCAAATTCCAAGCGTGGGCAGACTCCCATGTTAATTTCCCATACCATGAAAGAGCCCCTTTGAACTTGATGTTAAGTAGGTGAAGGTCAACCTAAGATCACCATTTGGACGAAATAGGTAGGTCCCACATCCCTAACTTGCCTGAAAGGTCACCTTGACCTTTGAAACTTAATATTAGCCATTGTCTCTTAACATATCAAGGGAGAATAATGATTTTGGCTTCAACGTATTTAACAAATCAACTTTTCAAAAACGTTCCAAATTTAATGTATTAGGAAGCAAATTTGAACTTGATGTTAAGTAGGTGAAGGTCAACCTAGGATCACCATTTGAATGAAATAGGTAGGTCCCACATCCTAAATGTTACATGCCAAGTGCCAAGGTCATCAACCTTCTTGTTCTTGAGAAGAAGATTTTTAAAGGTTTATTCCATGTATGGATATGTCGGCCATCTTGGTCACGTGGCCAGAACAATTTGTATAAATATTGCCTAACTTATCATAAAGAGTCTTCATATGAAATTTAAGTTCAATTGGCCTAATGATTTCTGAGAAAAATAGATTTAATACATTGATGGGACTCCAATATCCTAAGGAGTCTCTGTATGAAATTTGAGTTTAATTGGCCCAGTGGTTTCAGAGGATAGGATGTTTGAAAATGTTAACAGACAGACGGATGCTGAGGACAGATGCCAAACGGATGCCAGAGGCACTGGTATACTATTAGCTTACCCATTCGGCTCAGGTGAGCTAAAAATGTTGGGCTTAAAATAGTGGAAAATTTCTTAGACTTCAATTTTTAATATAAATTTGTTTCGGTGCTCAAAAGAACCTTCTCATTGAGATGAATCTTTTTGAGTACCTAAACCATATGTTCGGTTGAACATATGAAAATTAATTTTGAATTGAATGTTGTCGTTTTTTTATTATGAAAGTAAGTAATGGTGCAAAGATCAGGAATCGATACAATCAAGTACCACACCTGACCCAGGATACCAATGGGAAAGTGACAAACTCACAGAAGACACCACAAACGAGAGCCAAGAGGTCAGCCCTTTCCCAGCAGGTGACCACAAAGCACATATAAACAGACGCGCACAAAACAAAGCAAACACAAGACAGAACAGAAACATAAAAGATCCACAAAAGAAGTACCGCCTTGGAACGGTCAGTAAAATATTTTACCTGAGGGCTTAAACCGGTTTAACGGCGCCAACCTCACCCTTAATTCAGATGTGGATCAAGACACATAGATATTTGGTTTGCATGAAAGACCCCTAACTTATCAATGCATCATCTCCTAAAACATATAAATCAAGATATAACAAGGAGATAAAGCAAGGATAAGGACTCAACAGTAAATTAAACTGAATACCGGAGCAAAAGAAATCCAACAGGTAAACCCCGGTGGGCTCGACAAACAGCCAAAGCATCAGGCCCCTACCATCTCTCATCAATAGATAAGTCTTTTAGTCGGAACCATCATAGAGTCTGAAGTCCGACCCACCGGCGTGCAATTAAAGAGGAAAGCAAAGTTGCAAACCGTGATTGGGTTGACTACCAAGCATGCAGTCTGTTGCAATACATTAATGTTATAGCCAATCTTTTTATAATGGGAAATTATTTTAATGAACTGCGCTGAAAAATTATTAGAGCCAACAATCTTCTTCAACTTATAAACGCCTACTATTGTCTTAATAATAATAATTTTATTGTTATTATTATTCTCCATGGGATTCCATAGCACTATCTGGGTTGTCCTTCTAGCAATTATTTGATTCAGTGCAGCAGTCTGTAAGTCTAACCATTTTAACATTCATGTGATTTGTAAGGTACAATCAAAAGCACTTTAGTCAAGATGAGATGAAGATAGAAATACAAATGTTCAGACTTGAAGCTGTGAAGTAACTTGTGTAACTTGTTGTCAGGTCTTTATCCTGGACTTGGTGGTAGTGTACAGGTGGTGTATAGATGTTCCATAGTCAATTGGGTTTACTTTTACTGTTCTGCATCAACACCAGTGTTTGTAATTTGGCTGATATAGTTCATCTATGGTCACTTTTCCGGAGGTATAATGTTACTAGATCTTGGAATGAACCACCAAATAAACATATACTCTCTTCTCTGTAATAGGATCTGTGAACATAGTAAAAATCTGAAATAAAAACGGGTGCCACTAATTAGTAAATAGGGCTGGCTTAACAAAGACTAGGTTTTCACAATGACTAGGCAGCAATCAATGGGCTTTTAATCAGATTTCAATTGATGAAAGAGCAATTGCTTCATGACAAAATAAAACTTCCATACGTTTCGATTTGAAAATGTTGTTGAGGAATCTAAAACATTTCAATGGTCCAGATAAGTGTGAAAAAAATATGTGTGTTTCTGATTCCATGAAATTTTAAAATATGGACGATAGGTATTGTCCGATTTTATTAACCTGACACAGGTGCATAATTTCACGGTTAGTGCACAAGATATTTCTATCTTCCGTCGACTTTCGGTATTTACCGTAAGTTTTACAGGATTTTTGCAAGTACTTATGCAGATAATGAAACATTTCGTATCGTCTTACTGACTAGTCAAGTGGTTATGATACAGAGTTTACAACCCAAAGGTCGTGAGGTCGAGTCCACGTGTGTGTGTGTGTTTTTTTTTTTACCTTTATTTGATTCTTTTAATTTCATTTATTATAGATGTACCACGACCTCTGAGGAATGAAATTCTATTTCAAAAGAGTGATTCGTAACGCGTAAAATAAGCCAGTCTGTCCGAAACATCTTCAGAGATTATTGGAAAATATTGTACCATATTCTAGCAAAAACGTATGGTTAAAATGTATTCACTATAGAAGTTGTTTGAACTTAAGTTCAGTGGGAAAACGTCTGAATAAAAGTATGCAGCCAAAAAAATAAGTCTTGGCACTAAGGCAAAACAGATTTTTTTTAAATATCTGCGATTACTTTAAAAATATATCAAAAGCAAAGAGATTCAACTTCACATATCGAGCGTACGGTAAACGTTCTCGGTGAGGATACTACAATAATTACAACAACAAATGCAAGTATAGATAAACAAATAACTTTGAAGCGTGACTATATTTACAAAATTGAAAATACGGATCTAGAAATATGGGGTTTCAGGCGTTTTATTACGTATACTATTCTATTTTGAAGCACGTAGATGTTGCAGACAGTGTATGCGTTACGCATCAACCTTTTGAATATGATGTTCCAAAAGACATTACTCAGAGGTCGTGGTACAGCTATAATAATGAAGTTAAACGAATCGAATAAAGAGATAAAATACAAAAAAAAGAAAAAAAAAGATCTTACGTGGACTCGAACTCAGGACCTTTTGGTTGTAAACTCTGTACCAAAACCACTTGGCTAGTCAATAGTACAGTGCTAAAATGTTCCATTATCTGCATTGCTACTTGCAAAATTCTCGTAAAACTAACGGTAAATACCGAAAGTCGACGGAAGGTAAAAATATCTTGTGCACTAACCGTGAAATTATGCACCTGTGTCAGGTTAATAAAATCGGAGAATACTGTAGGAAAATATTTTCTGTATTTTGTTAAAAGTTTTTAAATGGGGAAGATAGAGAGACAATATGGCCCAATCTGGAAAGTCACTAAAAATGTTGAAAAAAAAACTAAACAATTAGGCACAGTTAGGTAACGTGAAACACATATGTTTTTAATTTAAGCCTTTTGTAACATACTTTTTGAGCATGAAAATTAAGCCTAATTTCTTATCCATCAATTGCATTGTTGTGAGTACTCAAAAAGAACTGCCTCATTGAGACAACAGGCAGACAGAGATGATCACAATAATATAAAAAAAACGTCCAGGGATAACTATTGTTAAATGTAAAGTTAAAAGTATAGGGAATTGATCCACATTTATTCATATATAATAGGTCATCCAATTAATAAATTGTGTGTTTCAGGTTACATTTACATTTATAATAAGGTTGGTAGGTAGACAACTATTTCTATTTAATTAAAAAAACGTGGGGAAACAATATGGCTAAACTAAGAAATCCCCTCAAAATGCCTCAAAGGGGCAAAAATATACACTGTCTGGTAACCTGAAACACACAATTTTTCTTTAGGCCTACGGAGGGTCCATTAGTAATTTTTAGGGATGATAGCTTGAACTGTCAAAACTATAATATCATGATTATATAGGCAATGCCATAAGAAATTCGAAAAACTAATTTCATCGCATGTGCAGACTACTGAGACCAACCTGCATATACATGCAGTCTGCATATACATGCAATCTGATCAGCACAAATGGCCTACGTATGATCATTTGCGTAAACGTCAATGTTACAGAAAAAAAATCTCAATGTTCTAGCTAGTCTCTGTAGCTAAGCAAGTTGCTGTGTCCTGATTATAACTCTCAAAGTACCCAGTTTGGACAAAGGTAATTGGATATAATTTGAGTTCAAATTTGAAGGCATCAGACTCTAGCAAGCAAAAGCCTGCCCATTTACAGAAAAAAGAAATACATTTTATGGCACCTGCTAGTTGCAGGGTGTGACAGAGTTGTTCGAATCAGCCCTCCTACAATTTGCATCACTTAAGATCGGAGGGGCCCTTTTGTTTAGCATTTTAATCAATTTTTGCAGACCAGGTGTTTTATTGTTTTTGTGCAAGGCAGAAAGATCACAGAAAGATCACAGCGCAGAGAGTTCACAGATTGGACAGATTTCCTACCCAGTAAGCACGTAAAATTGAGCAACTAACGGCCTGCCAGCGAAACGCCATCCAAATGCCCTTTTGCTGGCTGGCTGATAGTGGCAGGGATCAGGAAAGGTTACATTTCAGGTCAACAGGAATTCTTATTTTATTAGAGATTACCAATTCCACGACATCTAGGCCCCTGACAACGTCGGACCCTAACAAGTAGGACTACTAACTCAGCCCCAACCAAAATATTCTTCATTCGTTTCAGGAGGTTGTAATCCCGCTGTATATAGTCCAATGTACATGTACTAAATCCCAGTCATGTTTTGTCTATTTTTTCATTCAATCCATTGACAACAAAAAAACTCAGTACCAAATAACCATCATGATTTTAAACCTCAGAGTCCTTAATTTAAGCACGAATGAATCGTCCTAGAGCTGATGTGTAGGAATTACATGTATCCTTTGAACATTGGATCCCTGTAAATGGATAGCTCTGACGAGACTGCGCGGATGCATGTATTCACTATCTTTTCAAATGTTACATATAGCAAACAGTGCAGTCCAAGTTGAAAAGCCTGATAATATTGCGTTCATCAGGGACTACATTATTTGAAATACCAATTTATGATGACTCAAACGGAAAGAGAATGCGACAAAAGTCGTCGTACTGGTGATAATAAATGTGTGCAATATCGAAGGCCAGGGGCGGGTCCAGGATTTCTTGATAGGGGATTCAAATTTATAAAGGGGGTTTCGATTTGTTAATTTTACCCGATTATTTATCATTTTTTCAGATTTGTCTTAAAATTTCCCATTAAAATGAAATAATTTTGTCTCAATTAAACCCTCTCTGGATCCGCCACTGAAGGCTCTAGATGCGCAGTTGTGCCTACGCCTTCGCAGGTATAAAGTACCATATGGGATGACAGGATAATTATAAAATATTGGTTAAAAAACACAATTACGTCCTTTAACCTCACACTTGAGGGCCCGTAAATTATTTAACACCCCTACGGTAACTCTGAGACAGATACATGTATATCGTCGATGGCATAGTTCTCCCAAAGTATGACAATTAAGGCCGAGTTGGTTGAATGAAGGATATTATAGCCACGGACATTTCGGCCTAGGCGTTTCGGCACGCACATTTCGGCCACCGAAAATGCCAAGGTGGACGTTTTGGCCAAGACCATAAAGTTTGGGTGAGGGAACGGCTGATGTGTGATGAATTTAGTATATATTTTCTTACTTGTTTTATAGTTATGTTTTAGACGCATTGGGCAATGAAAAAATGCAATTTATCACTCAATTGATAAACTTGCCATGCTGAATATGGTCTGAATAATCTTTAATACGATATACTATATATTTTTGCCTCCCAAATTTTATCAGTTATTACATGTAGCATTTACAAGCAGAGATGGAAACAGTGTTGGTCCTGATCAGCTGGGAAGCTTTCAAACACGAAGATAACATATACCAAATGCATCACACATGAATGCATACAGCCATCCCCAACCCACAATTTACTAGTATGGCCGAAATGTCTACCTTTGGCATAATCTGTGGCCAAAATGTCCGTGGCTGAAATGTCCAAGCACCGAGTGGGCCGAATTTACAATGGGCCTAGATTGTGGGGCCGAGATGTCCATTAACGGGCTTACCTTTTATAATTTGAACACCCTGGCAGCCTCTTTTATCTTCAGCATCATTTCCAATGGGTCAATCTACATTACTTAAGTAGCCTGTCGGAATAGGGTACCAGTAGCATCACACAAAGTAGCCTGGGCCCCTTTTTTCTCCTTGAATTAATATTCAGTTCAGTCAATCCTATATGTGCATGACACACAACAAACCCCTTGGTCATTTTACTCAGCAGCAGTAAAATTTCAGGCAGATATATGCTACAGAATGCTTCATCAAAGTGTTATTGTTGTTGTTGTTGTTGTTGTTGTTGTTAAACGAAATAAGGTTACATACAAATTTTAGTCATATTCAGTACATCTTGAGTCAGTTTTCAGACATAACATATTCTCTGCCAGTTAGAAATTCATCTGAACATACAACTATGGTGAATAAATCAACAAAGCTACCCAAATAGGCTGATTGACAGTCTTTCTCTAGTAAAATTTGACATTGATTGAAAAATCCGGGAAATTTGTTTACATGTTTAAGGGAGGTATCTGCCTCGCAACTGCCCAGCAAAAACTAGCTAAATGAATAGAACATAATAAAAACTTCAAAATTAAGACCCTATCACCCTGTAAAACCTTGGTGAGATTACAATAACCCACTCATGTTTCTTGTGAATATTGTATTTCAGACTATTCAGATTATGTTTCGATATGGGGCCATGTCTGTATCCCGATGCATTTTGCAAAATATTCACTTGTAATGTAGACTTTTTTAAGACAAAACAATTGCAAACTTCTCAGTTAAAAGATCACTGTTATACAAAGAGGCTTCAAATACCTTTATTTATTTCTTTGGTATTTACTACAAACAAACATTGCAGAATCAGTGAATTTGATACAGCTCTTATTTGCTAAAAAGTCAATATTTTGGGCCACTGAAATTCTTGACCAAATATAAGTTTTACATAATTGATACAGGGTTTCCATGGCAACGAAAGTTTCAATTATGATACAAAGTATATTTTTGCTGGGTAATTGGCCATAGATTTTTATTTGAATATGGTTTAAAGAAATTTCTTCTCGGTGCGTGGAGAAATTGTTTTGGTGTTCTCAGAGAAGTGATCTTAAGTTATGACCCTGTGCTCCTGGTCATACTAAAGTTACACACAACAATAAACACTCTCAGCTAAGTACTATACTGGTACAGCTAAGGAGCAGCCACAAGAAAAACTTCCGTGGTGTAGTGAGTAAGTCGCTCGCCCTGTACACAACGACTATGTACTGGTACAGAAACGGAACAGACATAACAAAAGCTTGGTCTACGGGGGTGGGGTACTCTCATGTTTTCTTCATACGTAGGCCAGGCCCCAGCATCTACCATACACCCAAAGAATACCATGAATTTTCTTTCCTTCTTTCTCTATATACTGCCAGATCCTCTTTTGGTGCAATTTGTACACTCCAGGTAATTTCAAGTACCCAAAAAATATTCTTAAATAATTATTCCTCATTCTGTATATTGACCTTAAGAAAAACTGGCTAAAAATGCAAAGTAAAGACCCCTAAATATAGTGCAATTTTGCGATGACCCCTCAAAATATCAAAAAAATCTTCATAACTCCGCAAAAACATCATTTTTCTAAAACCACAAAAATAATGAAATTCAAAATTTCGAACGCAAAAAATGACCCGAGCCTACGTATGCATGAACATATCAGAGAACCCCCTGGAGACGGCTCTTGTTTTGAAGTTCCCTACCTGTGGTTGATAGAATCTTGAACTAGAAATGTATTTTACAGTATGGGTTTAAAAGGAGCCCAATGGCTCAGTGGTAGAGTGCTTGACTTGAGACCGAGGGTTCGAGCCTCATTAGTGTCGCTGCTTTGTGTTCTAAAGCAGGAACATTAATCCTAGCTAAGTACTGGTTCAACCCAGGAAGACCCGTCCCTTTATAACTGAAGATTGTTGACCGGACGTAAAGAATCAAATCAAACAAAAAAGTATGGGTTTAAAAGCTGTACACGTGTATCTTTATTTTCCAATACTCGTATGATTGTGTGCACAAACAAGACAATTTCCACAGCTTGGACCTAACTGATTAAATAAGATGGCATAGCTGAAGTTAAACAACAAAGTATATTAAGCAGTCTAATGGAAAATGGGCGTAGTCAAGCATGGAAATCTATGCTTCTGCGAGTATCAAAATAGGTTTAAGCTTTTCTTAAAAGCTCAATGTGTGATGTCTGTTAAACATACGCTGCATGTATGATCGAATGCCTTTTATATACTTGACAAATTAAACCATTTTTAGTTCCCTCAACGCAGCCGACTTCCAAATCACTGCACTGCTGTGTATCCTTGTTTTGGCTTTAACAAGTTGAAGGCCTATGATATCAGAGATCAACATTTTAATGGGAACTTTAAAATCACATGACCTAGATGGCCTTCGTGCTAACATAGCGTAAAACCCATATAAAGATCTTCTTCAGAACCGGATGGGACTTTGTATATTGTCTTTGGGATGTGGGTAAAAAATGTTCAAAATAATGATGATTCTAGCTAGGTTGAATTTGGCCTTCTTTGTGCCATTATCAATTTCCTTTTCTCATACATTATATAAGATTTATCTTGCGTGTGACACTACTTTTTCAACATTCAATTTATTCGGTGAGTTTCAGCGATGCAAATCATATTGTTCAATTTCGGGAGTCATGTTTTTGAATTATGCTTCAGAATAAAACAGTCAACTGATATTTAAAATAAATAATCACTAACTTTTGAATGTTTTGTTGTTTATGTTACCATGAAATACGCTCAGATGTTTTACAAGATTACTACATGGCTTAGATAAACTTACCTTAACCAACCTTAGTCTAAGATAATTAACAAAGAGAATAGTTTCGATCAAAATTGCTGCAAAATAATTTATGATAATCCTCATAAGAATATATTATGAAATCACGATCAACAAACATAGAAAATTTCAATGGTGACATATGATAAATTAGTTTTATAATGTAATTGTCAACAGTGAAAAGTGAAAATTAAAAGCATATAGCATAAAAGGAAAATCTTTAATTCTAGAGCTATGTAACATCCTATATTTGGACATAATCCGGGCTGGTTCTGTACTATGAAAGCTTTGGTTGATGTTATATTTGCAATCTTCAAAAACCTATGACTTTAAAATCTCATATATTTTTTAAAGTATCACATTGTGCTAGAAAAATGAAACTCTACCAATGTATTACTTGTACCCGTTTGATAAACTTACAATAAGCGTTCAGTCTGAATCTCACAACGAATATAACAAAAAGCAAACAATCAAGAAAGTTTGTTTTCTCTCTCCTGTAAAATTTACTAAAGTGCATGTACGAGGTTTGGTAAACGAACCAACGTTATGCTATATATACATATAAGCTGAAACATTGATGTGTTTTGCATGAATGAGCGACAACAAAGACAAGAAACAGTGTGGTATGCGACTATATAAAGGGTGAACATTTGGCAACAGAAAAAATGCATTTATTAAAGCAGCCCCCGGTAGCTTAGTCCGCTCTCCGTTCTAAGGCGGTGGTCCTGTTGTTGTTGTTTATTCATTGTTTTATGTACCTCCCGTTGATTTCGGGGGTTCTATGTAGGTCTTTGTTTTGGTATGTATTACTTTATGTCCTTTCTAGTTTTGCAATCATCATAACGAGGAAAAGAGAGCTGGTTGCTTTGCTTTAATTGTATTTTGGATGTCGTATTACTGTAAATGTCACGTAGCTTTTCCTCACGGTGCCGTGGGTTGGTCTGCAGTTTGTGATTGTGTTATTTCCTGGTCATACTCTCTACTTTTTGACTCGTCCCGCCTTCAAGCCATCAATTAAGCAATCTCTTTAAGTGAAGTCAATGTTCTGCAATAGATTTTTGCTTGTCTCATAGTAGAAGTTGTTCTAGTGACAGAAGCGGTTTAAAATGATGTTGTTGCTACAGTTGTATTTATTTAGCGCAACAACCGTACATAAGGATTACGTAATTTGTTTTGACAGAGAGAGAGAGAGAGAGAGAGAGAGGGGGAGAGATGTATACCTAGTGTGACCTGGTACGTGTATAATAAGGGTTATCGAACATGTACAAATCTACATATTTTTTAAGTCCATCGCCGGTTTAATAACGAAGCAATATAAGATACATTAACACCGAGTAATTGGTATTATTCTAGCATGCAAATAAATAGTCTAGATTCTAGCTAGTCTCAATAGCTGAGCGACGTGGCTAATATTATGTCATTTGCTATAACATGCTTTACTGGTAATAAAAAAAAAACACGAAAAAGCACACGACAAAATGGTACTTTAACCATATATACACAGCTGCTACCTGCCTTAATTCGGGCACGCACCTTCATTTATGTGTCCTCAGTGTGTTCATTTATGTTTCTCCAGTGTTCATTTATGTGTCTTTAGTGTGTTCATTTATGTTTTCCCAGTGTTCATTTAGGTGTCTTCAGTGTGTTTATGTATGTGTCTTCAGTGTGTTCATTTATGTTTCTCCAGTGTGTTCATTTATGTGTCTTCAGTGTGTTCATTTTTGTGCCTTCAGTGTGCTCATTTATGTGTCTTCTGTGTGTAAACGGACAGTAAAGGCTCTAGCGAGACTGCGCGTATGCAAAAGCTCGTCTTAGCCGTCGCTACATACACATTTATTAGTACCTGACCCAAATGGAGATATAATAGTGGGACCAATCACCTCTACGGTAATCATAATGCATCACTGCCCCTTTTCAAAACAATAATATCGTAGTTTACCCTTGTAAGGTGCACACCCTAGCCCCAACCAAGTTGACGGTGCAAAAATATTATGCACCTCATGAACATACAGGACTTGACGGGACATAATTATTCGCCACTTTGCGACGTCTCCAGATTTTTTGTATAAACTACCATGATTAAGATAATAGGTGCAATTTCACAAAACTCACTGGGGGTGAAAACAATTCAAAAATCGAAATATACAATAAAAAGGTAATACAATTACACTTTTGGTTCTCAAATAGAACGCGTTTAAAGTGAACGCAAATTTTAAAATATATCTATTCTTATTGAGCTAACGCTAACGTCACGGAAGAAATCATTTCAATTTGTCTTTGTTTTTAAATGACTACTTTACGAAAACAACAGACACCATGAAGCTACGATAAAAACGTTTATTGCCTAAATCAATTTGCTTTCATTTGGTACCTTTTTCATGATTGTAGTGTCTACAGTTTTGCGACAATAATTATTGGAAAAAAAATCTCGAAATACATGTACATTAAACTGCTACGTCAGAAAGTGGCGAATAATTATGTATAATATACTATGTATTTCAATTTACCTAGTTTTATTTCTGCTTTCAATTAAATGTTTTATGAGTTCAATACAGGGATAAAGAAAGATAAAAACTTAAAAAGATAAAGTTATGGGAGGAGTCAAACGCTGGACGTTGGGACCACCGCATTAACCCCTTTACCAAAATATATGTTTGAATGGGGTTATAAATCTTTCAGAGCTCCGATTTTTTGGGGATTTTTATTATAAGCCCAAATGTATGCGTAGGCCTCTTCATGTAGGATATTATGTTATAATATTGTCACAAGTCGGCACTTTACAAACATTTTTTTCAACTTTAAAGGCATCGTTTCTATAATGACAGGCCAAGCATTGGAAGCAGCCGAAAACTTTACCACTCGATAACGAAGACACAAATAAGATTAAAAGCAAGTAGATCTAAAATAAATTCATCCATTCTGTATTTAAGAGACGTTTCCTGAAATACTACAAAGTATACATGTATATATAAACGGGCTCCAAGTGACAAATGTGCATTCTTTTGGCTACTATAGGTACGGCAAACATCACGTGTACGCAAAACCTGATATTCTTAGAAACTTAAAAACGTCATAACTCAGTTTGACATCAATCTCCCGAAGACAGGTTTTCTCGCGATGAAGCCCATTCTATCTAGAATGCGGTGCTTATTCAGGGTCTTCACTGCTCGTTTGCAAACGGTTCCCCTAAAACTTGAACAGCACTAACAGCCGTAAAAATTGAACCCCTCCAATTGATAAATAAGGAGCATTAATTTAGATTAAATTAGTAATGGTGCTGTCACATATCAACGGATAATGGTAACGGACGCCGAACGGACAGAAAAATGCAAAAATTGTTTATCCAGTGTTCATTGGGAGATAAAAGTCGTCTCGGTAGCGATGAGGTTCTTCGCGGAACGTGTAAAGAGCGCAAAAAGCATGAATAGCGCATATGTAACGGACAAGTAACGGACAAAGAACGGTCATCTAACTGACTTTGCCGTATTAGTAGCCGATGTATAACGGACAAAACGAATATGTACCGTATATGCAACGGACAAAACGTTCGTTGAACGATCACAGAACGCACTTGACTAGTCAGGTGACGGATAGTATATATTTCGTCAGTTGAATCCTAAATTCCGTTTATAACTTCATGATGCCACCCAAAGGAAAGTCAACAAAGCCGCTGCAAAGGACAGGGGAAGAGGGCGTAAGTCAAGGGGGTTGGAGGAAGGTACTCTGACACTTCCATATATACGTAGACTCGGACCATTTTTAGGCGTTCAAATTTTGAATTTCAATATTTTTGGAGGTTTTCAGAAAGATGAATATTTTTAGGGGGAGTGGGGGTGGGGTATGATGAAAGTGTGGACATTTTTAGCGGGCCATCATATAAACGGACTATTTTGGTAATTATTTCTAAACATTCTAGGGCTTTGCTTAAGATCAAGCTACATACATGTAATATGGAATGTTTTTTTAGGGTTGCAAACTTTCAATAAATTTTGGGGGTATACCTGATACTTCTGATGATTTATGGGGGTAAATAGTACATTTGTAAATTCTTGGACCAAGTCTACCTAGCAAGGGAAAAAAATGAAAATACCCCCCCCCCCTTGGGGCGTAAGAAGACTGAAAGAGTTCCATCTTATCCCCTCATTCGACCGGGCTTATGATTTCGCTATGAATCTCCTTTATTCTTAAGGATACTCTCATGCGAAGTTAAGAAACAAAACGAGTACATGTATGTGATATTGGCATGTATGTGATATTTGGTGGTGGTGAGGGGTGTGGGATGGAGACGAATCTTGTTCTACAGAAAGATAAACGTCATTGTTTTGATCTCATGAATCGCCGTTTAGCATCTGTTATATGCGTTTCTTTTCCGTTTAACACACGATACTCATCCGATTTAACCGTTACATGTCCTGAGGTTGACCGTTCCGCAACTCAGGTCGATCAGGCATCGACGGATACATACATGATACCTACAGGGTGCCTGACACACGAGAACCGGACAAAACGCATACTAACGCACACGAAACGTTCATCCACCGAACATTTTTATCCGATGGTGTCCGTTTGAAGTTTTGAACATGTACAAAACTTGTAACGGATAAGACGGGGCAAAACGGATATTACCTGACACGGAACGCATTCACCGCATGAGGAACTGACAAAAACGCATGTGAACGGACACGAACGGACAGAGAATTTTACTGTCCGATACGCGTCCGTTAGCGCTATCCGGTAAGGTATGACAGTCACTTAAATGAAACCTTCCTGATAGGTAGGGCGAAACGACAGCAGATCTATCATACTCTATTACATATAGCTACTATAATAGGTAAAGCGATGATCAGACTGCAATTGCTCTGCAGACTAATCTACGCGTGTGTTACTAGCATGTAAAGTAATCTTACAAGGTTGATCAAAATTAATAGAGGATCTTGCACTAGTGATCATTTCGTATGAAACGAGTTTAATAAATTTAATATGACATGGTCATGGGTGTAAGATTATGTTTATCATGTGACTTTTTAATGCGATTTTATCGCCTTAAAATTTTGTTTATTTGAATAAAAATTTGCATATATCATCAACAAATAAGCATCATAATAATAACACAATTAAGATGATATTAAATTAATGTTTGTTTTATTTGAAAAAAATCAGCATACGCTGCTGATGCAAATCTGATGTAAACATTGATAAGTATTTGATGCACACGAGCATACCATTCTTCTTGTAATTAGTATACTATTATTTTTTGATAATCTATTACGCTATAAAATATTGAGACAAGCCAGTGGATACAACGCCTTAAACCCAGGTCACTATGGTTACTCTGTCATTTGCTATGCGATTAAAATGCAGGTAGTGTTAAGCTTGCGCCTCCTAGCAGCACGAGATATGAACACACATTCATACCCTTAGCAAATATTCACCTAGAATAAGCTGACGCTGGCAATAGTTTGACTTGGCTTAGACAACATAAAGAGATATTGAATTACATTTAAACTTGCTTCATAACAAACTTACCAGCTTGTAAACCATCGTGTATACGTCTTAACTGTCGTCACTGCGTTTGTTTATGTAAAGAATGTAAGATCTTTACTTGCTTATAAAATCATAGAATCGGCGACAGATGTAAGTTGTGTATTCAATGATACTTTGTGATTTACACGATGCAAAGTTACGTGGCATTGCATAATGTTCTGAAGAGATTTCATCGTTTATTTGTAAGGTTCGCGATGCAATGTATATTCGTATCTTTGCGAACAAATGCTTATAATCGGTAGGCATCTATATGCAAAACGATCGTTCGCACATAAAATGTAAAATAAATTATGTATATGGTCATTTAACAAGGTATTTTTCATACAAATACAGAGAGAATGGTGACACATTTAATTTTATTTAGTTTTACTGGCAATGGTTTAAAATAATATCCTGGGGAATTTTGGAACCTACGCATGGGTGCTTAATCTGGTTTGCTGGCACACAAAGTAAGTAAGCGTGCAAAGATCAGGAATCGATACAATCAAGTACCACACCTGACCCAGGATACCAATGGGAAAGTGACAAACTCACAGTAGACACCACCAACGAGAGCCAAGAGGTCAGCCCTTTCCCAGCAGGTGACCACAAAGCACATATAAAAGTAAGTAATGGTGCAAAGATCAGGAATCGATACAATCAAGTACCACACCTGACCCAGGATACCAATGGGAAAGTGACAAACTCACAGAAGACACCACAAACGAGAGCCAAGAGGTCAGCCCTTTCCCAGCAGGTGACCACAAAGCACATATAAACAGACGCGCACAAAACATAGCAAACACAAGACAGAACAAAAACATAAAAGATCCACAAAAGAAGTACCGCCTTGGAACGGTCAGTAAAATATTTTACTGGAGGGCTTAAACCGGTTTAACGGCGCCAACCTCACCCTTAATTCAGATGTGGATCAAGACACATAGATATTTGGTTTGCATGAAAGACCCCTAACTTATCAATGCATCATCTCCTAAAACATATAAATCAAGATATAACAAGGAGATAAAGCAAGGATAAGGACTCAACAGTAAATTAAACTGAATACCGGAGCAAAAGAAATCCAACAGGTAAACCCCGATGGGCCCGACAAACAGCCAAAGCATAAACAGACGCGCACAAAGACATACCAAACACATGACAGAACAAAAACATAAAAGATCCACAAAAGAAGTACCGCCTTGGAACGGTCAGTAAAATATTTTACTGGAGGGCTTAAACCGGTTTAACGGCGCCAACCTCACCCTTAATTCAGATGTGGATCAAGACACATAGATGTTTGGTTTGCATGAAAGACCCCTAACTTATCAATGCATCATCTCCTAAACATATAAATCGAGATATAACAAGGAGATAAAGCAAGGATAAGGACTCTACAGTAAATTAAACTGAATACCGGAGCAAAAGAAATCCAACAGGTAAACCCCGGTGGGCCCGACAAACAGCCAAAGCATCAGGCCCCTACCATCTCATCAATAGATACGTCTTTAAGTCGGAACCATCATAGAGTCTGAAGTCCGACCCACCGGCGTGCAGTTAAAGTGGAAAGCAAAGCTGCCAACCGTGATTGGGTAGACTACCAAGCATGCAGTCTGTTGCCTCAAAACCTTTTTTTCCTTCAGTTAATGTGGAGCCGAGAAACGTAATATATATTCAATTTACCGCCACAAGAAGCTGATTTAATACATTATGATTGCTTTTTGATGCTTCCAGGATGTTTTGATGAATTGATGCCATCTGTCCTACATATTTGTCTGAAGCTGTTAAACTCAGAATCTTGTATCAGTGCTATGTCTCCTACTAAAGTTGGACTAATTTTATATTATAAAATATTATATAATATATACTCAACAAAAAAAGTTAAGGAAATTGTGTTTGAGAGACTATGACAAAAGATATAAAACGTTTAAAGACATTTAAATTTCACTATAGTATAATTCAACCAATTTTCTTTATAATGACACATTATCTGGGTCTGTAGCGCCCATAGCAGCTTCATAAATCTACTTCAAAGTTGACTGGTCTTCACTCCATTTTTCGCAAAATATTCAATTTACGGAGCAAACATAGGTTTTCATACATTAACGTTCGCCAAGTCCCTCGGGAGATGGAGATGTTTAAAACCTAGGACGACATATCAGGTGCTTATAGAGGGACACGTGATCAGTCCAGTGTACATGGATGAGGTGTTGAGGTCTGTTGCCCTGCTTTTTTGTGCGAAAACCAGTGACAGTACCAGGCCTAGGATGACAATGCCAGAACACACCTCACTAGAATCAGAAAAAACAATGTTGTGCGCATTGACTGGTCAGTTTGCTCATCTGACCTGTCTAAAATTTTAACATGTGTATGACAATTTTGGACAGAGGGTCCAACCTATAATAATGGCACCAAGAAACCCAAAGCTTTTCGATGCAGTGTTGCATGAGATATTGATGCTGATCCCTCAGCACCAAATCACCAGTATTCAGAGTATGCGAAACAGGCGATAGTCCTAATTTGCCAGTGACTGGGGACACACTCGTTACTGATGAAGGCATTCTCATCTTTGAAATGTGATGTTTAAGGCTATCAAGTTAATTTCATGTGACATTCAAAGGAATTGCATTTCAAGTTTTGAAAACTTACATGTTTTTCATGTGTTTATAAGGGAATACACTGTAGTCATTTTTGCGAAAAATGACTTTGACCCCTGGGTTACTTGACACTGTGCCACAACAAAGGTATTGGTGCTAGCAAACTAAAGTAAACATTTTTCTCAACCGATGACATGTATCTACACAAATAAATAAAAACTGAATAATTGTTTGCTTTGATATTTTTAAGTTGCATGGTTTTCTGAGAATTCCTTAACTTTTTTTGTTGAGTATAAAATCATCAATTCTGTGTTTAAGGGTCTTTCTTGTAGTACCAAATGGTATATATAAATTGGCTCCAAGTGTCAAAGATCTATTCTTTTGGTTACTATGGTAAACGTCACTAGTACGCAAAACCTCAAATATTTTTAGAAACTTTAGAACGTCATAACTCAGTTTGACGTCAAACTCCCGAAGACAGGATTACTCGTTACGAGGCCCATATATGAGTTAATGGCGAAGCCCTAACGAGATTGCAACAATACCATCGTGCCTGGTCCCTCACAGCTACTCAAAAAAAAAAAAAAAAAAAAAAAAAAAAAAAAAAAAAAAAAAAAAAAAGAAGATAAGTACCGTGTTCACGTGACTGGCTGATCTGTCTAGCTCGTTTTAAGTTAAAACAATATATTATACCGAACAATGGTGCAGAGAGAGAGAGAGAGAGAGAGAGAGAGAGAGAGAGAGAGAGAGAGAGAACAAGAGCGTAGAGACATGCACACAGATATGACCATAACTCAGTCAAACTTTTGAGGATGGCCTCCACATTCGAACTTGACCTATATTAAATAATGTTTTACCGTTTTTAAACTTTAAATGAAATTGATGCATCCATTCAAAAAGTATAGATCAGAAACGAAAAGTGTGACCACGCGGACGCTGACAACATCATCTATATATGTCGATCATGCTTCGTAGGCGACACAAAAATGCACTCACCTTATCTTTATTTAAAGCATATTAAATGTGATACTTTTGCAAACAATGCAAATAGCATAATAAATAATGAGTCAAGAGCAACAGAGCCACCGCCTTAGGATGGACAGCAGCTGAAGTCACCAAGGGCTTAAGTTCTGAATTGCTTCTGAAATATAAATATGTACAGTCTGTTTTGTTTGTTTGATTGATTTGATTCTTTCCGCCTGATCAGCAATCTTTCATTTATAAAGGGACGGGTCTTCCTGGTTTGAACCAGTACTATGCTGTGTCTAATTGTCTTGCTCAAGGACACAACGCAGTGACGCCGATGGGGCTCGAACGGGCGGCCCCTCAGTCTCGAGTCAAGCACTCTTTCACTGAGCCACTGGGCTCCCGTATATACATGCTGTGACATATCATTGGTTAATAATATAAATATGTATACATGTATATAGCATTAGAGTTCCCCCCATGTATCACACGTATTCAGAAGATTACGCAGTGCAACTATTTCAACTAAGTAGATCAGCATTAAAAGCTCATCAGCTTATTTTAAGAGTTTTAAACGAATAAAATTTAGGGCATGGTCTAGTAATTGAATTTTGTTTGGTAAAGTCTGTGACATATCCTGTTTTATTATAGAGCGCATGCCTTTCAAACATACAAGAGAAGTTTGTGTTACGAGCCCTTGACCGATTCTAAGTATGACAATGACGTTTGATTTTAAGGTCGTAGCAATGATATGTAACCTTCGTCGTAATCTACACACAATATGCAATAATAGTGTTAAAATGAACATACTATTGAACGCACTTAACCTTGTCCACTTACTCCAAAGCTATAGCAGTGATTTAGGACTTTCGTTTTAAGCTAAACGCCATCGGAACTTATTGTGTCCGATAGAAATACCCTCGAATTATGGGCTGTATATAGGTTTTGTGTTTGTGTGACCTTTATGTTTGACTTTAAGGCCCTATCAGCTATATTACACACATCATGAGCAACCCTTTTACTATATACAAACTCCTTCCATCAAAACTGAAAAAGGAAATCGCGTCACAAGCCATAGAGAGATATTTAGGTATATTTGACATTTTCCATTGACTCCAATGTCATGGCACTGGCATAGAAATGTCGTTTAAATAAGCACATAATAGGCAATAATTATATAAAATATGAACACCCTCTGTCAAAAAGAGGAGACTGGCTGTGTTTGTGATGAATGCCAAATTAGTTGTTTCGTTAAGTATGTCTATTGATTTGATTGTTTACCTGTATAGCTACCTTGAATAAGTCTGGAAGCCACCAAACGAGCTTAAATATTTTCATTTACAAAACAGTAGAACCTAGGTCTAGGTTTTGGGCAAGTTCTCTTTTCTAAGCTCAGTGGCTTCGTTCTAGCTCAATGATTTTACTGTTGTTGATTCATTTTCCTAGTGTTGCTCCCATTATTTTGTATGTGTGTATGGGGGTGGGGGAGGGCTGGCCCTTAATTTGTTATATAGCATTTTGTGTCTTTTTTTAGCTTTGCAATCGTTCCGCTCGGGGATAGAAATCTGGCTGCTTTACTGTAAATGCCTTTTGGTGAAAAGTGACTGCTAGTGTTCTGTAATCAGATATAACTTATAAACATCTTACTCTAAAATGGCATGGAGACTTCAGGATAGAAGCGCTTCACTGAGCTCTTTTGCTAATTGGCAGCTGCACGTATCGCCTTTATATTATATGAACCTTAGTCAGCAAATCCGAAATAATCACTTTTGATCTTTTAAATGCAGGTTATAAAGCTTCCACTGCAATGCCTTTCAACATATCAACATGTGTGACTGTCTGGTCTTTACAAAACCAGTATCGGTATGTCATAATCCTAATGATTAATTTGATTATGAACCTTACAAGCTGATACTTTTAAAGATAAATTGCATCAGGCGAATCCTGTGGATTATTTTAATCGACTATTAACCTTTATTACATAGCTGAAATAACATGAAATACGCACTATCGTTGGTTTTAAATTCGTAGATAATTGGCAATATTCCCAAAAATGCTGTGTGTTTGTCGTTTCGTAACTTGCCGTTCTCATGTGTCTAGTTGCCACTTATTTGTTACTAGAATTATCTATACATATACTCTGAGATATTGAAACGGGTCCCTTCCGCCCGTCTGTCCATCAGTCGGTTAATCTTAATATTCGACACAATGTTTGGCTTTATAGTGTGTCCACACAGGGTATGCAATGCCGCGGTCTCTTGTTAGGATCCAGTAGGGGGCGTGGCTAGAAAGTGCCCTAATACTTGAATAAAAACACACTGTGAGCCGTTAAAACAGACATAAAGTACTGCAAAACAAAACAAGGACCTAAAACCAACAATGGGAGCAACAACGAACAATGCATAAAAACAGCAGAACCACCACCTTAGAACACACAGCAGCCAAATTTACTGGGGGGGCGGGGGCTTTAATCAATTTCACTTGTAAAATATTCAGCCTAGATTCGCAAGTATGTTAAACGTCATTGATGTAAAGTGGTTGATTATTTTAGGATTGCTAATATAAGTAGTATGGACCCCCGTTTAACGATAATGATGTCACGAAATACAAACATTGGTATGAAATCCGAAATGATCGCCATCAGATTAAGGATTAAGGACATGGCCTCTGGGGTCATTGAGATCTCTTGACCTCAGATGACATGGTGGCGCGTTTGGTCATAGCCACCTCAACCCTCCTCCTCCAGCTTCTTCTACTGCTCACCTATACTGGTTAACTCTAAAATTCTTGAGATTCGCAAGTTTGCCCAACATCATTGATGCAAAGTGTTATTTTGTTTTAAGATTGTTAGTATAAGTAGTATATACCCTCGTTTAGCGCCAATGACATCATGAAATCCAAATAAGGGCTTGCAATCGAAGATTGCATCATCTGAAAAGGGCATGACATCTGCCGTTTAGGAGACATTTTGACCTCAGATGACATAGAGAGTCCTCCCCTCCTCCACCTCCATTCTTCCTCCTTTTTGCCTTCCTCCCATCCTCATCCTTCTACTCTTCCTCTACTCTTCCTCCTCCTCCTACAATCACATTCACCATACGAACACGGAACTAACTGATTCTAGATTGAAAAAACATTGAAATAATAATGTATCATTGCATAATGATGAGGATGACCAGCCAGGATTTCATCATTAATTCACTCGCACCCATGTTGTTCGTTTTATAGTTATATTAAATAACGTACAGTAGTATAGTTGGTTTATTGAAAGATCAGCACGCAACTACTGTATGTGGCTTCCGTTACAGATTTAAAAGTTAAGTTGTTAAGCTTACTCTGATCCACTTAGATAAGGATCATTGACACTTGCTATGGGTAAATGGTTTTCAGTAAAAATAAAAGTTTGTCAATCGTCCCGTTCTTCACTTCGAAGCTACCCTGACCTGAGTACTTTATGGCTGTGAAATCCATTTTCGGCATTATATGCTTCAAAGATGTAAAATTTTGAGTGGAACAATCAGTTTTACATTAAAATATATAGAAATTTGAAAACGTTTTTTAAAATATCATTCCCCCCCCCCCCCCGTGTGCCAGCAAAAGCTTTTGCATGTATATGTGTTACCATATTTTACACATTACATGGAAGTGGCTTGCTGGCACACGGGGGGGGGGGGTGGGGGGGAAGATGTTCAGTAGCCCAAAAATCCAGGGCCTCAGCCCTTAAAATGCTTTTTCTGTCACATAAGAAATTAAAGACAGTAATGAAGTTCTCTAGAACCAACCTCCGAAATTGCTTTGTATTCTGGGCTAGTTTAATATAAAGTAAATAAAGATTAAAAGTAGAATTAGCAAGGTTTATGCATTTTTTTAAAGGAAAAAACCTCACTGTTATTCAATGACACATTCTTTTGCAAATGTCCTGTACTTATCTATTTGCATGCTAGGGAATTGTTCATGTTTTTATTTTCGTCTGCTGACTTCCTTCAAAATTAAGTTTTTAAAATAAACCACTCAGGACAATCATCGGAGTGTCAAACAGTTAGGATCCAGATCAAGACCAACATTCTGGTGGTCTTCATCTGGGTTCAAACTGTTTGCAAAAGGCTATGACAGATGAAAAAAAATCCACTGGCATGCAAAGAGATATAACAGGTAAATACTTTAGTGTTCAATATTTTGTCTCATATAGGTAGCTTTCAACTTGGATATACATGGATATGTATACCATAAATATTCGGACACATTAAATACATTTAACACGCTATGCCTTTAAACAAAGCAAAAGTAATATTCAAAGGATCTAGTTAGAATCAGTTTTACTTTCAAATGCTAAATGGGACACTTTCATTCCTTCAAATATAGTAAAATTCATTCGTTGAGCTTTCAGTTTTGTATTATTTACGGTACATGTAGTCAAAAATGCAGAGGTAACTTCTAAATTATCTCTTCAAAATCTTTTTATTACAAAACATATTTTGTTTTTTAAAAAAAATCACCAATTATCGTGATTCGTTAACACTCTGCAAATGATATGTTTAACAGATATCTCCATGCCTACAAAATAAATCAAGAAAACGTGCAGAAATCACTTTTTAAAGCACTCTTTATTGTCATGAATTCTAAGACCCCCTCCCCTTTCTACCCGCCATAACTCTCGAGTGCGTAGGAATTTTGAAAAAATTTTGCTAGTCGGCTCTTGCCATCAGATTCACCTATTGCACTGATATTACATGAACCACACCAGGAGCTCAAAAGCAGCGTTCTGGGAATCAGAAAAATAGGCGTACAAGGCCCAAACCGTCAATGATCCTTTTGATACTTTCTGTTGTGGTGTATATATGTTTTCGCCCCACTTTTTGATGTATGCGTACCACTTTGCCCTCTTCGATGAAAAAGGGAGACAAAAAAGACTTCGAAAACGCCTCAGAGTTAATGATGGCCCTGACATAAACACACCAGATAGGCGGCATCATTGAATGCTGAATACAATCAAAGAACTGCGATCAAAATATACAGCCGCCGTTTTGGATAAGTATATAATTTTATTGTTTCATTGGAATGCTTGGCGTTTCAGTAGAAATAAGCATGCTATCAGTTTAAGGTAAAATCTAAGATGTGCTTTGTGTTATATTTGTCCAAAAAATGCAGGGGAGTTCGCTGAAAAATATCATTTTATTTCTGATCATTACTTATTTCAACTCCAATCTGATAAATATGTATTTTTTTTTTGCATTCTTTGTCGTACTTCAGTGGGTTTCAGAGACAGAAGGGTAAAAGTAAATCATTTGTGGGTATCCTGTGTGCATTGAATATTTTCTATCTGATAAGTGAAATGCGCAGTATCCGTTTGAAAGGGTGATGATAATGATACTTTGGCAATCGAAAAATTCATTAATGACAATCAGTTAAAGATAACAATCAGTATTTTTGGCTATCAATGAACACATTTTTTTGCCTTTTTCACCCGTTTTATTCATCTTCACGGCCTTAAATGAATGTTGTAAGAAAAAAAGTTATACAGATTTTGTCTATATCCAAGCTTTATAAGTATTTTTTTGTTTTATATTGATTAATAAACTCAAATCGGACCTGGAAGGCTCAGGATCAAACTCTATGTCACATGCCTACTGTGTGGCCTGACAGTTTGGTGGTAAGAGTATAAGCACGTTCTGAGAGGGTTCGGGTATATGTCGGATCATGGGCACGGGGCTGGGTAAATGACATACGTGAAGAAAAAGTATATGACAAGTCAGGGACTCCAACCCAGGACCTATCGCAGACAGCACAAATACTCTGACCACTTAGCTATCAGCCCACAGGTAAGCCTTCGAATTGTACATTATACACAGCAGGGTAGTTGTACCCTCCTTCTTCCAAGGTCTGTGATCTTTCCAGCCTTTCAGATAAGATGTGGATACATATGCCGAGGAGGTGCTTTTGTTTGATTTGATTCTTTACGTCCCATCAACAATTTTTTCAGTTATATAGGGACGGATCTTCCTGGGTTGAACCAGTACTAAGCTAGGATAAATGTGTCTTGCTCAAGGACCACAACGCAGTGACGCCAGTGAGGCTCGAACCCACGGCCCTTCGGTCTTGAGTCAAGCACTCTACCACTGAGCCACTGCGCTCCCCGAGGAGGTGCTGAAATTTTCTTACATATAAAGTATTCTATTGGTACTCAACTTTCAAAATTTGAAAGTTCAAACTTCTAGCAGAACCCCGGATTGTTTTGGACATCGCCGGACATGTTGAAAAAAGGTTTTCTTGTGACAGAAGTCATTAGAAAGAAAGCTAAGAACATAATGTCTGCGATGACTGACTGTCAGTTCATTTTACCGTTTATCTTTACTATTATGGTGAAATGTAACGCATTCTAGGATGGTTAAGGTCTACAAATACAGGGATGCTGCATTATTGGTATTATTAAATTCTAATCATTTTAACGTTTTTGTATACTAATGGATTCTTCCTTCTCTTTTGATACAATATACTAAAGATAGTCCATTGTACATATCTAGGGATGTCAAGTTATAGTTTAAAACAGCTTGGATTTTTGTCTGAAAATCTTTTTTTTTCTTAACAAACAATGTAGACCCTGATGAAATATCGCATTATACAGCTTTTTTAAATTTGGTCTTCATTGTTTGCGAAAATATCGTTTAGGGTGTTGTGCGTAAACAAATGGCTATTTCACTTTCACACCAGCGTCATTTCTGTACAGTCAATAGCCTTTCAATGTTGCCAAAATCATTAGGTTGCGCTATTAACAAATTCGGAAGATTCTATAGAGTTCCAGAAAAAATCGTCATTTTCAAGAAAAATAAAAATTACAAATTTAAGCCATGAACGTAAGCAGCAATTGTAATATCAAAAGTGGCAAAAGAAACTAGGATTCTGCCTTATAGTCTAGTGAAATACATAACTTGTCAATTGGACAGGGGTTTATATTATCACCTATGGAAAATCATCAGGTGTATCATAAATTATTTTGAGCAGTGTATATCCCTTGCCACCTTTTTTGTGTGTTATCCTCTTTAATTTGTTAATCAATATTATTATTATTATTATTATTATTATTATTATTATTATTATTAGTTAAGCCTTTTCAAACAGTGTGAACCCTGATCAGGCTTGACGCTTGTCAAAATGCCTTGCCTGATCTGGAACTGTTCAATATTCTGATTAATTAAAAAGAAACAGCTGACTATAATAAAATAACTAGAACGCGCATTTGATGGGGGCGCCATCGCAAGTACCCGTCATTAAGTTTTGACCCCCAATAACACAAGTTCGGCCCCTAGGGAATGACCCAGGCGACAGAATGAAAACTCTTTTTGATATGTTTCATATATTTTATACACGTACAAAGTTTGGTTTGACTTTATGAATAAAATTAATGATATTTGACCTTTTGACCTCACCCAAGGTCACCAGTTTGACCCTAGGGTGATCATTTTACTTGCACTCTGATTTATTCATCAGTTCTGTTATTTTGATATGCCACATGACCATGTTAAAAAATGAGCCCCTGCGCACCCAAGTCCAATCACTGAGGCGTCAGAACTGAAATACCGCTCTATATGTTTTAGGCTTTTTTATTTGTAGGAAAACACACACATTTTGGTATAAAAGTCTTTGTTATTGAAATTTAATGATATTTGTTGGCTTCCCCTGATATCAGGGGCCGGGGCCGTTGGCTGTTGCACGACCCATTTATTTGAATGACTCAAAGTTCAAACATATGAAGTATGCGCTGGTCACTACATTCAGTGGGGTCCACAGGGTCCGGAACTCAAATAACTGCCTTTGGGTCCAAAATAATGCATTTAAAGCTTATTTTTGGACATTTTGGCTTTTAATGTTTAGTTCATCGATTGCTATGAGCAGCGTACCGATTGCATTTTAACTTTTGAAAAGGTTTTTTCGATTGTCATTTTTATTAACTTATCCGTTTTTAATTTACGTAGCTCAATAAAAATTCCACATTGCCTTGTCTAATTTGGCTGGTATTTAGGGAAAGCATTCAAATAATTCACTGACAAGCCAATGGCTTATTTTGCCTTTTTAAAAAAGCGAATACGCATCACTAAACCAATTTTTTCCTTGTAAACGTTGTAAAAAATGATCAGCTAAAATCACGACATTTATAATTGGAAATCAGAAACAATAGAACAAACCTCAATCGATTAGAGAATAGATATGCGAAACCAATTTTATTGAAATATGGCTATAGATTATAAAAAAACCAACAGATAAACTGACCTACCTATAATGGCGGCTGTACATATTGATCGCAGTTCCTCAGTGTGTTCAGCGTTCGATGTTGCTGCCTACCTAATGTGATAAAGCTTTAATCTGCTAGTTGGTGCCTGATGCTTGCTGTTGGCTGAGACCACCGTGGCTCAACTTGAGGTTTTCTTTAGCTCTGACTATATGTGAGTCTTGGGCCCTTTACTTTGTATCATACTAGTTTGTTAATTTAATTTGATTGTTTCTATGTAATGATACATTGCATTAGTTAGGAAGCCTCCATACGATCTAA
The DNA here is from genome assembly GCA_964019695.1 of Loripinus fragilis. Taxonomy (NCBI): domain Eukaryota; kingdom Metazoa; phylum Mollusca; class Bivalvia; order Lucinida; family Lucinidae; genus Loripinus; species Loripinus fragilis. The sequence continues at coordinate 159,385 of CAXHUL010000460.1, read as the reverse complement.
ACAATTTTGTGTTTTAACAACAACAGAATCTAGGGCGTAGATTTGGCGCCAGTAAAAAGCATTTACTCCACCGAGGGCTTAGGCTGCTGTCCATTTTAAGGCGGTGGTTCTGTTGTTATTGATCTATTGTTTAATGTACTTCCCATTGTTTGTGGGAGTTCTGTTATTGTCTTCGTTTTGTTACGCATTACTTCGAATCCATTCTAGTTTTGCAATCATCTTGAAGCTGAATATAAAGATGTTTGCTTTGCTTTTATTGTCTTACAGCTGCATTGTTACTTTTAATGTTCTGTGGCTCTTCCTCACGGTACCATGTCTCAGTCTGCAGTGTATGAGCGTGGTGTTTCCTGATCATACACACTTACTTTTCAAACAGTGTCAGGATAATCCGCGATGAAATTATGAAGTTGTTTCATTTTTTGGTATCATACTTTTTATGTAAGTCATATTCCTGCTTGGTCTATGTAAAGGAACTAAAACAGTCTTGTTAAATCCCTGTCTTCGCATTTTATCGTTTATGCTATGGTATATGCTATCTTGGTGTTGTTATAAAGGTTTTAAATATAGTGGATAAATCATTAGTTGTTTATTTTACCAAAAGGTTATGCAAGATGGTTGGGATTATGTTTCAAAAAATTTAATAAGTTTGATATAAGTTTGACTATATATAACATGAAAATAGCAATTTGAAATGAACAGAAACTAATCACATTGCGGGTTTCAGGATCCCTCTTTTGTCCGTCTTGTATCGCCTGGTTCTTCAAACAATTCGATAGTCCAGGGTAGTAGTGCTTTCAAATCATTGCGCTCTGTTGAAGCAAATTATAATCATTGACGAACTTAAAGAGATTTTGATGCTTGTAAAAGTTTCAACTGGGCTGAAAAAATAGTTGAAACATATCAGACAGGCAAACTGAAGCTCATACGAGTTGGTGCTTTAAAACGTTATATGCTTGGAGCATAACGTTTATAAATTGAGCCAGGTAGAACGCATGTGAATGGTTGGAAACGTCCAAACCAGGTTCTGAGCTATTGTTTCAGACAGGCAAACTGCAGTCCATACAAGTCGGTGCTTCATAACGTTATATGCTTGGAGCATAATGTTTATAACTCATATAAGTTGACCTATGTTCCTAGCACTGAGACTTGAACGTGTTTCAAACCAGGGGTTCGAAACGATTACTAAGTTTAAGCTAGTTTAGGAATTGCTCAGCGATATTGTAAAGCTGAGAGTACCTCTAGCCATCTTGCTGACGTGGTGACCATAGTTGATTTGTTTTGTTGGGTCCTATGTAAAGAATTTGTGTTGATCATTATTGATCATATAGCTCATATTATGAGCATTTTGTTTGTACATATTACTGACTTTTATAGACTATATTAGTCTTGGAATATCATAGTTACATAACTTATATGCTGAACTTAGGCTGTCCAGCTGAATACATTGTCGCTTCATAGCATGCCCATTATAAACACTGTTCAGGCGTCGTCATGGGGCTCTAACGACAAGTTAATAGTCAGACCGCACTCCTACCTGGCAACTTGGGGGCTCGTCCGGGATAGTGCTAAGGAAGTTTTATACAGCTGGAACTCATTGTTTTGAGCATTATGAATCATGATAAATGGATAGGGGCTGGAGAACGCATGGTGTTGACAGGATCAGAACTACAGGAATACGTTGAGAAGAGACTGAAGGAATTTTCAGACCAGGAAGACCGTATGCTCAGGCGAGCAGTTAGTCTGAGCTCACTTCTGACTGGGAAGGGGTTCAAAGTTTATACCAGCATGCCACCTGACCAAGCTGACGACTCCTCACCGTTAAAGAAAGCTGTGCTGAAATGTTATCAGTTTACAGAGGATAGGTTCAGGTTAAAGTTTCGTGACAGTAAGCCAGAGCAAGGCAAAACTGTATTTCAGGTTATGGCTAGGCTTTTACGTAAGTTTAGTAGATTGGCAGAGATGCCTGAGTTGATGGGACGTTCGAGAGTTCAGTGGATTTGATAATTAGGGAGCTGTTTATACAAACTTGCCCACCTGAGTTAGAGTTGTTTTTAAAAGAGTAAATGCTGCAGTCTAAGGCTGAATTTACTAACTATGCTGAACAGTACATAAAAGCACATGGTGGCACCATCGCATCTAGGAGACCAAATAAGCTGGGCAACCAAGTATACAACAAACAGCCACAGAGGCTAGTTGCCAGCTCAGCTTCCAAACCACCACAAGCTCATAGACCAAGCTGACAGAAAAAATAGTAAGCGAGTATGATCAGGAAATACCACAATCACAAACTGCAGACAACCCCGTGGCACTGCGAGGAAGAGCCACTCAACCATCACGAGACACCAGGAAGACAAATTAAGCAAAGCAATCAGCTCTCTCTTCCCCATCAAGATGATTGCAATACTAAAATGGATATAAAGTAACGTACAACAAAATAAGAACAATTACAGACTCCCACAATGGTGGTAACAATAAACAAAAAGTCAACAACTACAGAACCACCGCCTTAGAACGGACAGCAGCCTAAGCCACTGGGGGGCTTAAATGCATTTTACTGGTACCAAATCTTTGCCCTAGATTCTGCTGTTGTTGAAGTACAAGAAATGTTTAGCTCGCATGGAGGCCATCTTACTAATGCAATGTATCTTCATGGAAAACACTCTAATCAAATTAACACTCCATGATGTAACAAAGAAAAGGGCTCATGACTCACAGATAGTCAGAGCTAAAGAAAACCTCAAGTTGAGCCACGGTGGGTCCAGCTACAGATAAGCATCAGGCACCAACCCACCGATTAAAGCTTTACGTCAGAGCTGTCATAGAGTCTGAGGCCTGACCCACCGTCGTGCAATTAAAGAGGAAACCATAGCTATAAACCGTGATTGGGTTTAAAACTAGGCATGCAGACTGTAGCATGATATCCAAATTATATCCAACCCTTATATAACGTTTTACTATCTTTTTTAATTGATCACTAAAATTAGGTTTACCAACAATTTGTTTTAATTTATAGACTAAATCACCATGAAATATAGGTTCTGATATGCCTTGTGTTTCATATACAGAAAGGAGGAACACTCTGCCCGAGACTGCAGGAAGAATGATCAAAAGAAGATAAGGGGACCAGCTGTTGTATACGAAGACTCAAGCAATAAGTCTTAAAGCAGGGATTGGAGGCAAAATAAGTCAAGAAGCCAAAACCAGTCTCTAGACACAAGGTCTCAGCTGTGTGTATGTCGCTGACATTTGAACCAAGCCCTGCAGTGCAAGAATGCATTCAAGATGGGGAGTTGCAACTTGCAAATGCCCAGTTAGTGCCAATTGTAGCTGGTGGATGCACCATAGACTCTCTAGATGGAGGGAGAAATTTAAACCAACAGACAGGGCTCGTAGGAGATACTGAGGCCAGAGTGCTGCGTGATACAGGCTGCGAGTTGGCTGCAGTTCAAAAAGACTTGGTGTCTGAAGACCAGATGCTTGAAAAAAAGTTTGCCATGATAACAGTTGATGGCCAAGCCAAGATAGTTCCAGCAGCACGTATACATATAGATACACCCTATTGTAGAAGGTTATTGAAAGCCATGGTGCTGAGCTCATTGATATGTGACTTCTTCCTGGGAAATATTGATGGAGTTTCTGATACTCAAGATCAGCGGTGGTTGAGACATTAGGCGTCTGAACAATTGCCTGAGAGTGTTGCTGCAGCAGTAGTGACACGAGCTCAAGCTGAGAAGGCGAAAACATCCTTGAGGGCTTTGAGCGTCCCTATGTCGCAGTTTGATACTCTAGACATAGACAGTCTACAGAGGGCAAAGAAGGAGGACACATCATTGAAAAAGTTGTGGTCATATGCCCAAGAAACTGTCAGGTTGGAACGCTATATCTCGAACCTAGGTCGCAGTCCGTTTGATACTTGTATATTTCAGCTAGGCTGAATGCATACAGTTTGGAAACGTTCAGACAGGCAAGCTGAAGTCCATACGAGTTGGTGCTTTATAGCGTTATATGCTTGGAGCATTATGTTTATAAATTAAGCCAGGCTGAACGCATGAAAATGCTTGGAAACGTCCAAACCAGGTTTTGAGCTATTGTCAAAGACAGGCAAACAGTCGCCTATACAATTTGGTGCTTCATAACGCTATATGTTGGGTGCATGACGTTTATAACTCATACAAGTTGAGCTGCGTTCCTGGCACTGAGGCTGGAAGGTGTTTCAAACCAAAGGTTGAAACGATTATTAAGTTACAGCTAGTTTAGGAATTGCTCAGCGATAATGTGAAGCTAAGAATACCTCCAGCCATTTTGCTGGTGTGGCGACCATAGTAGATTTGTTTTGTTGGGTCCCATGCCAAATATTGGTGTTGATAATTAATGCTTATGTAGCTTATGTTATGAGCATTTTGTCTGTACATATTACTAACGTTTATAGACTATATTAGTGTTGGAATATCATAGTCTCACAACTTATATGTTGAACTTTGGCTGTCCAGCTGAAGACATTAACGCTTAATAGCACGCCCATTATAAACACTGTTCAGGCGTCGTCATGGGGCTCTAACGACAAGGTTATAAGCCAGACCTCACCACCTGCCTGACAAACGGTTAGTTTTTAAAAAACAAGTAAGTTCATATATTACTTTTTATACCTGAATTATTTTGGTACATAAACCACTTATCCTGCGAGTCTAAATACTAATTGGCGGTATATATACCACATCGCATTCAAATGATAGAGCAGACAATGTCAGAATCGCTGCATAATAAGTGGTACATGTACCATTTTAGTGTCTTTGAAGTTAAATAATGATTGGTTATAATTCAGACATCCTGTAATAATAATTTTACTATTTTATGCGTCTCTTTTTATTAATGCTATTGGTTTCCTGTAATAATGCTTATGACATTTCTTGACCTCGCTCACATGTTGCATCAGCTACAAGGCGTGAAAATTAACAGTATCACCTTTTCAGAGGCATCAATCCACAATCTATGATAGAAATATACAGATAACAGCCTGTTCATAGGGCTTATATTGAATATATTGTATATGATTAATAATGCTGGTATTTGCATTTATTGTAAAGATGTTAACATAATACCAGACAGTAGCATGTGTCTGTCTGACGACAGAGCATATCCTGTAAATTGCCAATATATCATAATAGGTGCGCAGTTAAGCTTAAAGGGGGCTCAACGTAATTCCTGTCATTCTTAAATAATGACGTTGCAAGCCTGGGTCGGGTCTAGACCACTAGTCTTGTTGTATGTATAATAAATGTATATGGGCATGGAACTGTTTTACCAGAAATGACTACTATTCTCACATACGACTACTATTGGTTGAGCAAGAAATAGCAAAAATTGTCCGCCAACCCCTCCCCATCAGTAAAATTGAAAATGATAGTATGAATTATAAGATAAGATGTGCAAGTTTCTTGGATCGCCAGAATTATATTGTAAAAGAGGGGCAGCGGTGTTAAAATGGGACAAAAAAATAATTTTAGAAGTTAAATTGCGAATTTCTAAAATCCATTTGCAGCAACAGATACATGACACTGTCAAGGATGGATGAGCCCCAGGCAAGTGTTAACCACAACGATCGATGACTGTTCACAAACAATTGTGGAATTAAATTCAAAACAATGTTTAACATAATATAATAATATAATTAAAAAAAACAACATTGTTAAATAAAACTTAATTGAGGATAATTTCAATAGCAACGTCTTCTTGTTGGTGTTGGTAACTGTTTATATGGCACCAGAAAAACTGAACAAATATTCTTGGTTGACTGATTCCTAATAAAAGAAATAGCAGAATGGGTGAAAAATCCTTAACTTTGATTTTGCTGAACTATCCTTGCTCTTGATAATTATCAAGGTCAGCCTCAAGGTTGGTATATATTCATGTTAAACATCAGATCGACATGTCTTCCTATCCATGTATCCATCTCGATCTCAAAGAGAACCCTCAGGTTTATCATTGGTTAACATCGGCCATTACATCAGGCCAAGTTCCAGTGTATTTTTCATGCAAAACTTCATGTATATTTTTCATGCCAGCACTTAAAGGCATAGAAAATTGAGCAATAATACTGGTACCACTCATTATGATTCTCTCCAGGGGTTATCCAGGACAGATTAAAGGCTAATCTTTATGAGGTGATTATGACTTCCTTACAGGGGGCAATAAAGTGGTCCCATGAAGGGGTTAGGTATTTTCTGATAAAATATTGATCTTTATCTTAGTGAAAGAAATAGTGTTGTATACAGGTAAGTCCCCTCTTGAGGCCCCTTTAAGTTTGTGAGATACTGAAACTGTCCCTTATCAGTAAAGTCACTAATGATTCCATAAATCACAAAATATATGTCTTTAAGGCATAACCTCAGGCGTACTTTAGGCGGAACCTGAAATCAAGTATCACGCTCTGAGTACATCGATATTAATCATCACATGGTATAATTCTATCCCCTACCTGATATATATCACATACCGAATGTGCATGTTCCATGTCATTTGATACAAGTCAGTATGAATCGATCATAATAAGACGAAATCAGACACAAAACAAAAGTGATGCTTTAATGGCAAATGTGAGTACGCAACAACAACATAGGCAGCATACAGTCAATACATGACCTCTAAAACATCAATTATAATGTATCTCATCGGAGGACCTCAATCTACTCAACGATGGCTAAAACTAATAAAAGTTTATGTTCTTGAAGTACAAAATCACCTTTTAGCACTCAATGCTATAACCTAAAAAGCTGCCAAAATACCACATTGGTTACACTAGATTTCCCCACAAACTCGAAGTAACCACCAGGTACTTCAGAATACCCTTTAGTCAGTGTCCTTAGGGACAAAAAATAGTTCCCGTGCAAATTGTGTGCCGATTTATGGTGACCTATACCAAAACCTTTACTAAAGTCTTATCTTTAAAGGAAAGCGCAACAAATGAAAAAACGTGAACTGTATTTATTCAAGATGTGTCACACAACATAAATAAGATGAGAATAGGAAAATGGAGACGATTGAATATGATATCTGGCCGTTTAAATATACCAACACAGCGATTTTTGTTTGCTTGAGAGCGCCGCCATAGTTTTTGGTTTGGTTCCCGTTTTGTAAGCGCTTTACCTGGAGCGCGGGAGCCAGGATCCCGGACGTGACGTCATTAACGCTCATTCTGTGTGTAATGAGAATGTGTGAATCGCATTGATTATGTGATTTGGATAATATTGGAGTGTACACTTTATTATTATTTTGTGAGTATCATTGGTTTATATATTGATTAAAGATCGACTGGAATGAAAGACCTAAAAACCGGAGCTTAATTTATTAAACTCTGTAATAAAGGAATGAAAAAGTTACCCATCTTGTGTAACTTTTTCATGCGCTTATTCCCCATTTTTTTTTCTTGTCAAAAATAGATCAGCTGGTGAAATAAGTAGCGCGTCAAATTGTGTTAACAAGATTGGACAAATAATGAAATTCATTTCTTATTCTAACGGTCAAACTTCGTTCAAATCACCTGTGAACACAGGTACTAGATTACACAGGGTCCGTGGCATAGATTGGGTATCATATCTCTACACATTCTCGCAAATTTTGGCCGTTTTGCCAAAATTGTTAGACGAGCTTTCGTCGTACAACTGAAATAAATATCGTATGCATAAAAAAGTGTTAATGTTAAGATGAGTAAATGTATGTTTATTTTGTTGGATAAGCCTTCGAGAATAGGCTGGGACCAGTGCTTATGAGTGCTCTATTAAATATCCAGAGAAAACTTCTCAAAGATGGCCGATCTTTAGACGAGGTACCGTCCGTTTGAACTTAAAAAGTATCCGTTCTCATATATGTTTTTTTCTCTTTGATGAGGCCCAGACTATTTGTAAATGCTTTATTGGCTTATTCGTTATGAGTTTAATATTTAAAAGGAGTAGATCTACCCTTGCAATGTCAGCAAAAATCATGTTGCGGTGGGGTCGTTTGGCGTGTACATATTTTGCAGATGTGTAAGGAAATGCGTTTATATTTCTTACAGTTCTGACTTTGTTAAAATTTAACAAACAATTGAATAGGTAGCGTGAATGAGTTAAATATTTCTATATAAAAGACATTAATAAAAACCTCGAGTAAAAACGAAGCAAATTTGATGAAGGGATGTGGATTTAAAAGTTATTGATTTAACACTTTAACCTGTGATGGATAGATAGATAGATAAAAGGCCGTTAGACTGATATCGTAACTTTTACTTTGAATTCCAGTTCATCCAATTAGCTTCTCAAAATTATATCCAATTAGTCCATAACTATTTTGACTACACATAATCACACGCTTGAGCTATTTTTCTCGCTAATTAAAACAAAGTTTCAATACAAATGGACAGCTAATTTTGTTAAGACACAAGCGCTCCTTGCGCATGGTAAACCGACCAGAAAATCGATGTGAGTAAGTGACGTCACTGGTGTAAAAACATGGCGGCTACCTAAGGCAGATTCCAACGCGAATTTCGTAAATTTGAAATAGCGATAGTTGATTGAATATATACTTTTTAAGCAATTTCTTTGCTTACAAATTCTTTCCAAGATATAGTCCTTTAAATTATATCAGCGGTTACGGTGTATTGCGCTTTCCTTTAATTTGAAGGTGGTCACCTATCTCAAATCCTCGTTTGAGGCTAGTTATGACCTCATCAATATGGCGACCATAAATAGAAACTTTTCGTTAATAAAAGCTATAGGTGGAGTTGATATGGTCATATTTAACCATCACTGGCGCTTTTTTAACACAATATCAATTATTTTAGTCATATGATGGTTAAGACAAGGCTTTGCATGACTTTGATAATAAATTATTTCCCGATAACTATATTTTGCATTCAAAATACCGTAGATTTCATGTAAATACCTAGCTTATCAGTAGACCAGAAAAGGTGTGTATATTTATGATAAACAAAACACGTAATTGGTTAGTTCTCCGTAAAAGAAATAAACTTATGGTGTTAATAAGAATCGCCTGATTGAGAAATGATAAAAAATATGCCATAATTATTATCAAATATGCATCTTATCTGTCCTACTGTTGGTATTTGAGATTTTTGCCCACAGACTGACATCTTACGCTGACACCTGACACTGACTTTAGATATGTAGTTGAGGGACATTCTCAAAATAAGTGGAGATACCTGCTATCAAAAACAACGCTATTGACGACAAAACGTCTAAGAAGTGGCAAGCACGGCATTTAATTAACGTTGTCTGTTAATTTGTCTTTTAAATCATCTGCCTATGTTAGCCGAAAAAGCCTTTTCTCCATTTTCTCATATTATTCACACTCTAGCATAAGGTTAAGTCAAGTGATTACAATATGCCAGTGTACATGTTCCCTGTGACGGGACTCTGACGGATAAAGGACTGATTCCTCCGCAGATTCACACTTGCTTTACATTTATTAATGTACTGAAGGTTATCTGACAGTCTGTTAGACCGCCAGGCAAAAGATGGTCACTATGATCACAACTAAGTCACCCTCATAAATACTTACAAAACATTAGTAAAATCTTGATTCTGTGATGGTTCAGCCTTGGAGTGAGGATGAATGAGCTGTGACATGTGGCATTTTGACAATTGTATATTCAGACGAGCCTGTGCAGCCTCCTCTAACGGTTAGAAACTGCAAATGGTGTTTAGTCAGTAGCTAAACAGTCGTAGAGTGTTCAAGCGACTATCGAATGCTCTGATCAGACTGCGCGTATGCTCTGGCTGATCTGAGGCTTTGCTGGTTGCACATACGTTTTGTGTTTTATAATGTAGTCGTTTAGATGGCTAAGAAATTGTTATAAGACTGATTAAAATAAACGACACGTACAAACAAATATGGTCACAATTTCTGCACCCTTTACAATAGGTCACACACATTTCAATCTTCATGTGCCTTGCAAAGCCGGCTATTGAGTAATGTAACAAACATGACGGAAGGCATTTCGGTTTTTACCGAGTTTAAAAACAATTGACAGTATAAGTGCATTCCCCGTAAACATATCAAACTGCAACCTACCACACATCTATAGGATATGTTTCTTTAAGATATAGGATCAAAACGAAAGTTTGTTTGTGGCACGCTCGCACGATACGCAATTATATAGGCCAGCCCACAAGATGTAGGTACATGTACATACCGCATCGCCGAACAGTAAAAAATCATATGAATTTGTGCATACGCTAAGTCTCTCCAGAGACGTCGCTTCTCACATACACATAGTGTGAACGTAGAGAAAGATCCACAGACCATATTTTAGACTTCTAGCCCCGGTCCCTAACATATTACTTCAGTACAAGCGTTTTGCACATATGCAATACATACTAAAACATGGGCCTCGACGTGACAGTTTCAGAAAAAGCGATCCTCAGCTCCAAAGACTAGCTAGAATATTGAATTTTGCTTGTAGCAAAGAAAGTAAGGGTGCAAATATCAGGAATCGATACAATCAAGAACCACACCTGACCCAGGATACCAATGGGAAAGTCACAAACTCACAGTTAGACACCACAAACGAGAGCCAAGAGGTCAGCCCTTTCCCAGCAGGTGACCCCAAAGCACATATAAACAGACGCGCACAAAGACATAGCAAACACAAGACAGGACAAAAACATGAAAGATCCACAAAAGAAGTACCGCCTTGGAACGGTCAGTAAAATATTTTACTGGATGGCTTTACAGTCTAGGGACAAGATGCCCCTGTACTTTAAAACAATCACTGCTGAGTAAAATTACATATATCAACACTCTGTCAGATTTGCTTTCAAAATAAACAGCCTAGATAAAATTGTAAGCTTGTCGTATCTCCCCACATGTAAAACTTGAGGCCAGTGATTACTGATTAGCTTTGGATACAAGTAAACTTCATTTAACAGTGAGGATACATCTGGCGACATCTGATCAGCGTCTGCACTGTTACCCATTGAAGGGCCAGCAAAACACATCGTCTGCTAAAGTTGTTTGCTGTAATATCCCATGTAGATGGATTATTCAATTGCAACATGAAGGGTCAATAAACTTACCTCTTTTGATGTATGTGGTTGTTAGTCACATACTTTGCTGTTTTTATACAGTAGGAACTTATTAAAATTAAGTTAGTTTCTGGAACAGTCTAGTTTGGGTTTTGATAGATAAAATTGATTCAACAAAAACAAGGCAATGATAAATATATTATGTTTTGCTGTATGCATGGAGCTAACTTATGACAGAGTAATTTCTAAATTCAGATGCTGAACCCAGTTAAATAAACAATCAATCTCAGAGTGTTGATAACACAATTACAGGCGAAATTTATGAACTCGGATCCGAGTTCTTCAAAAGTGCTTGTCTCTAGACTGTTTAACCGGTTTAATGGAGCCAACCTCACCCTTAATTCAGTTGTGGATCAATACAAATAGATATTTGGTTTGCATGAAATACCCCTAACTTATCAATGCATCATCTCCTAAAACATATAAATCAAGATATAACAAGGAGATAAAGAAAAAAAGATAAGGACTCAACAGTAAATAAAACTGAATACTGGAGCAAATGAAATCCAACAGGTAAACCCCAGTGGGCCCGACAAACAGCCAAAGCTTCAGGCCCCTACCATCTCAACAATAGATAAGTCTTTAAGTTGGTACCATCATAAAGTCTGAAGTCCGACCCACCGCGTGCAATTAAAGAGGAAAGCAAAGTTGCCAACCGTGATTGGGTTGACTACCAAGCATACAGTCTGTTGCAATACATTAATGTTATAGCCAATCTTTTTATAATGGGAAATTATTTTAATGAACTGCGCTGAAAATTTATTAGAGTCAACAATCTTCATCAATTTATACACCAAGTCACCATAGAAATCAGGTTCCGAAAGTCCCTGGCGCAAGAGAGATTTAAGCCCAACTTGGAATTTAGAAATCAAATCATAGTATCGTCTTTAAAATTTTGAAAATGTTTTGCGTAGTTTATGATACCGATAGCCTTGTTTCAGAAGTTTCTGAGTTAACAATTTATTGCGAGTGTTGAAGTCAGCAACATAGCTAGATGCTCTAGCAAAACGAATGAGTTGAGAGATATAGACTCCATAGGATGTAGAACGAGGAATATCACCATCTAAAAATGGGAAATTGACAATTTCAAAATCAAAGTCGTCACGTTTATCATAAAATTTGGTAGAAACAATATCATTAGAAATTGACAAACGCAAGTCTAAAAATGCGGTTTCGGTATCAGAGGCATTGGCTTTATTCAGTTGGAGCTCTGAAGGGTATATTTGACTAACCATATTGTCAAAATAAACATTATCAATATTTAAAATATCATCCAAATATCTGGAAGTAGTGTTAAACGCATCAATAACATCCGCCTGCTTATCATTAGAAAGAGACATCATAAAGTCCCTCTCATAACAAAACAGGAATAAATCTGCAACCAGGGGAGCACAATAGGTGCTGATAGGAATCCCAACTACTTGCTTTTAGAGCTTGGTGCCAAATCGAATAAAAATGTTGTCCAACAAAAAAAGTCAGCGCATCACATATATTTTGACACGACCATCTACGATATTTTTTAGGTTTTTCTGAAGTAAAAAATGCGTTTCTGTCATTACATGCAAGGTAAGGAGAGCCGTCTCTCTGGAAGGTTCTTTCAATAAGATCAATAAGTTTATCTTTAATTAAATTATGGGGTAAAGTAGTGTAAAGAGTAGAAAAATCAGTAGTAGACAAACTGGTCGCATTGAAATCTCTAGCTTTAAGTTTATCTACAATTTCACCTGAATTTTTAATAGACTAAAATATGTTTTTACCAGATCTCTTATATACCTTTTCACAATTTTTGAAAATAGTTTTTAACAGCTGTAAGACACGAGGTTAACAATTAAGAAAGTTCTGTTGTCGTACAAGAACTAGAATTAGTAATAAATCTTGCTTTATAGGTTTTTATGGAGTTTAGGTAACAAGTACAGCGTAGGAACTTTGTCTTGACTTTCTTTAGCTTTGACACCAAAATTTATGGCTGTAGGACAACCATTCCCATCAACAATCACCCTCTCACTTAAAGATTGCTGCAGTTTATAGGCATTAGTGTCAACAAGCTCACGCTTAAGAGTATTAATATAGTACAATCGTCAAACAACTACAACGTTGCTAGCTGCTTTATCTGCTGGAACCAAAACATAGTTTATATGAAAATCCTGGATACCTCGTTTAAGATGATGAAAAGAAAATGTAGATTAGGGGGCAAAAGATGTGCATTACGAGAGTAAAAATGAAATATGAGTATCAATAATTTTAAAAATGTTAATTTTCCTTTCCTTCAAGGCATCAGGTTCAACATTTTCAGGTTTGCATCAACGATTACTTAAGTCATTTAAAGAAGCAGCGATCTCTCTACGACATTTAGAGAAATCAATATTAGAGGGAAATCTATATCAAGGACCTTTAGAAATGATATTGCGAACTCTAGCGTCAGGAATGACATTTAGATTACCTGTAATAACATGCCCTGCAGAGGGATATAGATAATTAGAATTTTTACAATCTCAGGAGGGAGGAGTATTGGAATCTATATCTAAATCATTTACAATTTTGTTAAAGTTTAAATAAGTAGACCTAATTGATTTGTTATATTATTAACAAATGATAGGAATTTCAGAATTACTAAAGTAATTTGGAATAGATGAAATCACTGAATTATCCTTGAAGATACTATGTAAATCAATAAACTCAATACATTTTGTTAATGAATGGAATTTTGATAAAATGTCGTTTATGGTTGACCTCAGAATCGATATAAAGACTAAGGAAATGTTGAACATAACATCTTGTAAGGAGTGTTGCTTTATATAATGTGTTTGCTCTTTCGTAAAGTTTATTAGCCTCTAACTCTAAATTGCGTAAAACTGAGGTAGGCAAGGAACCCTTTGCACCCTTACTTACTTTTAAAAATGAAAATAAGCCATGCCAACCATGATAAGTTAAAGCCAAAGAAAGATCCTTTAGAGAAGTAATTAAGCGTTTTTCAGTACAAATTTTGCGCCTAATGTTGCCATTTTTACGTTTACCATGAGATCTACTTTTACGTTTTTACATTCCAAAACAGAAAAAAAACATCAAAGTCTGGCATTTTAGAAATGTTGCCTTCATGGTATTTATTATCATTAAAGCCTAAAGGAAAAGGTGATTGCAAAAATTTAATCCATTTAAGTTCAGTTTCATGTCTCCTTATATTTTTTAATCTAGTTAATGAACTTGGATCACATATAATTTTTTCAACTTGCTGAATTACAATTTTTCTAGGTGAATGACCATTACTTTTGAAATGGTGATAAAGAAATGTGTCAAATTATTTAGGCTTTTTCATTTTACGAAAGTGCTCACGAAACCTAGTCTTGATGGATCGGCCAGTTTGTCCAACATATTGCATTCCACAGTTAGTTTCAGTTCAAGTTATAACATAAATCAGATCAGATGAAGTTCAGTCCAAATCGTTATGATAAATTATTGAAAATTGCCTACCGTTTACAGATGATGTAATGGTAGTTTTAGTACATAAATGTGTGCAACAGACACACCTCTTGGCATTGCACTTAGAAACATTAGAATACATTCCGCGTCTTTTGAATGCATTAAATGGTTTAGTATACTTCCTGACAATAGGTGCCCAGAGGAGATAACCTAATGGTAGGTAGCATATCCCGAAAATTGTTAACTGAACTAGGAATATGAACAGAGGTCACCGAATGTAAACTTATGGGAGATAAATGTAATTTTGTTATTTTCGTTCTTATCATTAAAAGTTGTGTGGGTAAGTACCATCCCAAGACATGCTATCAACACACCGGTTATTAAAATGACAAGCCAGTATTAATATGAGTCCTTAAAAGCAAAGGAAGGCATAACAAATGCAAGCGATAATCCAAATGGCTAATACAAGTCCACAGGTATATAGAAAGCATAAGTTATACAACGGGGTATGAAAATCGGTCATCTAGTGATCTTAAATGCGGTACAAGACAGACAGGATATCCAGGGACAGGAATAATGGAAGGAGATTGTACACATAATCCTGAGGATTGGAAAAATAAGAGCATAAAATGAAAGTGCCGGGATACTTTTTAGGGCCGCCACGCAGCACAGTCAAAACAACTATGATAATCAAAGTAAGTAAGGTTGCAAAGATCAGGAATCGATACAATCAAGTACCACACCTGACCCAGGATACCAATGGGAAAGTGACAAACTCATAGTAGACGCCACAAACGAGAGCCAAGAGGTCAGCCCTTTCCCAGCAGGTGACCCCAAAGCACATATAAACAGACGCGCACAAAGACATAGCAAACACAAGACAGAATAAAAACATGAAAGATCCACAAAAGAAGTATCGCCTTGGAACGGTCAGTAAAATATTTTACTGGAGGGCTTAAACCGGTTTAATGGCGCCAACCTCACCCTTAATTCAGATGTGGATCAAGACACATAGATATTTGGTTTGCATGTTCAAACAGCACGCGGATCTCATGATTTGAACATGGATTTTTGCGGTTTCAAACAGCTTCGCGTAACGAACTCTTTTCAAGAATAGGTACTCTTGCATAGAAATTCGATGCGTAAAGCTGTCTGACAACATGCACATTTTAGCCAATGACCAAACAATGCGCGAAGCTCTCTCAACATCAAAAGTAATTAAAAGTAAACGACAACCTCTAAATTTAAAAAAAGACTTTTAACTAAAGCAAAATTTACAGAACAGAGAATTAAAACGTCTAATAAAGTTTTCAAGTGTAATCGTTCAAATTGTGCCCTTTGCGAATGCATTGAAGAGGGTAACTATTACAATTTCAATGGTAAAGTTATCTACGTAAACAAACAAAACGATGTCTTGCGATGTAAAGAATGTCATTTATGCCATTAAATGCAATGGATGCAAAGAACTTTATATTAGTCAAACAGGCGATAAATTACGCACCAGAAGGACTATACACGCACAACAAATAAGAGACCCTTCAACAAGACAGATTCCTTTAAGTGAACATATCGACAATTGCAGCAGAAGTATTCCCAAATTTCAAACGTTTCCTTTCTTTAAAATGAACACAGAAAGCATTTCTGCCAGGTTAGCGAAGGAAAAGCATTTCATTCAATGCTTTAAACCTAAATTTAATGTTTTATGAACAGCTATTCAAAAAACGTATAGTCACGTCTCGTGACCTCTAAGTTAACGTCTCAACGTGACGACATCCAAACGTGACGTCTCAACGTTGCGACGTTACTATGCAACAGCCCTGAAGAGCTCAGCGAAACGCGTTGGCATATTATTTAGCATATTTTATATTAAATAAAAATAAAACATGTAACGTCAACTCATTATTTGATTATAAATAGTCTCGCAATAACTGCTTGAACACACACAAAAAAAAATAATAATTTAAAGTACGTAGAGTGTTTGTTTTCTTGTTTCGTTGGCAGTTTCATCCTTTTAGAACCGAAAACCCCTAAACGGGTACTTCAGCAAACAGCGAAGACCCAGATGTAATGTCTCAAAAAGTCGGCATTTCATCAGGGTATGCACTGTTTCTTACGACAAAATCTGAAGATCTTCAGAGCTAAAGAAAATCCCAAGTTGAGCCGCGGTGGACCCAGCTACAGATAAGCATCAAGTACCAACCCACAGATTAAAGCTTTGACTCAGAGCCGTCATTGAGTGGGAGGTCTGACACACCGTCGTGCGATTACAGAAGAAACAATAGCTATAAACCGTGTTTGGGTTTTAAACCAGGCATTGATATCAAAGTTATACTCAACCTTTTTAAAGCGTTTGATAATCTTTTTGGATTGATCACTATTGTTTGTTTGTTTGATTTGATTCTTTACGTCCCATCAACAATCTTTCAGTTATAAAGGGACGGGTCTTCCTGGGTTGAACCAGTACTAAGCTAGGATTAATGTTCTTGCTCAAGGAAACAACGCAGTGACGCCAGTGAGACTCGAACCCGCGGCCCTTCGGTCTCGAGTCAAGCACTCTACAACTGAGCCACTGACCTCCACGAATTGATCACTATAATTAGATCAATTATATATATGCCTCGACGAGGGAAACCCTGACTTTGGTGTTTGCAATCAACAAAAGCGAAGACCAGCCCTAAGATACGCGCAGTCTGGTCAACGCCTTTTTATTTGCGTATTTGTAAGTACAGTCAAGACAGAGAAACACTTTACACCCTTGTGCACATGAGTTGCATATGGGTTGCACTACAGGAGAGCTAGCTTTGAGCGATGAGTTGCACCTCAGTCTCAAGCCCTAGTGCACATGAAATGCAAAGCAATCATTGATGATATGTATCCAATTCTTAGACCATAGTGCACGTGTAGTGCAAAAAGCGCACAAACATTTACTTGATATCATCTGCTATAAGTATTGCAAAGATAGAAAATTCAAACTGATTGTTTATTTATTGTACATTGTACTTATTCCAGCTGAAAGTAAATTTTAATATTATTTTCTTATGTTTCAATTCATTTATTTGATCAAATTAGTTAATAAAATCTTATTTGCTATTATCGTTCAACTTTTTAATGGTTAACCGTTATTTCAATTAATTACCTTTTTATTAATTGGTTCTTTAAGATTTAATTATCCAATAAAATTTAGATGTGTCAGCTTTGATCACCATTTTACATTTTCATATCTCAATAAGCCTAAGTGTGTTGGCACACAGAACAAAACCAAACTGCCTGCAGATATAAAGATTGGACAAAAGATAAAATTGAATTTAGGGCACTAGAAAACCTCATCAAGCTATTCTAGATATTTAGGCTATCATGACGTTACTTGCGTTATTACGTCGGTTATAATAACGTACGTTACGTTAGTTGCTAGGAGATTTAGAGTAGCCATTAAGGATTGGGCTCAGAAGAAGTAAAGATCATGTATACCCATTTTCGGAGTTTGTGTTTTAATTTGCGTATCTTCCATAATCAGGAAGTTTCGCACAAACATTCTGGTAGCAGAGCGAGGTTAAATTATCAACTTATCGAAGCCTAGTAGTTTACAATGTCAAATAGAGAAAATGTTGATTGTCGCGACAGATCTTTCGACGTTGCTATGCTGGAAGCTGAATTTAGAAAGGACAAAGCTAAAGGGAAGTCGAACTTTACTCGGTCACAAAATAACTTGTTATTGATAGCAGACTTTAAAAACTTGCCATGTCGCAGTGAAGTATGTGATGCCTGTCATAGCATGGATTTATGCATGGAAATCGTGATGGAACGCGAGCTTTTATATAAAAAATAAAGAGCTTCAAAAGGCTTACGTTGTGGTCAGCGAGATGGAAAAAATAGAGACCGATTTTTCTGCAGCATATAAGATTGCGTGGGCGTATCTAGACTCACTGATATGTGATCTTTTGATCGACCCTGAGAGACGGAGCATTATTGCCGAGGATGCAAAAAAGGATACCTATAGGAAGAAACTTGAGATCACATCGAATCAGACACTTAAAAAGACTCGCAATTCACTTAACAGCGGCAAAACCCTTGGAGAGAGATCGGCTGACCCTGTGACAGCAAACCACTGTCCTGAAGCTGGACTCTATAATAAACTGCAAAACAGTATAAACACGGAAAACCGGATCGAAGCACTGAGACATTCGTATGGACAGATGGATTTGTGACCCCTTATATTGGATATGATATGTGGACGCAGCTAAAACCTGTGCAGATCCCTACATTTTATGGTAACAAAAGGTCTTATCCTAGCTGGAAGGCTGCATTAATGGCTTGCGTCGATCGTGCACCAGTTACGCCAGAGTATAAAATGTTACAGCTGCAACAGTACGTATCTGGAGAAGCGCTGATTGCTATAGAAAATTTAGGATTCTCTCCAGCTGCATACGAGAAAGCCAAAGACCGTTTGGAAAGAAAGTATGGGGGCAAACGCCGCCAGAAAGCCAGTTTTATGGAAGAGTTGGAGCAGTTCCAGCAGATACAGTCTGGTAACGCTGAGGAGCTGGAACGATTCGCAGACCTGTTGGATATAACAATAATAAATCTCAAGGAAGCAGGCGATCATCAAGACCTTGGAGATGGTTCCTTGTATATTCAACTGCAAAAGAAACTTCTCCAGGTTCTGCTGGCGAGATACCACCATTGGCTTTTCGAAAATAATAAGACGGAATCGGTAGTTTCACTTCAGACATGGGTACTTCAAGAGTCCCACTTCCAGACAATAGCGTTAGAGACAATTAATGGATTAACTGGTCATACATCTAATACGCACTTGAGGCAATCGACACCAAATATCGTAGGAGAGAGAAAATTCTTCATTAGAACAGGAGCATGTCAACCTCAACCAATACAGCCATGCCAGGTATGTAGACAAAAACACAGAGTTTGGCAGTGTAAGGTGTTTAAGCAGGAAGGTATATCAGAGAGCTGGAATATCGCAAAAAGATTCCAGCTCTGCTATCGCTGCTTAGCGGAAGGGCACCACGGAAAATCATGTCAAAGAACTCGATAATGTGGTAAAAATGGCTGTCATAAAGTGCACCATAGACTGCTCCATCGTCAAGACGCCAGTAGGCCGGCAGTTTTTGAAGCAAAATCAAATGTCAGGCCATGCAGCACCGACCTACAACATGAACACCAGAGATCTGAAGCTCCCTCTTCAGCTCACGTCATTTCCGGCACGGAGGGGAAGAGGTACACAGAACTACGTACAAATTCGAACTTTATGGGCACATACTTTAACAGCGGTAAAATGAAAGTCGAGAACACGAATACACGTTTGAATCTGAGAGAGCTGCGGGCAACTATAGACGTTTCGCCAGTTAACAAAAAGTCAGTCGATATAAACGATGGACAAACACTATTGTCAAAAGTAGAAGAACCGATAAGCTATGAAGCATTGAATCCGTATGGGACAGGTTTACCACAAAAAAGCACGTTATTACGGAGGGGAACCAGTCACATCATCCTATCAGAGACACTAGAATGCGGTTATATCACAGATGTGAGGAAAACGACGAAGCTCAAACGATCACCAATTCCACATCAACATGTCGTGAAATTCCAGAACATGGCGCAAATGTTAGAACATCCATTATCTCGAGATCGGACTGGTATTCCCATGGAAACAAGCTTCCAAGGAGGACTCTGTAGAAATATTAAGAGACAGACGGACACCTTTGGGCGACAAGTCCAAGTGGGATAGTGTGTTTTGTGTTTAGTATTTTTTATTAATCAGAGTGACATTTAGTTTTCAGTTTCATCGATTCACAATACAGATAAACATTGCATTTCACTGACAACTCGTTTATTTGGAAGAATAACCGTTTTCATTATGGATGCATTTTTGGTTTTTCAAATACTAGGAAATCAAAATATTATTTTGAGGACGGAAAAATGGACAAAGGATAATATTGAATTTAGGGCACTAGAAAAGTAAGTAATGGTGCAAAGATCAGGAATCGATACAATCAAGTACCACACCTGACCCAGGATACCAATGGGAAAGTGACAAACTCACAGAAGACACCACAAACGAGAGCCAAGAGGTCAGCCCTTTCCCAGCAGGTGACCACAAAGCACATATAAACAGACGCGCACAAAACATAGCAAACACAAGACAGAACAAAAACATAAAAGATCCACAAAAGAAGTACCGCCTTGGAACGGTCCTCAAGCTATTCTAGATATTTAGGCTATCATGACGTTACTTGCGTTATTACGTCGGTTATAATAACGTACGTTACGTTAGTTGCTAGGAGATTAAGAGTAGCCATTAAGGATTGGGCGCAGAAGAAGTAAGGATCGTGTATACTCATTTTCGGAGTTTGTGTTTTAATTTGCGTATCTTCCATAATCGGGAAGTATCGCACGAACAAAGATTTTTGTTTATAATTAAGTTGACGGTTTTGATTGCTTTGATTTTTTATGTTTTTTATTGTATTTATTTTAATTTTTAAATTAGGCTTAGCTGATTCTTTCAAAATCAACCTTTTCCAATCATTTTTCCTTTTGACCAGGCCCAAACTTCTATTTTTCATAATAGTTTTTGCTTGCCAGCGGAGAATTTTGTTATCTGCTGTTAATCTTTGAAAACAAAGACCCAGATTAGATCCAACAGAATACTGACACAATCTGACCCAAACTGTTAACACTCTGATAGTGTCCATGAAATAATGTTATGTTTTTTTTGTAAAGCCAGAACTTATCATAACAAATGAAGTAATAATTTAAAACTGAGTGGCATGTAACTTGCTCAGCAGGCCAGGGGTTAAGCATCTGCGTATTGTTCAAAACTGTCAAATTTTATGGCTTCTGTGCTTTATGATAACATAATATCAAGAGTTGCATTTCATTGGTTAAGTTCAGAAATACCATCAGATTGATTAACAATTTAGATGATGATCATGTCCGACAGTTTGTTAGACCTGATTTGAATCCAAACTGTTTGCAAAAGCGCTGTTCTTAAATTTACTCTAATATAATGGCTGTGGCAAAAGTTATCACTGAGATAGAAAATAGTCTCAGATCAGTGTGCTTCATGAAGAGCAGACTGATCAGGAACGAATTTCTTTTGATTCTGGGAGCAAATACTTTATAAAAAACACACAAAAGAGAAACTTTTCATCACAAGGATTCACCAGGTAATTTCCTAAATTGGCATCACTGGCTTAACTCATTACTTGCTAGCGCGTTCTCATCTGTGTCTACATTGTTTGTGACAGCTTATGCCTGTGTACTTAACCTGCTAAGTAAAACTCAATTTTTATTTAATTAATTACATTGTAAAAGGATTAAGTGGCTAGGTGATATATTTTCACACCAGGTGGTCAACACGTGTGGTCAATTAAAGGCCAATTAAAAGCGATTATCTACTGTCAGGTTAACAAAAATATCCTTCAGTTAGATGTGAACAATAATCTGCTCACACTCTAAATGTCCAGACCAGCCTGTCATGCTCAATTTTTTTGTGGTCTGCTGAAATAACTTTGCTTTTTTTAAAAAAAAAAACTTTCAGAAACACTTTCAGATTTTCAAACCGTTTGGATCCAGATCAGGTAGTGCTGATCTGGGTCCTAACTTTTTGCATTCCAAAATAATTGATCGAAACCTTTACTGTCTGTCTGATAAAGCAGACTTCACAACAAACTGTTCTACATTAAATGAAAGTTCCATTTATTTATTTTTTTCATTTTTTTTTTATTATTTTTTGATATTGTTGTTGTCTGCTTACTATTTGTTTTTAAAACTAATTTTTTTCAAAACTTCTTTCAGGAACACTGTCAGATTTTCAAACAGTTTGGATCCAGATCAGGACCAACGGAAAGGCGGTCCCAATCTGGGCCCAAGCTGTTTGCTTTCACAAAAGTCGCTTAGAACAAAAATGGTTTAAGTTATTATTTTAAGATAGAAATTAGGCATGAAGCAAATTTCTTTAATCGCTAAATATTTGAGTAATGAATTCTAATTATCGTTAATCTAAGCTGGCCAGTTGCTATCAAAATCACTTATTGTTATGTAAATTTCAAGTAATATTTACAAGAGATCAAAGTCATAATCAGGCTGTGCTGTCACAAACACCTGTACAATTTGGATCCATATTAGGGCCAATAGAACATCAGTCCTCAAGCTGATCTGTGTGTTAACAGCAAGGTTATCAGCAGACTAGAAAATGTACCATTAACAAGGAAAGAGCTATCAAAAAGTAATATACGCAAATATTATTTAATCTAGTAGAAAACAAAGGGTTTATGATCTGATAGGGGCTTACACATGTATGCAATACAAAAATACATCTTCAAGAATTGACCACATAATTGGTCGCACAAGCTGGTTAGAGGACCAATATCTTTTTGAGTGACAGAAAATACAGTTATAGCTGGGTTTAGCTATAAATCTTAGCTCCTAACCCATCTTACATGATGATTTTATCTGGAAATGTATAAATAGCTTTTCACTTAAAAAATATAGAGAGGTCTTGTCAGTGTCTATAGTGATTACATTGTTAAAGTAGTCAAGTTAAAATAATATTTGGCAGGATAATGGTTAAGAACACAGAGATGGACACTGTTCAGTAATAAAATAATTAATCCTTCCCTCAAGCTATCAATGTGTCAAAATAGCGATTGCCTTCTGCTTATTATCTTTGCAAAAAGGATTGGTCCAGATCAGGCCGAACATTTTGTTGAACTGATCTGGATCCCAACTGTTTGACAATCTAAGGGTGTTCCTCAGTGGAGGATTTTTTTGAAAAGATTGTTAAAAACACAGACAACAAAAATGCATGAACTAAAAAAGTACTCAGCATACAATGTGTGAAACAGGTAAGCATCCATCCACTTAATAAAAAGTATTTATCTTGATATAAAAAAACAAACATTTTTACACCCTTTTTGGTAATTATGCATGTGTTTGTCTACCCATTTAAGTCATCGTTTTCGAAAAAGTTCTTTAGAGTGTTAAAAAGATTGAATTAAGATCAGGCCAAACATCTGGGTTTATCCTATTTGCAAAGATTATCAGCAGACGACACAATAATAGCACGCAAAAAGTCTACCATTATGAGCAAGGACATAGACAAACCAGATGCCACAGAACGCGTGGTCTCTACCATCAAAGTGCAAACAGTTTGGATCCGGATCAGGCCTGAATAAACGTCAGGACTGATCTGGGTCAAACATGTTTACGCAAAGATTAATAGCAGATGGCAGTTAACCAAAATTAAGCCTATCATTATTTTGTGATCATAGGCAAACTGTGTAGAGCCAGATTGGGCTGCACAGAAAGCAGGCTTGTATTTTTGCCTGATCTGGGTCCAACTAGCTAGCAAAGATTATCAGCAGACTACACTAGTAGACAGAGTTAAGACTAGTAGACAGAGATAAGCCTAGTATCAGGCCAAAAAATGTAGACCAAGATCAGACGTCGCAGACTGCAGGTCAAATTAGGATCTTGGTTTGCCGACAAAAATATTTGAGGCAAATGTTCACTTAAAGAGACACTATAGTATAGGACTGTCTCTGACTCTAAAACATTATCCAGATAAGTAATGTAGTTAATGGAAATAAAACAATTAATCCTACCCCCTCAGGCTAATCATCAAGTTTTACAAACAAGTTGAGTGGGTATCACAAAAAGGTGTTGGCAACTATGTAGCAAGTCCCTTATCTCATGTAAAATATTCTCAATGAAAAATTAATTCTATTGCATTAAAAAAATACACATGGACATTTATAAGAGTGTCAGTTAGGATCCAGGTCAGGCCCGACACCTTGCCACACATGATCTGGGTCTAAACTGTTTGCTATGGTACATGTAACTTGTGTTAAGTGCTATACAGGTATTGAACTTCATTGTGCACAAGGAGTTCTCATTTACCTCTTGGTCAGAATGTCGAGTGCACTTGGGTCTCAAAGTCTAGTGCACATGGGTCGCAGATGAAGCTCAAAGTCATGTGCACACCTCTCTCTGGCGTAGTACACACGGGTTGCACTTTATGTCAAGTGTTTCTCTGCCTTGACTGTATGATATATATATATATATATATATATATATATATATATATATATATATATATATATATATATATATATATATATATATATATATATATATATAAATAAAACAAGATTAAGTCCGATTACACAATTTTTTAAAACATAATTTTCTATTCCTCTACCGGTTTCACTGTTATACAGATCATTAGGAGTTTAATATAACGTTGTATATATCTTTTTCTTGGCAAATATCAACATTCTAACTAGCCACTGATGCCGGACAGGCTGTTTCACGCTTTGGCAGTTTCCCTGAGACATGTCTTTTACAACAAAAAAACATATGTAGAGAAAACAAAATGACAATAATATTTTATGGGGGTGGGGGTATATATTCTTATTTCTACCTATCTATAAATCGAACTTTTGACACTTCCAAAGAAAATCTCTAGTACCTAATACTTCGAATTTACAATATTATATTGTATTGTCAAACAGTTTAGATCCAGAACGGGTTAGGCAATAAGTGTGTCAATATCGAAATTTCAACTGATTCCCGAGGTTTGATATCACCATACGCTGACCGAGAGGTCGTGAGTTCGATCACGGCCCGGTCCCATACTTTCATTAAGGCTGATCATGAAATATTTTCTATGATCAATCTTTCACGCTATTTCAAGGATTAGAAGCGAAATGGATGGTTAGTATGTGCACTGAGTACTGTTAACTGCTTAGTCTTCGCTCGCCTAGGAAAAAGTGTAAAATCAAATCAAATCAAATCAATTTTATTGGTATAAAATCCAGTCACTGGACTGTCACAAGTCACATGTATACAGTTACACAAGAACAATCACAGCCATAATACAAGTGCAAATCTTGTCATCGATGAGATTATAAAATATGAAAAATATGGAAATTAATGTGTGTGTTTAATAGAACAGACTATTAAAATTGGCAATTCTCAACATCGAGACCGTCCCAGGTTTCATGTAGAGCACTCAGGCACGCTTTAAACAAGCGTACCTGAGTGCTCCACTGAACCTTTCTTTCACAAAAAAACGGTGTCATTATCAAAAATGTCAACATCCATCACAACATGCATTAATAACCATCACAACATGCATTATAAGCATATGTTCTCAAGGGGCACTTATGGATTTAACCAATTCTTCTCTGGCTCTGAACATTATACAGATATTTGTTATGCATACACAGGAAATGTCATATTTTTTAAATTCCATTATAAAAGAGAATTTCTCATCTACATTTTTACTGGAAAAAAGGTACAATTTCTTCTAAATCATCAAAAAAGTATTTATATGAGTTGAAAGTAAGTCACATTCCATAACAAACTGTTTCTCATCTTCAACAGCCATGCCACACAAAAAGCATATTCTTTCACTTAGTATGGTCTTTCTATGCCTACCATTTTCAATATGGAGGTCATGGGAGCTTATTCTTAGCTTGGCAAACGTGGAAATTTCACTTTTTGCTTACTCATTAACAAACAAATAGGCTTCCCTTTCATAGTATTTTTTTAAATATCCTGCAAGTTCTCAACTTGTTCCCGTTAGACTGATTTTTACTATTATCATGGATTTTATCTTTCCAGAAATTAAAGTAAGAGTTTTTTCAGTTTATTTATTACAGAATGCAAAAATCTCTTTTTAGAAAATGTGTTCTGATAATTCCAGAGATGGGAAAAGTTAATATTATGCAAAAATGTCTAAAATTTTCGGGCAAAAATAGTAAGTGAGTATGATCAGGAAATACCACAATCACAAACTGCAGACAACCCCTGGACACCTCGAGGAAGAGCCGCTCAACCACCACGAGACACAATGAAGACAAATTAAGCAAAGCAATTAGCTCTCTCTTCCCCATCAAGATGATTGCAATACTAGAACGGACATAAAGTAACATACAACAAAACATAGAACAATTACAGACTCCCACAATGGGAGTAACAATAAACAAAAAGTCAACAACAACAGAACCACCGCCTTAGAACGGACATCAGCTTAAGCCACCGGGGGGAAGGGACATCAGCTTAAGCCACCGGGGGTGGGGGGGCTTAAATGCATTTTACTGGTACCAAATCTTCGCCCTAGCTTCTGCTGTTGTTGAAGTACAAGAAATGTTCAGCTCGCATGGAGGCTATCTAACTAATGCAATGTATCATCATGGAGAAACACTCTAATCAAAATAATACACCATGATGAAACAAAGAAAAGGGCTCATGACTCACAGATAATCAGAGCTTAAGAAAACTTCAAGTTGAGCCACGGTGGGTCCAGCTACAGATAAGCATCAGGCACTAACCCACCGATTAAAGCTTTACGTCAGAGCCGTCATAGAGTCTGAGGCCTGACCCACCGTCGTGCAATTAAAGAGGAAACCATAGCTATACACCTTTATGACAATTCAAGCTGTCTTGATATGCTTGATAGGCTAAAGAACTCTTGTTTGAGTTGACAAGGTGCACCCAAAAGTTTGCTGATAATTGGAGACCTGAAATTGCTAAAGGAAAAATACCAAAATCTGCTCTGACAGCATCGTTAACCGAATATTTATGGACACCCATCACATTCTTAAGGAATTTTAGCTGAGTTTTTTTCAGGAATAAAAAGATCATATATATTTCCATCTGAGTCAATCCAGGTTTATTTATTAGAAAATCGATTGACCATACCTCACTTCCATATGGGAGAATAGGCTTTACACAATAATTATATAAAGTAACATATAAACATGTGTTTATACAGTCTGAAATCAGAGCTTTCTTAATACAGAATATGGCTTTAAGTGATTAATTACAAAGGTACTTGATACCTTGTGTGAAAATACCAGATGACCTAAAATATATACCTAAGTACTTATACTCATTTACATGTTCCAACAAGATATTTCCATAGGTGAAGTCGTGTCCCTTCAGAACTCTGCTTTATTGAAAATTATGATTTTTGTTTTGTTTATATTAACTTTAAAGTTCCATTTATTACAAAAGTCTTCTTATCCACAAAGAAGAGTTTGCAAACCTTTGGCTTATTTAGATAAAAGTACAATGTCATCTGCATACATTAGGCAAGATATATGTAAACCACAGTTGCCTAGTGGCACTGGGTCACACTGGTCATCAAAGCATTTCGACAAATCATTTAGGTACAATAAAAAAAGTAGTGCTCAAAACACAACCCTGTTTGATCCCTATCTTAGTTTCAAAAGAATTACTTAAAACATTTTCTGTTTTATGGAATATATATATATATATATATATATATATATATATATATATATATATATATATATATATATATATATATGGTACATGTCTTTAACAATATTCAAAAATTGGCCTTTGATATTGCATTTACTCATTTTATGAAAGAGTGCCTGTCTATTGATTATATCAAATGCCTTATTTAGGTCTACAAAACAAGTATATAAACGAGAGGATGATTTGAAAGCCTTGTCAATAAGTGTTTTAAGGGTTCAGATATGATCAGTCGTGCAGCAGTGTTTTCGAAAACCAATCTGTTCTGAACCAATAATGCTGTTATCCTCTAAATATATATCCAGTCTGTTAAAGAGTATTTTACAAAATAGCTTACTGAAGCAACTAGAAATTGCTATACCTCTATAAGTATTGGTACCCATAGAACCACCTCCTTTATAAATGGACTTTATCATAATGTCACGCCACATAGACGGGTATATACCATTTATACGTATATGTGAAAATATATATGCATATGCATTAGCTAAAACTGAGACTGATAACTGCAGCATTTCATTAGATATACCATAAGTTCCACACGACTTTCCATTTTCAACCCCTTAGTACTTTTCAAGACCTCCTCAGGAAAAATGTCTCCGTTAAGAATTGTATTGTCTAGACTTTCAATAAAGTACTCTTCGTTTGAAGAGCCAGTAAAATTGTCTGAGTATTCAATGTTCATTATGGATTTGAAATGTTCTACCCTCTTCTCAGAGGAGATTTCAGCTGAGGGGTCTGTTTTTTGCTTTTCCGTCAATTTATTTACACAGTTCCAAAATTCTTTAGGATTTCTTCTTTCACTTTCCAGCAAGCTGCTTAACATTTTGTTTTTAAATTGTCTGTGCTTTTTCCTTATAAGTT
This sequence comes from Loripinus fragilis, assembly GCA_964019695.1. Taxonomy (NCBI): domain Eukaryota; kingdom Metazoa; phylum Mollusca; class Bivalvia; order Lucinida; family Lucinidae; genus Loripinus; species Loripinus fragilis. The sequence goes on along the minus strand of CAXHUL010000460.1, from coordinate 130,721 downwards.
TATTTTATGGTTTTCGTGTAGAGTACACTTTTTTTCCGTAAATCCATGTTATAAGGTTCACTGCTTAATAATCTACTAAGGTGCTTTATTTCCCTGTACAGTGAATCATAATCCCTGTCATACCAGGTTTTCTTACGTTTACGCCTTTTTTGTGAAAATCTCGCTGAATTATGGGCTTTTTTAAAATGAGCAGCACGCTGTAAAGTCAAAGAAAAATAAGTCACCATTTCATTTATATTGTTACACATATTTGACTCTTGATTCAATAATTCAGCTACATGATCCATAAACTGATGTTTATTTATTGTATTAATGTGATTTTGAAAACTCATTCTCTCATTATTATCCCATTAATACGTATGGGTGACTTTCTATGAGATGTGTTTGTTTCATCATGGCAATACAGTGACTGGACACCAACTTATATTGGCCAATGATCTGAGAAAGCAGCATCAAAATCAAGAACTTTAAAATACCTAATCGAGCCCATGAAGTCCGCACTACAAATGCAGTAGTCATCTATGGAAGATCCGCTATAACCATGATATGTGGGTTTACCACTAGTATCCCCAATCATACGGCCATTCATTATTCTTAGTTGTGACCCAATACAGATATCTAGCAGATTGTTGCCATATTCATTTGTTAACTGATGGATAGCCGTGATCCGCAGCAAGTGCTTGTTGTCAATCAGATAATTAGCAGGTAATGAGTCTTCAAAAACATCAGATTCCTCATTAATAATTAAATCAAGGTCATTACAATTGACATCAGCATTAATATCACCCATAATCATGACATAATTGTCTGGAGTAAATTTGACAATGTCAGTTTCTAGTTTTTAAATAATATTTTACCAATGCCTGTTCTTTAGTATAGCCAGAAGAAGCTGGTGAGACGTAAACTCCGCAAGTAAATCTTTTTTAAATTTGAAGAAATTCTTGCAAAGTTTGATCCATATCATATCATCCTGGGAGTTGTCAACAAATTTAATTCCTGCTTTTATATTCCTTTTCATAAAAGTTGCTACTCCTCCTCTTAGCCTACCAGTAACCGAGTTAATGACCGTCTCGACATGGCCTTAGCTGTTGACTGGGACGTTAAATAACACCTTCACTAAATGATTAATACATTTCGGTTAAAACATGAATAGCGCATTAATTTCGACTTCATAGCAAGTAAATATGTTACTGCAGTCGTCTAATGAATTCTACTTTACAAACGCATGCGATGTATACGCGTGTACATATGAGATATGTGCATACGCATGATAATAGACTTTTTTACCCACAAAGCGAACTGCTGATAGCGGATAACTGACTGCGGATTAAATTTTAGGGAACATCTCAACATTCATTTTGATATCAAAATTACAATAAAACACCGACCATCGGACGGCGATTTAGGCTTTATACAATGATGTACTGTTTATACACACTGGGTTTGCGGCAATCATGAGCTCAGCTTTTTTTAACAAAACTGTTTTTATGCCCCCTAAGGAACTGTGGGAGGCATAAAGTAATTGCTTTGTCCATTCCTCCGTCCGTCTGTCCATCCATCCGTCTCGCTTCCTGTCCATTGTATATTTCCTATATTCTTAGAGGTAGGAATTCCAAATTTGGTGTGTGGATGCATATTGAGACAGCAAAGTGTCTCGTAACATGTTCAGGTCACTGTGACCTTGACATCTGACCTAGTTTTTAGAATAATCTTGTCCGGAGCATATCTTCTATATTATTTGAGGTAGGGATCCCAAACTTGGTATGTTGATGCATTTTGGGATGACAAAGTGTCGCGCACCATCCTTGGGTCCCTGTGACATTGACCTTTACCTCTGACCTAGTTTCTAGAAACTGCTTTGAGTCTGGTGCATATCTCCTATAATCTTTGAGGTAGGAATTCTAAATTTGGTGTGGAATTGCGCCTTGGGATGGCGGAGTGTCACGTATTATATTCGAGTCACTGTGACATTGACCTTTGACCTAGTTTTAAGAATTCTTGTCTGGAGCACATCTCTTACATTCTTTAAGGTGGGAATTCCAAATTTGGTGTGTACATGCATCTTGGATGGCAATTTGGTGTGTGAATGCATCTAGAAATGGCGGATTGTCACGTTCCATTTTACGGTCACTGTGACCTTAACCTCTGACCTAGGTTCTATAGTCGGCCTCAAGTCTGGTGCAAAACTTCTATATTCTTTGAGGTAGGAATTCCAAATTAGATGAGTCGATGAATCTTGGGATGGCAGAATGTCGCAAACCATTTTTGGGTCATTGTGACCTTGACTTCTGACCTAGTTTTTAGAATAATTGTGTCCGGAGCATATCACCTATAATGTTTGAGCTAGGGATCCCAAATTTGGTGTGTGGTTGTATCTTTGGATGGCAGAGTGTCATGTAGTAAATGTGTTTTAGGTGAGTACTTTTTTCGTAAGCACAAGTCAATCACAGTCAAGGTAAGCTGGGCTGGCCAGGACCTTGCTTGTTCGCCAGAAACAGTGAAATGCATATTATTTATTGAAACTGTATTGCCACTGCATTCGAGGTCAGCAATTTAATACATTGCGACAGTCAGTATGCCTGGTAGAAAACCAAATCACGGTTTACCTATGGTTTCCACTTTAATTGCATCACGATGGAGCAGACCTCAGTCTCAGAAGTTTCGTCTTTATGCTGGGCCCTTATGCTTGTTTTCAGCTGGGCCCACCGTGGCTCAACTTGAGGTGCTCTTTAGTTCTAACTCTCTGTGAGTTATTTTCTTTGTTTCACCAAATCATTGATAGTTTGTTCCTCTGTGATAATGTTTTGCATTAAATAAGAAATCCGTTTTACGAGCTTAACACGTTTGTGTTTTAAAAGAAACCCAGCAGAATCCAGAGCAAAGATTTGGCGCCATAACGCATTTAAGCAACCGGTAGCTTTCGCTGCTGTCCATTCTTTGGCGGCGATTCTGTCGTTGTTGAATGCTCATAACTTTATAACCAGATGGTATACTAGTTTGATCAAATTTTGCATACGTATACATTTCAACATTGTCCATAAACTGGCATGCGTAAAAGTTTCGTTTGGCGGACAAGGTTATGCCGAGCATCAGTCAGGCGGGTAATGGTCAGTTAGTATAAATGCTCATAAACCTTAAACCACATGGTATATTTCGATCAATTTTTTGCATAATTATTTCTTACTATTAATTTTAACATTGCTCAGACACATGTATGTAAAACGGTGACGACGCGTTGCCTAGCATCATTTAGGCCGGTCGAGGTATTTTAGTGAAAATGTTCATAACTTTGAACGGCATTATGTATTTTGATCAAAGTTTTCATACTTATCCTTAACACTGGTTTGAATCTTGAACAATAGCCAAGAATCTGATGCTGTGTAAAGTGGTGTTCTTGTTTTAACTCTTGTAGTCAGCTGATCAGAACCGATTGAGAAATCTTACCAGATGACTTATAATAAACCTTTGCGTGATGTTTTTTGAATTGGGACCAAAGGCTCAAGAGAATATGGCATTTTAAGATATTTCTTATCTACAGTTCTGGCAGCCAGCTTGTTTGTCGGAGCAAAATCATTTAGGCAATTTTGTTAGAGGGCATTATGGGGAACATTTCTACGAAATTATTTTGCATTTGTACCAGTGCTGTTTGATGTAACCTTTGTTTCGCATTTCATTTCAATTTGTAGAAATACCCACCCTACAAGTCTCTTTAGCTGAAATTTACTCATATATCATGATTTTAAACTCAAATATGATATCTTGGATCCCTATACTAGAATATCTTAATATTCTTTCACTCCCAAATTCAAACTATCACTTTCTCAACTAGTCAAAGCAAGAAAAAAAAAAACTATTACGAATCTCAGGCGAAATGTATGTGAACCGCAACTACAACATATCCCCAATGATGCTCTCGCTTTCTTCAGTCTCGGCGCAGTCAGATCAGTAAAAACTGATTTAACTTTAAAATGCTGTTTCTAAGATATACGTTCACCACGGGTCGTGCACATTACGACAAGTTGATCTTATAGTTTATCGTTGCTCTCATTGCGTGTGGGAGTTTTGTGTTTGTTCCTTGTTTTGCTATACAGTACTTAGTATCAATCCTAGTTTTGCACATATTCTGCTAGGGAAGAGAGACCTGATTGCATTATTTTAATTGTCTTCTTGCTGTCATGTGACTGTAAGTGTTCCGTGTCTCTACCTCACGGTGTGGTTGGTCGGTCTGCAGTATGTGATTGTGGTAAATTCTGGACTCTTAGTTTCAAGAATTGCGCACAGCATCGCCGCCTACCCGATTTTATACCTCACATATCGTGAATAGATTAGACTTTAAATTAAAGACAGATGGATCACAAATCACTTTTAAATCTGAAACTGCGCTTACAAATATATTCTATGCTAAAAAATAGTTGACGCCACAACAAATATAACGTGCATGCTATTTCATGAGCACCACAAATAATCACATATATGACTGTGAATGTTTTCACATGCCATGGAAAAGTCTGATAACTTCAAAAAGACCGTAGCTGAATTTCACAACTGACCATTGTCACAAAAACACCTCAAACCACATTGTCCGCCATGTTAAAAACGTGGTACTTCAAATTCAGTTAGCGTCTTTGCATGCTAGGTAATTTTGCATGTTTTTTTGAAGTCTGCTCAGTTTATCTAAATTAGTATTTCAAAACATAATCCAGAATACCACTAGAATGGCAAATAATTACAAAGCTCATGTTGTTGGTCAGATCTGGTTCTAAACTGAAGCCGAAGACACTACTCGCCACCAGCGCGGAAAAAAGTTAATCTCGTCCGGTACGTTGGCAAGATAGAAGCATGTATGAAATGGTACAAAATCTTGAGCTCACGAGAAAAAAAGGCATTCGAGGTCGTCATTTCTAAAACAGTGAATTCAGCATCCAAACTATGTACTGCTGCTCGGTACATGTACATGTAGGATATTCCACATATTCTATATACATCCGCTGAGGTACATGTACATGTAGGATATTCCACATAAGAGAGAAATCATCGGTGCAGCAGTCAATGTTTAATGGAAGAATCTCATATTTTAATGTGTCCTAGACAGTATGGGTAAAATTTATAAGGACAACGGGAACAACTTTCTTTGCAGCCAAAAAATCGGAGACTCTAAAGCATCTGAAATGACGAGCAAATGTTATTGTATCAACAAGCGTTGACAACGGATGGACTATGCAATTCAGTGTCCGACAACTATAAACTGCAAAGCGCAGTGGCGCAGTGGTAGAGTGCTTGACTCGAGACCGAAGGGCCGCGGGTTCGAGCCTCATCGGCGTCACTGCGTTGTGGTCCTTGAGCAAGACGCATTTATCCTAGCTTAGTACTGGTTCAACCCAGGAAGACTCATCCCTATGTAGCTGAAAGATTGTTGATGGGACGTAAAGAATCAAATCAAACAAACAAAATCAAAGCAGACGCATAGACCGTACCGACGTACATGTACATGTTTTATGTGAAGTTATCCTGCATATTCTGAGAAAATACCCAAATATCTTGACCAGAGCATGAAATATAGCGATTGTGTTTTAGTGGTCAATAATTCCTATTACCCCAAGATGTCTTGTTTACTCGGAGGTTGTTATATGTAACCCAGGACAGAATGTTCGTCTTATATTATGATGTTTTCTAATAGCTCAAAGCACATGAAATAGTGGCTGAAATATTTTTAATTCCAAGAAACATGTCATTTGCAGTTTTGTGGTCATCACTCTTTATTCACATTAGGTTCAGTGACGATATATACAGCAGAACATTCTATAAATACAGCCTTTTCATAATGCACTAAAGCATATAAAACAACATATCTGCGTATAAGTTTGTTTGGTAAAAAATAAAAAGTTGACCGCAAATGCACAATACACTGCACCAATAAAGTCAGTGTAAGGTGTGCGCGTAAGGTGTACGCCTGTGGGTAAAAATGTCTATTATTAACATGCAGAGATTTGTGATGAAACTGTGTCCATAATATTCCAGCGCCCTGCCGTAATCGGAACATGGACGCTAAAGTAACTAATAAATAAACGTTAAGATACAAAATTAATACACCAGTCATTTGCAATCCCCACCCATCAGGGCCGCGGAATAGCGGGGCTTTTAATTTTTCAATTTTCAAATATGTTCTTAGAAAGGTTATCCTTTTAAAGCAAACAAGCCCTGCTAAAAGCCCTGCACTGTGAAGCCGAATATGTGGTAAAATCCCTGCTAAATGCCCCCGCCCCAGGGGTTGACAATGATGAATAACTTCAAATGACCTAAATCATTTGAATAAGCTTTCCATCTTAACCCCTATACCATGAATTGCAACATGAAATTTGGTTCAGTTGGCCCAGTTGTTTCACTGAGCATTTGCGAATATTCTGTAAAGAGTATAACACAGAAATTCATCAAGTTGAAACTTCACTGGTAGATATATCTTGATGCGGAGAAGTGCAGTGTACAAGAACCGTACCTCTCTTTTGCATAATTTAGGAGTTGTTGCCATTTGTTATTTGCCACACTTAAAAAAAAATCAGAACAACCACATGTATAAGAGGTAACAACTTGAAACTTTAATGGTAGAGTCATGTAGAATTCGATTAGGAGAGATACAGTTTACAAGAACCTTAGCTCTTTTGCATAATTTAGATGTTATATTGTCCTTTGTTATAGTCCAGAGCATAACATTAGCATCTGCTTTCTCCGTATATTTGGGGAGCACCTATCGTTTCTACTGATTCTCTTGATTTCTGAGTTATGAATCCATAGAGAGGTGGGGTCAGGAGATCCGGACACCTACCCCCCCCCCCCCCCCCAAATTACAAGTATTATAGGGTTTCTTGAAAAATTAGTATAAGGACCTCCACACCCACCCCTATCCCGAGCCTCACAGCGCCTAAAAACATGGACTTCATCTCCCTCCTTGGAAAATTAAGTTTCGTGCAATGGTCAATTGGAACACTCTGTAAAAAGTAGGTAAAGGAGGACTAAAACGTCAGTCAGGCTTGGACCTCCCCCATCTTCCTCCACTTAACCCAATGTGAAACGTTCTACCCCCCCCCCCCCTAATTACAAGTATTATAGGGTTTCGTTAAGAATTAGTATAAGGACCTTCACACCCTCCCCTATGCCGAGCCTCACAGCGCCTAAAAACATGGACTTCACCTCCCTCCTTGGAAAATTAAGTTTCGTGCAATGGTCAATTGGAACACTCTGTAAAAAGTAGGTAAAGGAGGACTAAAACGTCAGTCAGGCTTGGACCTCCCCCACCCCTTCCCCTTACCCCGATAGGATACTTACTGGATCCGCAACTGCCCGAGAACATGCACATAGACCAACAAAACCGGCAAGTTGCGCTCATTTAGGTTAATATTGGCATATATATAGGTATATGTCTAGGGACCTTTGAGACAAATTCTTTAAGTATGCCTATTTAGGCCGGAAATTACCCCCCCCCCCCACTCCTCCCCCCGCAAACCCACGGCACTGCGGGGACACGTCGTAGGTCAAATCCCAGTACTTAAGCCTCGCTATATGTACCTGGTATCCCCGGCCCCAAGGTCCGTGTATACAAATGACTGGTGCATAACATATAATATGCCCTTTTCATGTGTACTGTCTAACTTTTTTTCATAACTAATGATAACTATATGACAAGACTGCGCGAACACACATTCTAATCTGAAGGCTTAATCTGAGAGTTTACTTGTCCCATCAACGTTTTGTAACAGCCATGGGTTAAGTTCATGTTAGTTGTTGAGACAGCCCCCTGAATATATACCATAAACTACGCAGTCAGCTGTCCGCTTTCTAAGTCAGCTTGTGGGTAAAAAATGTCTAATATTTGCGCTATCAACACAGTGACCTATATAACGTCTAATATACGCTTCTGATCAACAGAACGAACACTGCATTGATTTGTGATAATTTATATCAGGACAATACTCATATGAATCAATCCCTGTCACAGCTAATTTTATTCTGCATTGATGCATGTTTATTTTCCTGTTTGTATCACATGCGCCGATCTTATGGTGTTGGGGTCCAGACCCACCCTTCATTTTTCAGGGTATAATCTTTTAAATGTTTGACTTTGTCGGGCCACCTTTAGACCAATGGCTGAGAATGTTTTTGCTCCCTCCTCAGGGATTTCGCAAACTTGTCCTATCTAAAAGAGAATTGCAGCTGCGTCTTATAATAGATGTTTGGACTCTGTGCACCAGAGCTTTAGTCTATGGCAGCCAGTAACATATGTAACCATATCAAACTTAGAAAAAAGAAAAAAAAGTTTGAGCTACAGGAGGAAAGATAATTATTTAAATTACTCATATAGTCTGCATGCTGGCTACTTAAGCTACATATAAAAGCTATTGGAACAAACTAACAGCTCATACGGCGTTATATGTGTTACTTTAATTAGATTACCCTTTAAATATGAAAAATGTGATTAAAATCATTTACTTTTTATAGCTGATCTGTGGATTTTCAGAACTGTTTTGATTATTTCGTACTAACAAGCTCATTTGATTTAGATAAAACCCAAAGTTTGCTTTTATACTTTAAATATAATCATGTCTTATCTGAGCAATCAAATAACACTACAGCCAGTTAAAAAAAAAGCTGAATTTGGTAGGTATTATATATGAAAACATTTGCTGCTGTTAGATATCTTGCATATTTGGGATTGTCTTTCTCACATAATAAAGAATTATAGATTCTGTAGGTTTAAAAACATGATTGAAGCACTTGTTAAAGGCAAGGCTGTAACATATGTTACATAGCATAATAAATGAGCAAGGAAATTGACTTGATGTAAGAGATACAATTTCAGGAAAATATGATTATATTTCGCATGTTTTCCTATAAGTCTCTAGTTTTGGTGCCTACATCTTGGTTGTTAATTAATTGGTGAGTATTAAGCCCCTTAAATTTAGTTACAGATGTTTTTCGTTTTTAATATATCCTAATATGAATAAAACTAAAATAAAGATATAGCATAGAGGTACAAAGAAAATAATAGTTTCACATTTAAACATGACAATTTAAAAAATGTCTCTTTCTAATGTAAATATTCTAAACTAATCCTTATCCAAGTCATATACAATAGCGATTATTACTGCTTCTCTGTAATATAATTGTCCTCCTTATCTCATAAAAAACAGTAGAATCATCAAACAAGAGTTTGCCTGCAAGCTGAGTAATGGCCTGCTCCATCACAAACCCCTTTGGACATATTCTATCTTATGTAACAATTCAAGGTGTATCAAATAAGAGATGTCTGCACACTGTAAGCCTGGGTGTTAGCCTGTAACAGCTCCTGTTACATATGTTACTATATCAATTTGAGAATAAGAAAATTGAGAGTTTAAGCTACGGAAAGAAGACATTAAAACTAGCTAATCAATGGACATTCTAATAGTCTGCAAATTACTGGATGTCTTTACTACAAATGACAGCTGTTTAACATATATACGGCTACAAGTTGTATTATGTGCGTTATATGAACTTAATTACAATTTAATAGTTTAACAACAGCTCTGAGTTGGTTTCAGGCTGGCGGGTCGATGATGGCCCGTTAATAGTGATATTTGGACCCCCCCTCATCAACTAAAAAATAAACGTTGTTAAAGTTGGACAACCTCTGACAAACTTTCTGGATCCGTACGTGATTAATCCTGACAAATAAGTGCCTAACAATAGTGGTTAGAAGCAGGACTGTGATAAATATATTCCCGTTATGACGACATCGCCTCCTCCCCCATCTCCCCCGAAACCCCTCTGCAACTGATACAACGTGATTGTAGCAAGTCTGTATGCGAAACATCTTAGTGTAAGTGCAAATCTAACCATTTATATTGTACTGATTTGTGTGTTGTTGTGGAGCAGAAAATGACTCATGTAAAAATATTGCCAGTGATCAATATGCTTATGACTTGTGAACAACTATTTCTATGTGGATTCAGACATGTCTTTAGCCGTATCAACAAGAATGACTTATTGTCCGATTTTGACCTCTGAACGATTCTACCTAGTAGCATGCGAACGATAAATCAGATTGTAACAGTTTTCTATTGCCCGTGCTATCGAAGAACAATGGATAACTTGTAGAGGTTTTTATCCTTTTTCCCATACCATGAGCTACTATGTAGACACATCTAACGTTTGATCTTCAGAGGTCAAAATCGGAATAAAGTTTGGCTGATAGTGATTTATTCATGCAAATGAGTTATAACTGCTGTCTTTTCTTTGGGTGTAGGATAAGCAGCTCTATACATGTATAAGCATGAGATATTATATCTACTCCGTTTATTATCAATAATACTGTTTGTTTTCGTTTATTTTGTCGTAAATCGTGACTGTATTTTCGTCCCACCCTCGAACTGACTTCGCCCTATCTGAATATATTTTGCATGTTACACTTTGAAAGAGTTTGCATTCAATCATGATAAGGCTGCCAGTTCATTAAAGGAATAATTCCGTGCGTTGGCAATGGACAAAACTCATATATAAGTTATTTACATATTAGGCGTCATTTTGATGACGTCATCATTTTGTTCTGACTTGAAAACAATATAGACGACAAGTTAATTTTAATTATTTGCCCCATAAGATTAAATTTTGGTGCATTTCGACTGAAATTGGCAAACAAAATGCAAGAAAGTGCTGATCGCCACAGACTAAAATGTACATAACGTTTAAATTGCACTGACACAATATACGCTATTGATATGACGTCATAATAACGTCCAGACGTGAAACCCAGATAGGTGATCAGATTATTTTCATTAGTTATCCCCTAAAGTTTGAAGTGGTATAGGTCCCCATAAATCGGCATCAAATTTGCACGGGAGTCCCGATCGCCCCTGACTAATTACTACGCATTTAATATGGCTCCTTGCTGTTGAAGCTGTTTTGCAAATAATATAATCAAGAATACTGAATTGAACATTGTATAATAAACCTCACAGGCTATGCATGCGTGCATTAGTGGATAGTATCAGTAACACATTATTGTGATGATACTGTGATGTAATACGGTATTACAAGTATGACATAATTATTATAGATTGATAAGTGTAAACATAACTAGTAAGTGTGGTGTCTTACTAAAGTTGAACAGTATACATTTCTTCATTTATATTAAGACCAGACAGTAATAATGCACATTCCCTTATAACAGACGTACATGCTAGCAAACGTGATTGTGTACCCCTGGCACATACAAATGTGTTCTCAAGTGATGCATACTGAACTTAACGTGCTTACTTAATATGAACAGTATACATATGCACTATCTAGACACGCATGCATATTACTAACATAGCTTCAGGTACAATTGCATTCAATTGATGTGTAAATTCCCTGAACCCCACTGCAAACAAACGTCGTATGTGTGTGCAATTTATTTACAATGCGCAAATGCTAGTCAATACCTACAAGAATGAGCAAATGTTATCTCTACATACATCAGCACAGTACACTAGCAGCAATACCTACCAGAAAAGCAGGTAATCAACCGACGCACAAACAGACAGTATTCGGATATGAATGTTTATATCAACAGACGACCTAAGCAGACGACACTCAGGTAATACAGCGGAAAAAATAACTAGTAAGCTCTCGCGATGTCCCACATAAACTAATACAATGTTTCATACAATACTCATGCTCGGCGGCAGATGGCAATCACAAATATCGCATCCAAGTATGCAGCAGATGCTCTAAGCAGACGACATTGGAATGACGTCGCGAAAATCACTTTTCAATAAATGCTATCGCAAAACATCAACAATTTACTGAATAAAGCAGCAATCAACACATAAATTTCGTATATATATTACAATCAGGCTTGGTCGAACGAATATTTTAATAGTAAGGTAGAAATATAATTATCATGTCAAGATCTCCTGGAGAGAGAATGGCGATAGAAAACAAACAAGCAACCGCTTATTAACAATGACAAATCAATACTTTGTTTTTATCTTTAACATTGATTCCATTTGGCAAATGATTAAAACGAAGATAAAAATATCTTTTATGTTATTGGATGTCATTAATTGATAGTGACTTAATTTTTAAATTTCAATACATCTGAGCTCTGTGTCCAGCCAGTATTCTTCCTTCTAATTTAAAATGAATTGAAGGTATCGATAATTAGTTTTTTCATCACAATTGCAATGAAATGCATTTACTACTTTATGCATACTTTGTTGGCATGGTAGTCTTAAGGAATATCGAAGATATTGAAATGGTCGCATTGTTTACCATCAGAGTGACACACATGTTATTTTCACAAAAGGAGTATGCAATTTTAGCTTCCATATGTTTCCGCATTATTTGTAAGCGATGGAATTTGAAAATACCAGACAGAAACATGTGTTGATCTGTCAAAAGAAATTTGCAATTTCAGCTTTCATATGTTTCAAGCTTAATTGAAAGCAATGCATTCTGCAAATTCCAGACTAGAACACGTGTTAGACGGTGTAAAGAAAATACAGCAAAGGACTTCCATTTGTTTCAAGCTTAATTGTAAGCTTTATATTTTAATATATGTAGATTAATATGAACAACTGCACCTTTGTGTAGAATGCTCGTCAACATCATAGCAAAAAAGTAGTCATATTACACATACATCTAGTCAAAATATTTACTGTAATAAGAATTGGTGTTACCAAGTTCTTTCTGTAAAATTATCAAATATTAATATATAAAATAACCACAATAATAGTAAGTGAGTATGATCAGGAAATACCACAATTCCAAACCGCAGACAACAACATTGCACCGCGCGGAAGAGCCACTCAACCATCACGAGACACCAGGAAGACAAATTAAGCAAAGCAACCAACTCTCTCTTCTCCATTAAGATGATTGCAAGACTAGAATGGACAAAAAGTAACGTACAACATAACATAGAATAATTACAGACTCCCACAATGGAAGTAACAATAAACAAAAAGTCAACAACGACAGAACCACCGCCTTAGAACGGATAGCAGCCTAAGCCACAGGGGGGCTAAAATACATTTTACAGGTAATCTTCGCCCTAGATTCTGCTGTTGTTGAAGTACAAGAAATGTTCAGCTCGCATGGAAGCCTTCAATCAAATGCTATGTATCATAATGGAGAAACACTCTATTCAAATTAGCACACCATGATGAAACAAAGAAAAGTGCTCATGACTCACAGATAGTCAGAGCTAAGGAAAACCTCATGTTGAGTCACGGTGGGTCCAGCTACAGATAAGCATCAGGCAGCAACCCACCGAATTGGGACATCGAAAACGTGTAATAAAGATATCTTGATAACTATTAAAACTAGTAGCCTCAGATTTGGTCAGCCGATAGAAAAATAAATAACTGTCTTATTTCAGTAATTTAAACAAACGTTCCTTTTTTAACTGGTACAATGCGTGCAGGTAGATGACAATACGATGTTTTAGTTTTTTTAGGCATCCATCTTCAACGGGCAAGAATTTATTTTAGTTTTGACTCGTTGAGTTAAGAACCATTTTCTGTTTCATCGTAGTAAGTTAAATTGATTTGATTCAGTCGTCTATGTTAATGTAGTACATTCAGCATTTTCTGTAAACCAATTCAAGTAAAGTATATCCGAGCTTTACATGTCCCCTCCCCTATGGTGTGTGTATGATTTTCAAAATCCAATCATACCTTAAACGAAAGACGTTTAGCATGTAAAACCCTCTATATGCTAATTTTTCTCCCTTGATTCTGCAAGTATTGAATACACCAAATCTATAAGTTGCGTTGAGATCTAAAACTATTGACCATAAGGATACTTATCTAAAAATATGGACCAAAAGGATACTTGAAACTTGTTTTAATCATTCATCCCCTAAGAACATCTTCGTGGTGGTTGGGGTGATGTGCTTTTGCACACCCCACTTGTGAAAGCAAGTCACTCAATAATTTGGTTGGAGTTTAGAAGATAGCAGACGGAAAGACAGACGGACGCAGGCGTATTTCCCGTTACATTTAAAAAAAAGCATCGGTATAAATATCTATTTTTGATTGTACATGTAAATCACCCTGTGCATGTATGCATAAATGTTCATGCGCGCGTGCGCTCACGCGCGCGCGTGTATGTACATTCGTACATATACTTGACAGCAAAAGAAACGCATATTTTCAATATCTATTTCATTCCAGAAACCATGATTAAATTTAACCCCAAATGATATGAACATGTTTGATCGTACTCATGCGTTCGTTTCATACTATTATATTCGTCATTACACAGTTAAAGATATTTTTTGTAAATTAATGCAAAACACGCGAAACAGCGCCGTACATTGGAAAACACGGGATTTGAATCCGATTGCATTGCATGTCACCAGAACACATTGTAGCAGATAAGAAAACGGCACAAAATTTTAAAATTAACTGCTGTAGAAATAATACTGCTAATCAGAAAATCTTCATATTTTGCATTTTTTTGCATTGGTATTGAAAACCACCGGAATCTTGGGTTGTAAGAATATCTGGAACAGTAAGATTGATGTCAAGTAAGGTAGTGTCCAATAGAACCGTTTAAAAGAATTGTTTGGACCCTTTCTTGCCTGCATTAAACACACTTCCGGTAAATTATCCGATATTGTAACTGGGTCACAGTAGTCCAACGTAAAGAATATTGGAAAATTTAAACTTTCTAAGTAGTCTGTATGTCATGATTATCACGCAAAGTGATTTTCATTCAAATCCGTTCCATGGTTTTAGGCATACACCATCTCGAAAGTCGCCTTTATTATGAGTTATTTTATTATGCCCAGAGTTATGCCCCTTTATTATCATTATTCTAATGAGCCATCCATTTGTGATGCATTTGATAATACACAGGTCAAATACATCAATGATACCTTAGATATCATTAGATCAGTATTTAAACCCCAATTTATGCACTATACCAAATATGCAAAATATGCGTTTCTTTTGCTGTTCAGTATGTTTGAATGTATGATATGTATGTTTGTTTGATTTGATTCTTTACGTCCCATCAACAATCTTTCAGTTATATAGGGACGGGTCTTCCTGGGTTGAACCAGTACTAAGCTAGGATTAATGTTCTTGCGCAAGGAAACAACGCAGTGACGCCGGTGAGGCTCGAACCCGAGGCCCCTCTGTCTTGAGTCAAGCACTTTACCACTGAGCCACTGCGCTCCCGTATGTATGTATGTATGTATGTATGTATGTATGTATGTATGTATGCATGTATGTATGTATGTATGTATGTATGTATGTATGTATGTATGTATGTATGTATGTATGTATGTATGTATGTATGTATGTATGTATGTATGTATGTATGTATGTATGTATGTATGTATGTATGTATGTATGTAAGAAGTAAGAAATGGCCCTGCTGGCTTTGGTGTTTAACTCATAAATTAACTATTTGCCTGCTAGCAGCGAATTTTATCATATACTGCTGTTGTTTGCAAACCGTTTGGACCAAAATCAGGTCTAACAGAATATCGGACCCGATCTGGATCTAAAATGTTTTACACTCTGCTGTTATTCTGAAAAATATTTTGATTAAAAAGCAATGCTGGAAAAACCCAGTGGTTGGGAGCGAAAGTACCTGTGGCCATTTGTGTTCATCTGAATAGTGGACTGACCATTGTGTTTTTCTATAACCTTGATGATAGTCTGTGTTATGTTACATGGGTAATTGTGTATTGGACATAGGCAACTTGGTAAGCGTGTTTTTTATTCTTGTTTTCCATATTGAAAAGTTTTTGGCACGACTAGATGTCGTTTTCTTGGTTTTAATCGATTTTTCATCCGCAAATCACTAGAGCTTGCAATAATTACACATCACCTGTGAACTGAAAATTGACCGATTGAGCGCTTTGATTGAAACAAAATATCGCTCAATGCCTTTTCGAGATAGATAAATGATCTCTGATGACTTTTACTTAAAATGCCTACGAAAGCACACGAGGAGCATGCGCGACCATTCCCAAAGTATTGTACGGTATGTCGCAGAAGTAGGGTATAGCTTGTGTTATGACACTTTGATTTGTCTGTATGATGTGTTGTTTTAATATGCGGTAGTTTTTAAATTAAATTGAAAAATAGTTTTCTTTGCGACAAAATAATTATGCTTAAGTATGTAAAGAAAAGCGATGTAAACCGTTTACTTCACAGAGAGACGCCTTTAACACTTTTGCAAACAGGGCAGACACAGATCAGCAGCTTTTTGGCAATGAAAATAAGGTTATAAGTTGATCCTTCAAAAGTGGATATGACAAGTAATTTATTTGGTCAATGTACACACGTGCAAGTTTATTATTGCCCCAATTTTGGAAAAGTTGAAGGGGCATATTGTGTTAGGCTTGTTCCTGCGTCTATCCATTCAAAATTTAAGATATGATTTTGAAGTTTCTTGGATGGATTCTTCATCAAAATATAAGTGACACGTATTTATTTAAGTGTGGATTAGCGCCCGTTGTGGAGCTATGCCCCTTTTTAAGGGCCATAATGAAATTTTGTAATTATGATATCTCAAAAACTGTTACAGCTAGTAGCTGTAAACTTGGTCAGCTGATAGAAGAGGAAATGAGTAGATTACCTGGTGAAAATTAAAAAAACCCATCTGGATGTGAGGTTCTTCTCCTGTACGAACTGACTTGGATATAAGGTTCATCTCTTGTATGAATTAACGTGCTTAACGTAACATTGAATAAATTAGTTCCCAAAAACTTAAGTTAACACTCCTCAATCAAAATCACTAGGGAACTTTAAACATGAATCAAGTTTGAAATACGCTGAAGTATGATAAAATGCAATGACATTTAATTAATAAACTAAGGTTTCTCTTTTGTATGGATTTACGATTAATTTGCTTATCATTTCATTATGAATAAGATCATATTAAGTTCATTTTTTTTTTCAAGTTCCTTTTTTAGTCTTACATCTCTCCTTCTAAAGGACACAGCTTCGATATTGGTCTTATCAAGGATCCCTGCCCGACCTGGACTTTAACAACCCGAACTCGTCCGTCGTCTCCTGGATAGATCTCTACGACTCTTCCCATAGGCCAGCTTCCCCGTGGTGTGTCTGGTGAAATGAGTAGAACCACCTCGCCCTTCTGAATGTTTCGTCTTTCTCTGTGCCACTTTTTTCGCGCACTTAGTCCTGGCAACCATTCCCGAAGCCATCTATGCCAGAAATGTCGGACCAGTTCTTGAACACGTCTCCATCGTTTCCGCGGACTGAATTGCGTTTCGTCCACGGATGTAGGTGCAAAGATACCCCCAATCTGGCCATGTAAGAAATGATTTGGGGTAAGCGGAACATCATCTTTGTGGTTTGCCGACTGGTATGTTAACGGCCTAGAATTTATCAGTCCTTCAGCTCCAATGATGGCCGTCATTAATTCCTCGTCGTTGATATCCGCCTGTCCGAGTATAGCTTTTATT
The DNA here is from genome assembly GCA_964019695.1 of Loripinus fragilis. Classification (NCBI taxonomy): domain Eukaryota; kingdom Metazoa; phylum Mollusca; class Bivalvia; order Lucinida; family Lucinidae; genus Loripinus; species Loripinus fragilis. Next base: position 113,260 of record CAXHUL010000460.1, on the reverse strand, counting down.
GCCTTTTTAGCTGATTTCACCATGGATTCGTGAGCTCCTCCAAAATGTGGCGCTAATGGCGGATTAAAATGCCATTTTACTCCCTTGTTTGCGACTGATTCTTGAATCTTGTGATTGTCAACCTGGGACAGTAGTGCTTGCAGTTCTCTGTCAGCGCCTATGAAATTGGTTCCATTGTCTGAATAGACCTTATCTGGAAGACCTCTGCGATTTGCCATTCTGTAGAAAGCGTTGAGAAATGAGTCTGTGGTAAGTCCGAAAGCAATTTCCAAATGTACAGCTCTGGTGGCAAGGCACGTAAACAAACATAAATATCGTTTCTCACGACGTTTACCTCTCCCCTGTATGGTAATAAATGGGCCTCCAAAATCTACTGATAAAATACGTACGAGCAAAATGTGTAACTAGTTTTGTTGTCTTGACTGAGTAGGGGTTGCCGATGCACGTCCAGCCCAGTGGTGTCAATCTTGCTACTGGCTCTCCAGGTTGACCTCTGACCTCTTCTATGGCGCAATGCAAATCAAGACAGTCCAAACCTATCAGAACATCGACTATTGGCCTCTTTGCGTTTAGTGGAAATTTAATGCTTCGCAGATGTGGCCACTTCATGCGGTATTCATTCCAGTCAATAACATTCATGTCCCCTGTTACTCTGCTTGCCGTATATGCATTTACTTTAAAGCTCACTTTTCCATCTACGCTCTGCAGTTCGAAACTAACAGGTTTTGTCTCAAACGTTTCAATTTGACCATTTAATACATTAACAGTTACCTTTTCTGTCTTCCCTTTTAGCCCTAGTTCTGCAGCGACATCTGAATTGACGTAGCTCTTAGTGCTGGCCTCGTCTAGTAATGCATTTACTCGTAGCGATCTGTCACCATTTTTCAAAATAATTGGCACAGTGCGCAGTGCAATGTAATCCACTTTGGAGTAGTTCTGCGTAATCAAGGTGGTCTGCTGTGGGTGCTCCTGTCTCTTCCCCTCCGTGACAGAAGTAGCTATCTCTGCCGATGGAGACACGATCTCTTGTGTTGTATGATCTGTCAATTCAATACGCTTCAGTTCGGTTTGCTCAAGTCCACTTGACGTCGATGTCATAGCATTTTGGTGTAGCAGCCTATGATGAAGTTCTTTACATCCATTGGATCCGCATGGCCGACTCTGTGGACATTTATTTCCGTAATGTCCGATAGAAAGACATCGATAACACAGCTGTGCACGCTTTACTATTCTCCATCGCTCAGTTGGACTCTTCTTTGTGAAGGTACGACATTTCAAGATTGCATGTCGTCCTTTACACGCATGGCATGGCGTTTTCTCTACAGTGCGATCTTTCCGTGATTCTCCAAAGAATGTTCTTTGAGTTTTATGTCTAGGCAGCGATTGTTCTCGATTCTGATTGTTAGCTGATTTTCCTGTCAGGCCATGCATAGTTTCAGCTGCAATGGTTTGGAATTCTGCTTCTTGTATAACCCATTTCCTCAATGTGTCTACGCCCTCAGTTATACTGTTTTCAAACACCCATCGGTGATAGCGCGCCAACATTGATTCTGACAATTTTCGCTGCAACTTATTATAAAGGGAACCGTCCCCAAGTTCGTGAAAATGCCCTGCTTCTTTCAAGTTAATGATGGCAATATCTAGTAAGTCCGCTAATTTTTCAAGATCTCTAGCATTTCCCGTTCTCACTTGCTTAAAATTATCCAGATCTTCCAGATAAACTGCTATCTGTCGCCGTCTGCCGCCATACTTGCGCTCTAACCGTTCTTTTGCTGCCTCGTATGCCGTTGCAGAATGACCTAAACTTTCTATCGTTTGCAGCGCTTCACCGGATACGTACTGCCGCAACTGGAGCAACTTGTATTCAGGTGTAGCTGGGGCGTTATCAATGCAGGCGAGGAATGCAGCCTTCCAGCTTTGATACGTTCTTTTATCACCATGAAACTCGGGAATCTCCACGCGTTTGAGCTGTCGCCACAGGTCCTGTCCTAGAGATGGAGCTTCTCGGTTGTGCATATTAGTTGTTTCAAACGGCGTTGCATTCGCATCAAGTACTGATAAATTATCCTGCTTTGAATAATTATCCCTGATCTGCTGCTCGTGGCGAGAGCGTATGTCCTCGAATTTTGCAACATTCTTAATCTCATTTTCATTTTGCCTAGAGCATGTTTGAATATGGTCGCGAACTTGCAGCATTGCAGGATTGTTCTTATTTGCGTATACAGCGCTTACCTCCTGTTCTGTTTGTGGTAAAACTTGCTGCCTTTCTACCTCCTTCTTGTTGGTTTCCGAAATGTTCATATGCTCAAGCATATCGATCGTAAGGATGTCCGATGTAACACTTGATCTTTCATCTTGGCGAGATTCAAGATAGTCTGTTGCAGCCTCACGAGCTGAACTATATTCGTCGAGTATCTTTTCTAGCTCGTTCGACACTCGCATGCTTTTTTGCACTTCATCTATACTTATATAAAATTCAGCGAACGACGTTAAAACGTCCGTAGCAAGCTCCGACAGTGAGTCCATTTTTCCACAGGCATCAAGTACCGCCCTGCGACTTGGGGGCTCTTGTTCCTCGAGTAGCGATACCAACTTATTTTTGCACCGACTAAAATTTGCTTTTGCTCGAGCTTTGTCTTTCTTGTATTCCGCTTCTAGCCGTTCAGTGCTGACTGTTGAACGATAGTCCCTATTCTCGGATGACGCCATTATCGATCTTGATAGTTCTGTTTTACACTGGTTTCGATAATAAACCTCGCTCTGCTACCAATTTGTTGCCGTGATGTTCCCGATAATGGATATGGCAAACAAAATAATAAGAAACTCCGATGATAAGTTTCACAAATTCTTCATAAGTAAAGTCTCTGCACAGTAAAAACAATAATTCCGTCCGAAAATGACAGAAATATATGGCGACTCTACTTGAAACTCCTTAGTAACTAACGTCAAAAATCTACGTCACGCTAACGTTACGCAATTACGTTAATTGCGTAACGCTAACGTTACGTTAAGCACGTTAATTCATACAAGAGATGAACCTTATATCCAAGTCAGTTCGTACAGGAGAAGAACCTCACATCCATTCTTCCCCTCCCGAAATGTTTTACATTGACATCTTGGCACCTGGATCTGTTGCAATTGGTATAGTTCAGCGAACCACGCACGTGCAGAAATGGATAGCGGTTCGGTAAGCTCGTCATCCCAATCTATGCCTGCGGTCCACATATCTTGGAGCAGCATTTTTGCACGAATTGTGTAAGGAGCCAAAAAACCTATTGGGTCGAAGAGGGTCGCAATTTTCTTCAAAAATATCCTTTTTGTGTACGTTGTGTCCTCTTCTGGAACGTTCTCTTTGAACGTGAATACGTCTGTATCTGCACGCCACCACACACCTAGAGTCTTTGCACACGGTAGCTGACTGCGGTCTAAATCAACTTCGGCCTTCCTATCCTCAAGTGGTATTTCTACCAGTACTTTAGATGAGTTTGAAAGCCATTTCCTGGCATGCATCCCGGCCTTCGACAACAAAGCAGACAGTTGGTGATTGAATTTTGGATTACGACATTGATTTGGACATTTTGAATAAATTAGTTCCCAAAAACTTAAGTTAACACTCCTCAATCAAAATCACTAGGGAACTTTAAACATGAATCAAGTTTGAAATACGCTGAAGTATGATAAAATGCAATGACATTTAATTAATAAACTAAGGTTTCTCTCTTGTATGGATTTACGATTGATTTGCTTATCATTTCATTATGAATAAGTTCATATTAAGTTCATTTTTTTTTCAAGTTCCTTTTTTAGTCTTACATCTCTCCTTCTAAAGGACACAGCTTCGATATTGGTCTTATCAAGGTTCCCTGCCCGACCTGGACTTTAACAACCCGAACTCGTCCGTCGTCTCCTGGATAGATCTCTACGACTCTTCCCATAGGCCAGCTTCCCCGTGGTGTGTCTGGTGAAATGAGTAGAACCACCTCGCCCTTCTGAATGTTTCGTCTTTCTCTGTGCCACTTTTTTCGCGCACTTAGTCCTGGCAACCATTCCCGAAGCCATCTATGCCAGAAATGTCGGACCAGTTCTTGAACACGTCTCCATCGTTTCCGCGGACTGAATTGCGTTTCGTCCACGGATGTAGGTGCAAAGATACCCCCAATCTGGCCATGTAAGAAATGATTTGGGGTAAGCGGAACATCATCTTTGTGGTTTGCCGACTGGTATGTTAACGGCCTAGAATTTATCAGTCCTTCAGCTCCAATGATGGCCGTCATTAATTCCTCGTCGTTGATATCCGCCTGTCCGAGTATAGCTTTTATTGCCTTTTTAGCTGATTTCACCATGGATTCGTGAGCTCCTCCAAAATGTGGCGCTAATGGCGGATTAAAATGCCATTTTACTCCCTTGTTTGCGACTGATTCTTGAATCTTGTGATTGTCAACCTGGGACAGTAGTGCTTGCAGTTCTCTGTCAGCGCCTATGAAATTGGTTCCATTGTCTGAATATACCTCATCTGGAAGACCTCTGCGATTTGCCATTCTGTAGAAAGCGTTGAGAAATGAGTCTGTGGTAAGTCCGAAAGCAATTTCCAAATGTACAGCTCTGGTGGCAAGGCACGTAAACAAACATAAATATCGTTTCTCACGACGTTTACCTCTCCCCTGTATGGTAATAAATGGGCCTCCAAAATCTACTGATGTCCTGGTGAAAGCCCTTAGTGATGTTTGGACTCTCGCCAAAGGCAATGGAGCCATAATCTGCTGGCTGGCTTTAGCTTTCCGACGGCGACACTCGGCGCATTCTCGCTCCCACTCTCGTATAGCTTCTCGTGCTGAAATAATCCAATAGCGGGCCGATAATACCGCTAAAGTTTGGTTGGTCCCAAATCCGTGATTTCCTTTCTCATGTGCATCTTTTATAATCAATTTTGTGACCCAACTTTTACGTGGTAAGATCACTGGATGTCGAACATCATAGGAAATAAATTTTGCGTTTGTAAGGCGTCCATCTGACCGAATAAGCCCATCATCATCGAGTTGTGGCTTCAGAGCAAGTAGTTTGCTGTTCGATGACAACGATCGTCCGTTAACCAAAGCTTTCCATTCATCTTGGAATTCAGACTGCTGTGCCTGTCTAACCAGCTGTAGTTCGGATCTCTTTAGTTCATCAGCAATCAACTCCCCAGTCATTCTAACAGCCACGTCCCTCTTGCAGTTTTCAATGAACCGATTAACCCAGGCTACTATGCGTCGTAATTTCAACCAACTGGAATAGTTAATAGGATCAATTATATAATTTTCTGCGGCTGCCAATGCAACAAAAGTACAGGGTATATTGCGATCAACCTCAGGTTCTTGATGAATCGATTTTATTCTTCTCGGTGCAGAATGTTTGATTTCAACATCCCCAGTGGGAACTTCAAAGACTTTGTTTTTAGGCCATACATCTTCTGACTCTCGCAGGAATACAGGTCCCCTCCACCACGAATCGCATTCTGCAAGTTCGCCCGCATGCATCCCTCTACTTAGTATGTCCGCCGGATTTACCTTTGTAGGGACATACCGCCATTGCGTTGGCTGTGTAAATGTTTGTATTTCTCCAACTCTGTTGGCAACGAAAGGCTTGAAATTACGGCTTCGTCCTCTAACCCACCAAAGAACGTTGACGCTGTCACACCAGAAAGTAACTTTTTCCATTTTTACACCAAGTACGTTCGAAATTCTTGTGGTAAGTCGCACGCCCACTATCGCGCCCATCAGTTCAAGTCTGGGAATACTGGTTGCAATGTTCGGTGAAACTCGTGTCTTTGATGCAACAATGTTTGTAGAAATATTACCATCTCCATTTTGGCATCTTGCGTAGACAACAGCCCCGTATGCGTTCTCAGATGCATCTACAAAAGTATGCAACGACATCGTATCCGCAATAGTTCCTTCATTCCATAGACATCTTGGCACCTGGATCTGTTGCAATTGGTATAGTTCAGCGAACCACGCACGTGCAGAAATGGATAGCGGTTCGGTAAGCTCGTCATCCCAATCTATGCCTGCGGTCCACATATCTTGGAGCAGCATTTTTGCACGAATTGTGTAAGGAGCCAAAAAACCTATTGGGTCGAAGAGGGTCGCAATTTTCTTCAAAAATATCCTTTTTGTGTACGTTGTGTCCTCTTCTGGAACGTTCTCTTTGAACGTGAATACGTCTGTATCTGCACGCCACCACACACCTAGAGTCTTTGCACACGGTAGCTGACTGCGGTCTAAATCAACTTCGGCCTTCCTATCCTCAAGTGGTATTTCTACCAGTACTTTAGATGAGTTTGAAAGCCATTTCCTGGCATGCATCCCGGCCTTCGACAACAAAGCAGACAGTTGGTGATAAAGCTGTGTCCCCTGTGTTTCAGACTGCACAGAGTCCATGGAATCGTCCATATAGGTTGATTTGTCAATTGTTTCTGCAGCCAATGGGAAGTCAGGTTTGTATTTCTTGGCGTGGTGTTGTAAAACGAATTGAGCTAGAAATGGTGATGAATTCATTCCGAAAACAACTCTGTCAAACTCGTAAACATCTGGCCTACGATCCTGGTCTATTCCCCTCCATAGGAACCTGTGATATGGCTGGTCTTTAGGTGAAATACCGATTCTAAGGTACATCTCCGCTATGTCGCACACTATAGCCACTGGAAACCGTCTGAATCTTAACAGTACGTCGAACAGGTCTCGCTGCAGTTTTGGCCCCTGGTTTATTGCATCATTGAGTGATGTCCCTTGGCACTTTGCTGAGGCATCAAACACAATCCTGATCTTCGTTGTGTCTTTGTCGGGCCTTATAACTGGGAAATGCGGCAAGTACCATTTCGAACTGTAACTTTCGTTTTCTGGCACTTTTCTCACGTAACCTTTAGCGACGTATTGCTTTATTATGTCACTGTATGCATGTCCAATATTTGGTGACTTTTGCAGTCTCTTTTCTGTATTCTGGAGCCGTTTTAAGGCCATACTATAGTTATCCGGTAACATAGGTTTATCCTCTTTCCATGGAATACTAACTCGATACATGTTCTGATCATAATTGAGTGAGCCATCGACCTTTCTCATAGCTAGCTGATCCTGAATCTGCACTATAGGAGTAGGCTTGCCAAGCGATGTTTCTTCAACTTCCCAGAATCGTTTCAAATTCGAATTAATCTCTTCCATTTCGAGCTGATCTCTGATAAAATACGTACGAGCAAAATGTGTAACTAGTTTTGTTGTCTTGACTGAGTAGGGGTTGCCGATGCACGTCCAGCCCAGTGGTGTCAATCTTGCTACTGGCTCTCCAGGTTGACCTCTGACCTCTTCTATGGCGCAATGCAAATCAAGACAGTCCAAACCTATCAGAACATCGACTATTGGCCTCTTTGCGTTTAGTGGAAATTTAATGCTTCGCAGATGTGGCCACTTCATGCGGTATTCATTCCAGTCAATAACATTCATGTCCCCTGTTACTCTGCTTGCCGTATATGCATTTACTTTAAAGCTCACTTTTCCATCTACGCTCTGCAGTTCGAAACTAACAGGTTTTGTCTCAAACGTTTCAATTTGACCATTTAATACATTAACAGTTACCTTTTCTGTCTTCCCTTTTAGCCCTAGTTCTGCAGCGACATCTGAATTGACGTAGCTCTTAGTGCTGGCCTCGTCTAGTAATGCATTTACTCGTAGCGATCTGTCACCATTTTTTAAAACAATTGGCACAGTGCGCAGTGCAATGTAATCCACTTTGGAGTAGTTCTGCGTAATCAAGGTGGTCTGCTGTGGGTGCTCCTGTCTCTTCCCCTCCGTGACAGAAGTAGCTATCTCTGTCGATGGAGACACGATCTCTTGTGTTGTATGATCTGTCAATTCAATACGCTTCAGTTCGGTTTGCTCAAGTCCACTTGACGTCGATGTCATAGCAATTTGGTGTAGCAGCCTATGATGAAGTTCTTTACATCCATTGGATCCGCATGGCCGACTCTGTGGACATTTATTTCCGTAATGTCCGATAGAAAGACATCGATAACACAGCTGTGCACGCTTTACTATTCTCCATCGCTCAGTTGGACTCTTCTTTGTGAAGGTACGACATTTCAAGATTGCATGTCGTCCTTTACACGCATGGCATGGCGTTTTCTCTACAGTGCGATCTTTCCGTGATTCTCCAAAGAATGTTCTTTGAGTTTTATGTCTAGGCAGCGATTGTTCTCGATTCTGATTGTTAGCTGATTTTCCTGTCAGGCCATGCATAGTTTCAGCTGCAATGGTTTGGAATTCTGCTTCTTGTATAACCCATTTCCTCAATGTGTCTACGCCCTCAGTTATACTGTTTTCAAACACCCATCGGTGATAGCGCGCCAACATTGATTCTGACAATTTTCGCTGCAACTTATTATAAAGGGAACCGTCCCCAAGTTCGTGAAAATGCCCTGCTTCTTTCAAGTTAATGATGGCAATATCTAGTAAGTCCGCTAATTTTTCAAGATCTCTAGCATTTCCCGTTCTCACTTGCTTAAAATTATCCAGATCTTCCAGATAAACTGCTATCTGTCGCCGTCTGCCGCCATACTTGCGCTCTAACCGTTCTTTTGCTGCCTCGTATGCCGTTGCAGAATGACCTAAACTTTCTATCGTTTGCAGCGCTTCACCGGATACGTACTGCCGCAACTGGAGCAACTTGTATTCAGGTGTAGCTGGGGCGTTATCAATGCAGGCGAGGAATGCAGCCTTCCAGCTTTGATACGTTCTTTTATCACCATGAAACACGGGAATCTCCACGCGTTTGAGCTGTCGCCACAGGTCCTGTCCTAGAGATGGAGCTTCTCGGTTGTGCATATTAGTTGTTTCAAACGGCGTTGCATTCGCATCAAGTACTGATAAATTATCCTGCTTTGAATAATTATCCCTGATCTGCTGCTCGTGGCGAGAGCGTATGTCCTCGAATTTTGCAACATTCTTAATCTCATTTTCATTTTGCCTAGAGCATGTTTGAATATGGTCGCGAACTTGCAGCATTGCAGGATTGTTCTTATTTGCGTATACAGCGCTTACCTCCTGTTCTGTTTGTGGTAAAACTTGCTGCCTTTCTACCTCCTTCTTGTTGGTTTCCGAAATGTTCATATGCTCAAGCATATCGATCGTAAGGATGTCCGATGTAACACTTGATCTTTCATCTTGGCGAGATTCAAGATAGTCTGTTGCAGCCTCACGAGCTGAACTATATTCGTCGAGTATCTTTTCTAGCTCGTTCGACACTCGCATGCTTTTTTGCACTTCATCTATACTTATATAAAATTCAGCGAACGACGTTAAAACGTCCGTAGCAAGCTCCGACAGTGAGTCCATTTTTCCACAGGCATCAAGTACCGCCCTGCGACTTGGGGGCTCTTGTTCCTCGAGTAGCGATACCAACTTATTTTTGCACCGACTAAAATTTGCTTTTGCTCGAGCTTTGTCTTTCTTGTATTCCGCTTCTAGCCGTTCAGTGCTGACTGTTGAACGATAGTCCCTATTCTCGGATGACGCCATTATCGATCTTGATAGTTCTGTTTTACACTGGTTTCGATAATAAACCTCGCTCTGCTACCAATTTGTTGCCGTGATGTTCCCGATAATGGATATGGCAAACAAAATAATAAGAAACTCCGATGATAAGTTTCACAAATTCTTCATAAGTAAAGTCTCTGCACAGTAAAAACAATAATTCCGTCCGAAAATGACAGAAATATATGGCGACTCTACTTGAAACTCCTTAGTAACTAACGTCAAAAATCTACGTCACGCTAACGTTACGCAATTACGTTAATTGCGTAACGCTAACGTGACGTAGATTTTTGACGTTAGTTACTAAGGAGTTTCAAGTAGAGTCGCCATATATTTCTGTCATTTTCGGACGGAATTATTGTTTTTACTGTGCAGAGACTTTACTTATGAAGAATTTGTGAAACTTATCATCGGAGTTTCTTATTATTTTGTTTGCCATATCCATTATCGGGAACATCACGGCAACACCATCTATTTCTCGCTGCAAATTTGAACATAGAAAACTTGATATCCAAAATACTCTAGCAGCAAGAAGCTTTGATCAAACTTGAACAACTGATAGAGGATAATGAGCAGATCACCTGGTGAATTATTTTGGAAAAAAAAGTTATTTTATTTTTTTGACTTATAGCACTTTGCATTTTTTGAGTTATTTCCCTTTGCAAATTTGGACATCGAAAACGTGTAATAAAGATGTCTTGAAAACTATTATAACTATTAGCCTCAGATTTGGTCAGCCGATAGAGGATGGAAAATTGTTTTCGTGGTGGAAAGGATGGTGAGATCATTCTTTTCGCCAAGCAAATGTTTGGGGCATAGTGTTTCATAAGCACAATTTCTAGTTTATATACTTAAGGAATAAAGAAACGCAACAAACACTTCAAGTCATTGTAAGCATACAATATGATGCAAGTTTTTAGTGCAAATGATATTTATCCATAGGAGCAGTATGTGTCCGTCAAATTACAGCAGGTTTAACGTAATTATCTATTACGTAATCATTTTGGTATGCGCGTAACCAGCCTGACCCCCCGTAGTAAACTGCTGAAACAGGGTCAAAAAAAGCAAAGATTGAATCAACCATCGGTTTATTGTTTTGAAAAGTCTTGGCATAGATTGTGGATCAAGAAAATTATCAAATGGCGACGTTTCTGTAGGATTCTGAAACGGCTTAACGTCATCAACGTCAACTCTGAATACTGCATGAAACGCGTAAACTTTCTTTTCTGCTTGAGATTTATTCATTACAAGGACGTTTTGTTCAAGAATTATTACTTGAGATCTTCAGACGTCAAAAAACCGCAATTCTGACGTCAAAATTCAATATCCTACGTTTTAATGGTTTCCATGATGTTCATGTGTTTTTCTAATGATAAAATGGTCCAGTGACAAAGTTTAGGCTACTGTTAACAAATTTGGTGTTAACTCTTGGCATGTAATCAGATGTTTTCTCTTGCCTAATGTCGTGTTTTGTTTGGCTAACGTCAATATAAACACCTCACCAGCGTTTTTCTACGGTATGTGAAAAGTCAGTTTTTCCCAAGAAAGCATGTTCTGATGTCTCTTGGTTGATCTTATCCCGTATATTCACCAGCGACCAAAACCCGACGGCTCTAAGTGACGTTTATCGTTTATTCACCACCATTGTGTATCTTGCCATTCAAGTAGCGTGTTTTGACGCAATATTTGACTCCATTACGAATATGATTGGACGTTTGTTTAATTTGCACATTGTCAAGTCGACGCAAAATAACCAAACATGCAAAAGACGGGGTTTCTTGACCTTTATTCTGACGTTAACGTCACATTTTACGTTTTCATATGTTTTCATCTTGTGGCGTAAAATGTAGCGTTAAAATGACGTTTTGGTATTTCATCACATGCTATAAATACTCAATAAGATTTATTCAACTGAGATTTTACCAAACCGTCATTTAAACACGCAAAAATAATAGTTTTATCTGTTGCGTTTCTTTATTCCTTAAGTATATTTTATTCATAGTGGCTGGCGCATAGCATGAATAATATTGAAGGAAAGGATTGCAGTATTTTATAATTACGTACATGTATAAAGAGAAATTCTTGGAGAAATTGCATGCGTTGAGTGTATTAAATGAACCTGTAGATTACTATCCAGCATCGTGTGAAGACCTGGGGGAGGGTTTAAGAGCACGCCATAGCACTAAAATGAACTATTAAGATACACGTTGTTTTCTTCCCAAATTCAAGTTATATAAGATGATAACTCAAAATCAAATGAGAGTTTATACATATTTTAAGTAAGCTGACGTACACAAGTCTTTGGCACAGTTATTCATTGGACTAACCTGCCTCAGAATATGCAAAAACATGGTCATGCAAAGTATAGGTTGCTGTTGCTAGGCAATCAAAAAGCGCGATCTTATGTCATGCGTTCACGCTGGAATAAAACGTTGCTGTGGAAACACGATACAAAAGTGAGCGACATCAATGTGTGTATTTGGTGCAAATAAAATGCTTAAATCCATATTTACTTAATGCAACAACTAAAATTAAAAGGCATTTGAATTTTATTCCACAAATAACAGTGAGAATAAGGCTATTTTCTCAAACAAAAATCACCACAAAAAATACCCCCGTGGATAATGGTTCATTCCAGAATTGAAACTATCACATAAGTATCATATTGCACGGATCCTGAAATTTTGTAAGGGGGTGGGGTCCAGTTCTGACGGCCAGAAAACAGCTGGATAAAGTTTTTAGTCCTCAACTTATTTCTATACTTTTCCAAGGATTCAGAGGGGTCCAACTTTTCCAGAGGTGGGGGTCAAAAAGTTTATTTTTATAAAAATACATATAAGTTAAGATTTACCGGTGGGGTGTCTGGACCCCCTGCCCCCCCCCCCCCAAGATTCGCGCATGCTCATCTAGTGAAATAATCGTGTTTATGCTAAACTACTAATTTAGATCTTCCAAAATTCGAGGAACAAAGTTGGGATATCCAGGACCAGCAATACACCAAAAACAATGGCTACCTCTAGTGAAAGGCTTTTAGACTTTCCCGCCTTGAAGGAGGTAATTCTTACCTATAGCCTAGCCTATTTTAGCGTGATAGAGAAGCGCATCCGTATCCTGAGCCTGCCAGGCTAGAGGTAGAGATCCGTATCCGTAGCCTGTCATCAAGTTTAGATAACTAGGATCAGTCATAGACCTATACATAATGATCATATAAGATACAATGGCTTCCCGGAGTGAAGGGCTTTTAGAGTTTCTCGTCTAGATGTAGACATTTCTGAATCATATTTCTAAAGTATTTACAGGATAACCAAACTGTACCTCTAGCCTGGCCATTTTAATCATGCTATAGAAAGGGATCATTATCCCTAGCTTGCCATACCAGATTAGAGTAGAAGAAACAAAATTGTACCCATAGACACCCCAGGGGTACTCTCAATTTCCTTCATACATAGGCTGCAACCCAGGATCTACTGTTTACCCCCAAAAAGTATAAAGAACATCAGGCATACTAAAATATCTGAAATTTTGCGGTCAAAAAACATATTCCCATTCTGTCGTTAGACCTTAAAAGGCCCAAAAATGTATAGAAATGACCAACCAAAATAGTCAAATTTTGTAATGACCCCCCCCCCCCCTATTTCTTCATACCCCCAAAAATATTCATTTTACTGGAATTTTGAACCCAAAATAATGTTCCAAACCTATTTTTATATAAAAATATCCGAGTACCCCACCCCACCCCCTGAGATAGACATTGCCATGGGAGAACCCACGACAGGAAGAGTGTAACTTTGTACTCTCTGTATTCAACAAACAATATGTGCATATGCTAAGTTTTCTCATTTTAGGAAAATAATTTCAAACCTATTAAAATGTTAATCTTTAAAAATACCGAAACCCCATTATAATATTTACATTTACTATGACATACTATACAGCATATCTGCAACACGACATACAGTGCTGATAATCAGTTTTTGCAACACACAATACAAAACAATATTTGACCCCTCTATGATTTTCATTGCAAATAATTGCTCTTCCATAGTACGGTATTTAGAAATATTGATATAATCTATAACAAAATACATCATGAAATACTCATTATGCAACATCAGTCATTTCAAACAAGGTTTATGGCAAATATTTATGAAATCGTACCGATGTTGCTTTTAAAATCAAAAGTAAAATAATGATTTTTCTATGAATAAATGTGAAAATAGCCAAAATTACAGCAATAAACAAAATAAACAGAGTAATACATTGAAAATACCTTTACTTATGCTTCCTGAACTTCTGGTATGAAGTTGTAATTCTCATGATCATTTTAAATCACATAAGTAAACATTCTGAAACTTACCCGACATGTTTTTCACAATGATTTGTCCACTTTACTGATCAACAGAAGGGGTCACGTTTACTTTTCGCTCCCACCCAGAGAAACCTGCAGACGATGAAACAATCATAAAAATGCAAAGCACGCAAAGAGTTTTAAGGATATCTAGCTCTCTGTCTAATGGGTTTAATGCTTAAAGCGCCAATCACTACAGAAGTCGTCTGCTTTTATCCTCTGCTGCAATGAATTAGAGGCCTTATGGTCAGACTGTGTAGATACAGATCAGACTGCCCGAGTAGTTCAGATCTTGGCCCTCACGTTTTGCCTCTACATTTACATTAGTCAATAATGTTAGCAAATATACTGCTCAACAAAAGTTTAGCACGGATCTTAATATCATATCCAGGGTTAAATGAATATGAAATATTTTATTTGGTGTTAATCAACAAGTATGGGAATCTTAAAATTAATGTTTTTACGTAACCGCCAGACAAAACGTAATCTGGTTAGGCGACAGTGGATTGACGTTACTTTTTATGTCATGTGCATGTAAAGGATACAAGCCCACATCCAAAATTAAAACTTTAAATTCTTACGTAAAGGTTCTTAATGGCGAAAAACGTTGAAAACGCCAGAGAATGGTACCCGTTTATGCCATGTTTCTGCGTACCATAATGACGTTAAAATGACCTGTTTCCATTTTTTGACTTTTCAGCGAACTGAATTAAGCGTTAATGCAATCCGTTTGATGCTAGTGTGGCACAAGCACCCTGAACAGTGCTCTTAGTCATTCATTTGAAAACGTCTTCTATGGATAACGTTACCACCTACATTTAGCCTAGAATTCAGATTAACGTCACTTTGCATGAATCAACTACACAGAGACAAACTTTTATAAACTTGCCTTACCCTTGATTGTCTTTCTTATGGCACCCTCTTAAACACGAAAACTCTTTCAATTAAGCATGTCTACGCAAGAAAAAAGTACTGTTTTTGACTTGCAAACGCCATTATAAAACGACGTTATTAGTTTCTGAGACTCAACGTTTGCTTCAAAGGCTCAATTGAGACGACCTTATTTTTTTTCAGAATGGCTGCTTCGAACTAATTGGAAAACAAGAGACTTTATAAACCGATGCTGTATCAATTTTGTATTGCGAGTAATGCAGGTGAAACGCGTTTTGGACCCCGTCCTTGTTTAACGCAGTGGAAAACGCAGAAGAAATCAAATTAAATTACTCCAATTGCTTTTATTAACTTAAACACATATCAAACCATCATTTCAGCAGACATTTTTTAACTTTAAATAATTTGTGCACACATAAAATTGATTTTTATGTATCTGTGCTAAACTTTTGTTGAGCAGTATATATGCCAGCCAGCTCTTTAAGGGTTAAATTTCGGTGTTTCGTTTTTTCGCCTGGCGTCTTTTCGTTATTTCACTTGGCGTTTTTTGTCTTTTCTTGCGACGTTTTTTCGTCTTTTCGCCTGGCGTTATGGCGCGGCGATAAGACGAAACAACGCCGCACAAAAAGACAAAATAAGACCAAGCAAAAAGACGAAATTACGAAAAGACGCCAGGGAATAAGATGAAAAATAAGAGTTTAGAATGGTTTTATTTCGCATGGCGGTTCTTCGTTTTTTCGCGTAGATGATATCGTTATTTCCTCTTTTCATCTGGCCTTACGAAAAAAGTATTTCACCTTTTTTTTGCTAGGCGTTATTTCGTTATTTAGTCTTTTTGCATGGCGCTTTTTTCGTATTTTGCCGTGCCATAACGCTAGGCGAAAAGACGAAACAACAAAATGGCACAAACCAGCCACCATATAACTATGCCAGTTTTGACTGTACCAGGGGTACCTTGCAAAAACATATATGATAAATGAGATGCATGCATTTGTATCTATGTAAGCAATAGAAACAAATGAAAAACAATGATAATAAACGGTTCTACGCGGTATTCTTATGCTCAAAATTTACAACACAACCTGGAAATACACACAATGTACACACTCCAACACAGATTTCAAAGTACAGCAAACGTTTCCAACAAATCGACTGCATGTTATCAAAGCTATGCCATTGTCGCATCGTATCATTCTCTGATTTATAAAAAATCTAGTAAAATACGAGTAATATAGATAACAAAACTAGCGAACGCTGCATTTTTTACACGAATTGAGTCCTGCTTATGCATAATAGGAAGTCCCTCTCATGAATTTATTATCATTGTATTTTTATAAAATTGCAGTATAAAGGTGTAAAACTGCTTTCAAAACAAATGGTTTATTACTGTAGTTTCGAAAATGCATAATGACAGGGCTCAACTATTTTTCAATAAAGCAGGTACATAACAGTAAATACACAAATGTAGTTAGAGTCAATTTAGAACATAAAACTGTTTAAATCACATATTAACTCGATAAGTTCATGTTTTTTTTGGTTTACAACGATTCCCTTCTGTCTTTGAACTGACTGTAGCTGGTCTTATTTGAGTTTTAAAAATTAACCATTGTCCTACAAATCGATAGGCTCTGCTTGGCTTCAGAATAAACTAAAACAGGGTCACCTATCCCAGGTTAAGGTAATTATCATTTATAATGGCCAAAACTCATGAATGCCTGAGAGTCATTTTTACTCACACAGAAAATGCACATGCAGTATTTATCATTAATGTCAAATTTAACTTTTTGTTAGGAAGACAATTGAGTGGGTAGTTTTCTCTACTTTCAACTTGGTCTTTCTTCGCATGATAAAACACTGTATTAAAGAAGTGAGATACATGTTATGATATGTCTATTTAGCCTTTGAATTAGTTCGATATTTTCTGGGGCCAAACCATTTGCAAACGTTATATGCAGACGTCATTAACAGGTAAAGTGTAATCTATGCAGGTGGCTGTTAGGTATAAGTGTTTTTCTATAAATACACTGCGTGATTCTAAATACATATATGACGTGTAGTTATCCCTCTTATGTCAGAGATGGAATAAAACATGTGACTACCATCTTTCTACTGTCCCTAGTTTCATATGTGGGACAGTGAAGCAGTCTAGGTCACTAACGGAAGTGCATAGTTATGTTGTCAAGGATTTGTTTTAGCGCTATTTCAAAGTACTACAGCCTACAAAATTGATTCTGAACATACCTGTGATTATACTGTTATTCATGGTATGCTAACTTGAAATATAATCAACCAAAAAATAAAGGGTCAAGTGTAAAGGGTCAAAACTAAAGTGTTAACGTAAATTTATTCAAAATGATTTTACACTATAATGTGACAATCCATGTTTTTTTTTTATTTTAGTGAAGTCCTCTCTTTGAAAAAAATAGGAAACACTATCACACTTATCCATGAAAAAGGGCCACCTTTAAAAACCATTGTGTCAGACTAGGTGGGTGGGGTAACCAAAAAACAAGGGACGCGCCCCACAAAATTGATACTTCTCTTAAATCACAGTTAGTAACGTGTATGTCCATCACTCGCATTGATGACTTCCTGGCATCTGCGAAGAAAGCTGAGAATCAACCACAACAAACGAGAGCCGAGAGGCCAGCCCTTTTCCAAGCAGGTGACTACAAGGCACATAAAAAAAGACGCACACAAAGGCATAACAAACACAAGACAGTAGAAACATAAAAGATCCACAAAAGAAGTACGGTCATTTAAATATTTTACTGGAGGGCTTAAACTGGTTTCACGGCGCCAACCTCACCCTTAATTCAGATGTGGATCAAGACACATAGATATTTGGTTTGCATGAAAGGCCACTAACTCATCAATTCATCATCTCCTAGAACATATAAATCAAGATATAACAAGGAGATAAAGCAAAGATAAGGACTCAACAGTAAATAAAACTGAATACCCCAGGTGGCCTGACAAACAGCCACAGCATCAGACCCCTACCAAGTCATTAAAAGATAAGTCTTTAAGTCAGAACCGTCATAGGGTCTGAGGTCCCAACCACTGGCTTGCAATTAAAGAGGAAAGCAAAGTTGCCAACCGTGATTGGGTGGCCATCAAGAATGCCGTCTGTTGCAATACAATAATGTTATAGCCAATCTTTTTTATAATGGGAAATTATTTTAATGAACTGCGCTGAAAAATCATAAGAGCCAACAATCTTTCAATTTATATATCAAGTCATCATATAATTCAGGTTCCAAAAGTCCTTGGCGCAAGAGAGATTTAAGTCCAACTTGGAATTTAGATATCAAATCATAGTATAATCTATAAAATTTAGAAAAGGTTTTGCAAAGTTTATGATACTGATAACCTTGTTTAAGCAGTTTCTGATTTAACAATTTATTGGGAGTGTTGAAGTCAGAAACATAGCTAGATGCTCTTGTAAAACGAATTAGTTGAGAGATATAGACTCCATACGATGTAGAGATAGGATAATCACCATCTAAAATGGGAAATAGACAATTCCAAAATCAAAGTCGTCACGTTTATCATAAATTTTGTAAGGAACAATATCATTAGAAATTGACAAATGCAATTCTATTAAGTTGGAGCTCTGAATGGTATATTTGACTTACCATATTGTCAAAATAAACATTATTAATATTCAAAATATCGTCCAAATATCTCGACGTAGTGTTAAACGCATCAATAACATCAGCCTGCTAAGTCTTCTTGTTTCTCTTCTTTTGCGGTAAAACACAATTCTGCACTAATTGAAGCATCCATCCGCATAAATCATGGTGCGAAATTAACGTGCATTTTAAAAACAGTGTTCTTTGTTAAAAATTGTGTCTTTGATATTAGTCTACTTCAATGCAATCAACCATGAATGTGTTTGCATCTAGCGACTTGTTTTTTCTACATTTTGTATTCTAAAGGGTTTAAACATTTATTTGCTATTTTTATATAAAAAGTGTTTTATAAAAGAAAATATATGGGATTATACTTTCGACCCTTAAAGTTTTTGTGGAGTGTATTACAAGTTACAGTAAATACAATTGAAGTTGTATTATATCTTTAGTTTGATTTATATCGATTTACCAATAAAAGGGTCCAAAGAAGATAAAAAGGGTGCATTGGTTTCATTTGCTGTAGTTTGTATCTTTAATTATGGAGAAGGCACACAAAGTTTTGTTTAAAATTGAAATTGACCTAACTTGTAATTAAAATTTGATTAAATTGGACCCTTTGCCCCCCGCAGTTTGATACTGACCAATGTTTTAGGAGGAGATAGAGTGATGGATGGACGGGCAGATAGACAGATTGTGTTACGCCATAAAGACAGTCAATACGTAAGAGGAAACATTTAAATGGAAGACCCAGTCATGCGTTGGCAATACTACCAGGAAAAATAATGCACGCAACTAGTAACAAATTTCAAGTACTTTATGTACTAAAAAAACATGGACATCACAGTAATATTACAAAGTCGATACCTACGTTATTATTTTCTGACTAGTTGACCATCCCATACTAAAGCAAGTTCCCACTCTAAGATAGTTTCGACAGGAAAAAATCTTAGAGTGTCCTGTTTTAGACGTACGTCAATAAGACAGAAATAAGAATTTTCTCAAAATTATATAGACAAATTGTCGGTATTCCAAAGGGTACTAATTGTGCTCCTCTTGTTGCAGATTTGTTTTTGTTTTGTTATGAGAGAGACTTTATGTTTTCTCTGTCAGACAATAATCAAGCTGATATTATTGAAGCTTTTAACTCTTCCTCCAGATATTTAGATGACTTACTTAATATTGATAATCCTTATTTAGAACAAATGGTAAGTCAAATATATCCCACTGAACTTCAGTTAAATAAGGCGAATTCTTCTGATACTGAAGCTCCGTTTTGGGACTTGAACTTGTCAATAACAAATGGCATAGTTTCTTCTAAAATTTATGATAAACGGGATGATTTTAATTTTGAAATAGTAAATTTCCCATTTCTTGATGGAGATGTTCCTCGCTCTCCATCCTATGGTGTATATATTTCTCAGCTTATTCGTTTTGCTAGAGTGTGCTCTAATGTTGATGACTTCAACAACAGAAACTTATTTTTAACTGCGAAATTATTAAAACAAGCTAATAGATATCATAAAATTCGAAAAGCATTTTCTAAATTCTACTACTGACACTCAGAGTTAATTGTTAAATATAACATTGGGTTAAAAACTCTTCTGTAACAAGGCATATCAGAACCTATATTTTATGGTGATTTAATCTATAAATTCAAACAAATCGTTGGAAAACCTAATTTTAGTGATCAATTCAAAAAGATAGTAAAACGTTATATAAGGGTTGGATATAATTTGGAAATCATGCGACAGTCTGCATGCCTAGTTTTAAACCCAATCACGGTTTATAGCTATGGTTTCCTCTTTAATTGCACGACGGTGGGTCAGGCCTCAGACTCTATGACGGCTCTGACGTAAAGCTTTAATCGGTGGGTTGGTGCCTGATGCTTATCTGTAGCTGGACCCACTGTGGCTCTACTTGAGGTTTTCTTTAACTCTGACTATCCGAGAGTCATGAGCCCTTTTCTTTGTTTCATCATGGAGTGTTTATTTGATTAAAGTGTTTTCCATGATGATACATTGCATTAGTTAGATGGCCTCCATGCGAGCTGAACATTTCTTGTACTTGAACAGCAGAATCTAGGGCAAGGATTTGGTACCGGTAAAATGCATTTAAGCCCCCCGGTGGCTTGGGCTTCTGTCCGTTCTAAGGCGGTGGTTCTGTTGTTGTTGACTTTTTGTTTATTGTTACTCCCATTGTGGGAGTCTGTAATTGTTCTATGCTTTGTTGTACGTTACTTTATGTCCATTCTAGTATTGCAATCATCTTGATGGGGAAGAAAGAGCTGATTGCTTTGCTTAATATGTCTTCCTGGTGTCTCATGATGGTTGAGCGGCTCTTCCTCACGGTTTAGTTTAAACATTTTATTGCCAAATTTTATACAGCAATGGGGTTGGGTCACAAGTTCTCGCAACCTTAGTTACGACCCTTCCCCTACAATTTAAACATACATAAAAGCTAATAAACATGGCTAAACATGTACAAATACATATGAATACATATACAACTACATATGAATACTAAACAAATTGTAAATCATTTAAGTTAGAGCAAAATAAACGAAGAAAATACATGGTGAATAAATAAATAAATAAATAAATAAATAAATAAATAAATAAATAGCAGTTCTTTGATAGGTAATTGAATATAAGATGATAAAATAATAATAAAAAAAAATATAATATATATAACTGCTATTATAAACCCCTTCAGTTTGAAATGTTAAATAGTCAGGTCATCTGGTACAGGTTTCTAAATATGTTTCGAAAAAGAGTCATAGAAGGTTATTAAAAGCGTTTTGAGGTATGTATATACCTATGCACAGCCCTGAACAAGACCACATTAACTTCAGTATTCCAGTTTTCATTGCCATTTAGGATCACATTAATATTTAGAGGATGAAAGCCTCTAACAGTATCATTAAAAACCTGTCTTTCAACAGTATATTTTCTGCACTGAAAGAAGTAGTGGTAGGCATCCTCTACCACGTCACACAATTCACAAAAAGGATTGTTACGAATATGGTTTCTAAAAAGATCACCGTTAAGACCACTGCCCTTATTTCGCAGCCTTGCATGTAGGACAGACATATATCTATTTCCAACAGTAAAGTAGGGAGGAACATGTGCTATGCTAAGTTTTGAGAATATATGCTTTTTAAAGGTTGGCAATGTTGATATATCTTTTAAGTTATCATCAAGAGAATTCCATAGCCTATTGGCTGATGGAATACACGATTTCTGTGAAATACTAGTTCGATTAAGAGGTACAGATATGTTTCTATTGTTTCTCAATGGGTAATCCGCAATTTCATTTACTAAAGGAGGAATCAAATCTTGTATGTAAGAAGGCACCATACCACTATTTACATTATACATAAATGATAGTTTATGTTGCTGCCTTCTTTGTGATAGAGTTTCCCAGCCACACTCTTTGTACAGGTTTTCTAATGATACTGACCTAGTCAACCCAGTAACAATTCGGACTGCCTCATTTTGAATTTTTTGAAGTGTTTGTGAGTCTTACTCAGAGCAGCTATCCCATACAACTGATGCATATTCAACAACTGGTAACATATAAGACATAAACATCTGGTTGAGGGCGTTTCTACTAATAGAATATTTCAATTTACGCATTATTCCCAAAATTTTAGTTGCTGAATTGACAATATTTTCAATATGAGTGTGCCACTGGCCATTACTACTTAATGTTACGCCCAGATGTTTATGGCTATCTACAAAGCTAATTGCAATATTATCAAAAATAAGATGTGGTAATATATCTAGTTTTTTTAAGAGTAAATAAGACAGCTTCTGTTTTTAGCGGATTAAAGGTAACTAACCACTGTTTAGCCCAGTTTGACAACAGTTGTAAATCATGGTTAATAATACCATCTATGTCAGCAATAGTTGCTGCAGCATAAAATCGTGAGCTATCTTCTGCAAACAGCCTTGTCAAACTAAGAAGTTGTTTAGCTATATCATTAATATATACTAAAAAAAAGAGGCTCTTGAGGCACACCAGCAAAGATAGATTTTAAGCCAGAGTAACATGACTTAAAACAAACTTTCTGTTTTCTTTGGCTTAAATAACTATTTAACCACTCTAAGAGTTTACCATCTATGCCATTTTGTCTTAGCTTAAACAGAAGACCCTTGTGCCAAACTCTATCAAATGCTTTTGACACATCACAGAAGACAATACAAGAAAACATGCTATTGTCAAAAGCTTGACATATATTATGAAAGATGTCGATTAACTGAAACACTGTTGAATGATGAGGTAGGAAACCAGATTGATACTTATATAAAAGATTATTATCTATTAAAAAATTATACATGTTCTTAAAAACAATCCTTTCTTGTAGCTTCCCAATACAGCTCAAGAGTGCAACTGGTCTATAATTAGAGGGTTCCGATTTGGCTCCCTTCTTAAAAATAGGAATAACGTTTGAAAGTTTCCATATATCAGGAAATATTCCCTCATGAAAGGATCTATTCATTAAAATGCAGAGGGGTTTTGAAACAGTTTTTGACACACTCTTGAGCATTTTATGGCTTATGCCATCATCACCACTTGCTTTGTTAGGGTTGAGTACTTCAATAATATTTTCAATTTCGAGTTCAGTGCAGATAATTTGAGAAAGAGAGTTATCAGTAAGCTTAGTAAAGGGAGGTAGCTGGGTTTCTGCATCATTGACCGTTGAGATAGAAGCAAAATAGACATTTAAACAATTAGCTTTGTCTTGATCGCTGAAATGCCATTGATTGTCACCGTTTGAAAGCGTTGAACATAAAGGAGGAATACAAGATGCAGATTTGTTATTTTTGGCAAAATGGCGAATTACTTTCCAAAATTTACGTTTATCATATTTTGAAAGTCTGAAACAATAATATCTAAATTATTATAAAACAATTCCTTAGCATGCTTCTTTTGATTATTTACCTTATTCCTAAAGAGTTTGTATTTGTTCCAGACGTTTGGGTTACCTGATTGTATAGCTTTCTTCTTCAGTCTATCTCTTTTCCTTGAATTCCTCCTTATTTCAGAATCGTACCACGGTTTGTCATCTTCACGAACTACAATTGTTTTATTAGGTATACATAATTTAGCGAATTCAATGAAAATATTTGTGAATAAGGAGCTTGCTTCATTTACACTACCCTGATGAAGACATGACCAGTCAAATTCTGAGTGTTTTTGTTAAACAATTTAGAATTGGCATTTTTAAACATCCAGACATTTCGAGTGAAAGTTCCATGTACAGGATACTCAAATGGTAAGTATACATAAGTTGCACAGTGATCACTTATATCAGGTGGGACTTTTATAATACCTTGATTTAACGGTGACATATCATCATAAAGTATAATAGGATCTAACAAAGCAAGCCGGCGTGTTGAATCAGATATGATATTGTGAAGGGAGGTAAGAAGCAAGACATCTTTCAAATGATGCATATTGGGATTAAGTAGATCTTCATTCATATCTCCCAAAATTATAATATTATAAGTAATGTCTAGAGCCCTTTCTATATTTTTGTTAAGGGCGTCAAAGAAGACAGCATCTGCTGTTCGCGGACTATAAAATAAACCAATAAGATAGCTTTCCCTATTTAGCTTAATTTCAACCCAAATTGACTCATTCCAGAATGTCTCCAAATCTATCATTCGAGTATGTGCAAGTCCACAGGACAAATACATTAACAGCCCTCCTCCATGATTCGTTCTATCTTTTCGATAGGGAATATCATATTTGCTTGACATAATCAGTGAATCTGTTGTTATGTTAGCATCTAGATGAGATTCCGTGAAGCATAATATGTCAAAATCTAGAAAGTTCTCTGTTATATAGTCAAACTTATTGCGTATACTTCTAATATTGCTGTGCAAAAAAGAAAGAGAGCTATTAATAGTATCAGGTCCAGGGTTCATTTCTATGTCACCAGCCTCAAAGAGTAACAAGATAAGCACTATCTTAAAAAACAAATTACACACGATATCGTTAAAAACATTTGATAATAATTTACAAGAACAAGCAGCCCATTTAAGTAAACAAGACATGTAGTAAAATATGAAAGCCATAGACACCTTAACCATGACCCTTTGCTTAATTACACACTTACTGTTGAATAGACCGATGCTTGCACGCCATTGCTCTAGACTATTACCCATGGTGATATAAGACTATCGAAACAAGCATGCATGCAAGCACCGTGTCCATCCAACAGCAGCTTTGTTCATACTGCACAGATGACCTTTTGAAGTAAAAGATATAATTGTATTGGTGGGATATATAGCAGTAAGTCAGTACAAACAAAAATAAAGAAAACATAATAAAAGCATAATAAAGAAATTCAAAGAACATGTACAAAGAATAACATATATCAAACAATGTCATATGATTTGTGCATGTACGGTTCTCTCTAATGTACAAAGGCTTGTGTTCGGTGCGTGAATTGGGCTTAGTTAACTTACAAATGATATGCATATATTTATCGGATTATTTTCCTATAAAATTGCATTTTTACGGATAGAGTCCTTGCTCGATATGAGTAGGGTGACGTAGCAGACCCACAGTTAGAAGCACGAAATTTGTTCAAAAGTTGTCCAATCGGGTATATAAAGCACCACAGTCTGACAAACTACTATCAAAATACCTATAGATATAGTAGTTTCAAAGATGCATAGTAATGAGGAAATTCTTTTTTTCTTATAAACAGGTACAGTAGGTAAAGCATGACTATTCACTTCATATGCGGTATCAATATAGCTGTAAACTGAGACTACCTGCACGCCCAAAATCAAGGTAAACTCGCCAGTGTTTGTTTACAACGATTCTCATCTATCTTTAAAACTACTATATGAATAGTTGTAAACAACAACAGCAAAATGGATCCAGAGTCCATGCTCGATAAAAACCTGTCAAACAACGCAACTCTACCCCGATTGAGCAAGAACTCTACGAACCGTAATCCATTTAGAAAAAGTATAGTTCTACTGTCGTGCCAAACAAAAGCGACAGCGACGTAATACCTTGTTTAGAATTGATGAATAAAACACCAACGTGTACACCCCATTTGAGCCAACGCTAATCGATAGATCACTCGTGTATTAATCCTATCCTGAGGACCGGACCGACACACAAGCGGTCCATCGATAATACGTCCCTGATAACTTGTACAGACTGTCACTCCTGGTCGGCAATACAAGATCAATATTTATCCTTGGATCGGCAATCATTATATAATAATTATACCTTGTATTCAATGTGGATGTTTGTCGAGAACAAGGATTAAAATTATGTAATAGTTAGACTGCAGCAATTGAGCACCCAGACCAGACAAGCGGTAAAACACCAATTGTCCTACATAGAAGTCTCATTTTCCGATAACTGAGTAGCCTATTTCAAGCGATCACCGAAGATCCAAGTCAGATTGCGCAAGTGCACAGTCTGATCCGAATGACCAACAGTCGCTTACTCCACAAAAATGAATTTAGCTACCAATTGCTGTAGCGCCACATTCTAACAAAAATAAGCCTTGTGATAAATAAACTACAATCTTCAATTTACACATTTTGTAAGCTGAAGGTTATATAAGATTTTCTTTTTACATCATACTAAGTAAGTAAGTAAGTAAGTAAGTAAGATAGTAAGAAAGTAAGTACGTAAGTAAGTAAATGTTTTATTATCGTGACCTGTGCATATACCACAAATGTGAAATTAGTGAAAAGTGTAGACCCATGTGAGAGGCGACCAAAGGTGGCCTCCCACCGGGGTCTCTCCTGTTTACTTAGGATAGGAGTGCGTATTGGAAGAATATTTTCCTTATTTCTCATCCAAACATATGTTGTGGGTACTCGAAAGAACGCGGTGCCACGGGATTGTCTGCAGTTTGTGATTGTGGTATTTCCTGATCATACTCACTTACTGTTTTTCGAATAATAAACAATTTACATACACATTAAATGAACTTATCTTAGAAGCGCTTTTATTCTACAGTTTCTCCAGAAAAAAAACCTCTATTGAGCGCGATTCATGAAAACAAACTTTCAGTGGTTCTACACCTGACCCTTGGGTCAGTCTGATCTGGATTTGCTGAGTAATCTTTCTTCACCGCGTACTACTGACACTTGGTCAGTTTACTTATATCTTAGTGTGTGCGTGATTCTGACCTTTTGGTCAGTCTATGATCAATTTTTGATAAGAGTGATCCTAGCACTTGGGCCTTTGCAATTTTCTTGGTGATTTACTCAATCCTGACAATGCTGGGTTTTGCTAACTTTCAGATTGGTAAATCAAAACCATTCCTACTCTGTCAGTGGTCTAAGGGGAGCAGCTAGGTTCTGTACCCTTAGATTTAAGAACTGTTGGCTTCACAGATTACTTCCCCTAGCGATGGAGGGGACACCCAGAGACAATACTGTAAAAAATAATCTACTAATAGAATATTGGTTACTCAGAATCTCTATGTTGTGTCTAGTGGAGTTGTTCGTTTTCATTGTTATAAAATTAAAAAAATCCTTAGTGATCCTTTTTAGAAATCCTGCCTTACCCTATAAGTGTGGGATTAGCTCTACCCCATGGGTGTATGGCTGACGGCTCCAATGCAGTTATGATGGATCCGTTTTCGGATATCCTGCCACTAAATTTTAGAAACTGAAAAGTATTTGTAGTGACTGGCCTGTGTCAGCACTAAAACAAATACCTCAGATGTAGTAACGGACAAACCCACGTACTACCAAATTATACAGTACACTATTATAACGTCACCCTAGTTTGCGACGCTAACATAGCCAAAACTTCAAGAATTTGTGGCCCCTTTCCCTTTGAGGTCACGCAATCTAGATAGTTTCAAAGTTTACAAATACTGATACTTATTCTCTTTAAAATTCCAGGAAAACGTCAAGCAACGTGGTGTCAACGTAATGTATCAACGTCACATTGGCCACCACACTGTCTACGTGCTAATTTTGTGACCTGCACACAGTATCAGTAGTTAAAGTAAGTAAGGTTGCAAAGATCAGGAATCGATACAATCAAGTACCACACCTGACCCAGGATACCAATGGGAAAGTGACAAACTCACAGAAGACACCACAAACGAGAGCCAAGAGGTCAGCCCTTTCCCAGCAGGTGACCACGAAGCACATATAAACAGACGCGCACAAAACATAGCAAACACAAGACAGAACAAAAACATAAAAGATCCACAAAAAAGGTACCGCCTTGGAACGGTCAGTAAAATATTTTACTGGAGGGCTTAAACCGGTTTAACGGCGCCAACCTCACCCTTAATTCAGATGTGGATCAAGACACATAGATATTTGGTTTGCATGAAAGACCCCTAACTTATCAATGCATCATCTCCTAAAACATATAAATCAAGATATAACAAGGAGATAAAGCAAGGATAAGGACTCAACAGTAAATTAAACTGAATACCGGAGCAAAAGAAATCCAACAGGTAAACCCCGGTGGGCCCGACAAACAGCCAAAGCATCAGGCCCCTACCATCTCATCAATAGATAAGTCTTTAAGTCGGAACCATCATAGAGTCTGAAGTCCGACCCACCGGCGTGCAATTAAAGAGGAAAGCAAAGTTGCCAACTGTGATTGGGCTGACTACCAAGCATGCTGTCTGTTGCAATACATTAATGTTATAGCCAATCCTTTTATAATGGGAAATTATTTTAATGAACTGCGCTGAAAAATTATTAGAGCCAACAATCTTCTTCAACTTATACACCAAGTCACCATAGAAATCAGGCTCCGAAAATCCTTGGCGCAAGAGAACACATAAATATGACCTATCGTCAACATAATAATATTTACATCAACATTGCATATTTTCTTTCTGCTGTTCTATGCGTGAATAATGCACAATATCTTTACCTGTGTAATGGTAAAAACACCTAATCTTTAAACGTACTTGTGCCAGCTATTATTACAATTAAATATGTATGTTGGTCTATGTACTCAACCTTGACACGTACATGCGTCAGCTATTACCTTATTTCTGTGAGTGTTATTTAGTGTATGCACCTAACCCTTATTTGTACATGCGTTGAATATAAGTCGATGTGACACACCCAGGTCGCTACAGATAGCAGACTCTCTCCGAAAGTCAAGTCGTCTTTCCAAACCACGCAATATAAGTCACAATAACTTAAAACCTATCTGCAAAAAATGCCTATTACACTATCAGTCTCAGATAAATCCACTCGCATGCAATTTCGGTTTATGTGCAGGCCTGACATAGTCTGTGAGCACGTTTGGCTAAAATAATCCTCTATGTCTATCCTAACAGCTACACTATAGCAGCAAGAACGGTCTCAAAGGACTTTTTGGCACAACGCAAGTGTGTAGATTGCTACATAAGTGGGTAACATTTGCTATTTTCTCCGAAAAAACGGACGTTATTTGTAACACCCTATAGAACCCATACAAAAAATGCTGGCAGACTCAACAGACAACAAAATAGAAAAAAGATGACTTATTTTTCCCCAGTAGATATGA
The DNA here is from genome assembly GCA_964019695.1 of Loripinus fragilis. Classification (NCBI taxonomy): domain Eukaryota; kingdom Metazoa; phylum Mollusca; class Bivalvia; order Lucinida; family Lucinidae; genus Loripinus; species Loripinus fragilis. Next base: position 84,308 of record CAXHUL010000460.1, on the reverse strand, counting down.
CTTGCTAGAGACATAGTGATTGATACAAAAGCATTGAACTGCCACAGCTCGAACATGTACATATTAACTTTGTCAATTAGAGATGAACTTCACTTACCTGCCTCGTGTAAAGAAACAGTATCTTTACGACGTATCTCCTATGGTATTTTCTAATGTCCCCTAATACAAATGGACAACTTCGTCCTTATATAGGGAATAGTGACAAGATTTGCGAGAAAAATGTGAAAACATTGTTTCACTGGATAATTGAGTTTCTAAGTATAGAATAGAGAACTCCATCTCAGACAAACTGATGTACGAGGACTGTTCAAATATGAATGCAAGTAGCTTCATAACTTTCTTCACATATATGCTACAACAAAATGGCATGCCTCTCTGGAACGAACTATTTGTCGTCTTTACAATGGTACAAAACAAAAAGAAACACTCACTATATTTCTCAAGTTAAGGACGCTTATATAAAGGCCATTCCTGTATATTAATGATTTTCTGAAGCAAATTGCCGTACACGTGTTGGTACATGTGCAGATATAGTGTCATATCTTTGTAAGTTTGAGACAAAATGGCACCAAATTTCAGATGCAAGTTCAAGGTAAATAGACCAAGTTGCTTGCAGGAAATAGCTTACATAATCCTGTTAATATCTCGAGTAAACCGGCACGTTAGTGACGTCATTAATTTTATGATAAACGTCATTTTGAGTTATCTACTGGTGACTCAATAATAAACATAGCTGTGTCTTTGTCTTTGCGTTTTGCTTTAAACATGCTTAATATATATCATAAGGAAGTTTTCAAAACGCTCCGTTCTCCATTTACAGAGTTATCACATTTTATATCCTTTTACAAGCATTTTTCTGCTTCTTAATGACGTGTTTACATTAATTAAAATATGTTCAAAATGTCTAGTCCCCAAATCTAGGTGAGCAATTTTAATGTAAATAATGCCTATCTTGTTAAAACCTAAAGTTAACTTTCAAATTTAGATTGAAACCGCAAGGTTATGGTAAAATTATTAAGTAGTAGTTCTATATCCCCCTCACTTAAGGCAGTTTTGACTTAATAAAAATGCTTTTCAGCGTTTAAAAATTACCCACTATCCTTCAATGATTTATAGCAACAACTCAGTATGAGCGATCAACACATTGTCTTTGAGTTAAATTAGTTTAAATGTTGCTTCGCGCATTTTGACTGAAAACTGAAAGGTGGTGAATTGTTTACCATTTATTTGCAAACATAAGGAGACTTAAGTGAAAAAGATTCGATGTTATTTAACAAAACGTGTCGGATTTTTGCAACTTTCACAGAATCATTTTATAAGTATTTGGGGATACTTCCATATTTCAAGAAATTTCACCGATTTATCGAAGAATTATATGCTTGTCTATATCACTGGTATGTTTGAAGCATTGAGTTTGTTAGTATACTAAAGTGGCCCTCATTCAAAGGGCTATAACTCGATACGTATAATGTGTTTTTCTTTATTTCTGGAACCAGTTTATAGGAGACATATAATCCTGTATAGAAACGTATACCATTTTGTCGTAGCATATATGTTACGAAAGTTATAAAGCTACTCGCATTCATATTTGAACAGCCCTCTTATTTGATTTAAAGGTGAGGTTGAATTAAAGTTGTGTCAGGTGTGGTACTTGATTGTATCGATTCCTGATCTTTGTACCCTTACTTACTTTGATTCAGTTTTGTTTTGATTCAACATTGATTCAGCATTGAAATATCAACCTTGAGTTAGTATTGAAATATCATTGTTGATTCAATGTTTGAATGTCAACGTTGAATCAACGTTTGTAAATCAGCGTTTTTTCAAGTTTCAAAATCAAATATATTTACTATGTTGATTTAATGTTTGAATGCCAACGTAGATTTAATGTTTGGATGTCAACGTTGATTCAGCGTTTTGTAAATCAGCGTTTATTCAAGTTTCAAAATCAAATATATTTTCAACATCATTTAAACATCTATTGTCAACGTTGAATCAACATTGAATAAACAAACCCGTGCCCGCTGGGTACCCATGGGACGTCATCAGCAGCGTCGCGTTATAATGCAGTTAAATAAACGACTGATTCATACTTATTCTAAGTTGCACATTAAAAGCCGCCAGTAATTTTCAAATCGCATACATGGTTTGCAAGAAAAAGTGCAAAAATATGGTGAACCGTTTCAAAGTCCTCTAGTATGTGTCATCAAATTTGGTAAACAATACGTTTTGATTATTCTTAAATGGACTTAGCAAATGAAAGGCATACATTTTGTGAATAATCAGGGATATCATAATCGCCACTACGTCCTAAATGACAACACAGCGTCAATTCTCTTCAAATTTAAAAGGGAGGATCACATAATCGATGCTTTATTCATGTATCTTTTTTATAAGTAATTAAGGCCCTCTCTCACTACCTTCTCCATCCCTCTCTCTCTCCCATCTTTCTCTCTCTCTCTCTTTCTCTCTCTCTCTCTCTCTCTCTCTCCCTGGGATATGCTAGTCATATTCCAAAATAACTACTTGGATCAGCACTATAATGTGAGTCCGTCCCTTCTAGGTAAGTTGGTGAAATATTCGTCATGGGTCGTGCAAATTATTACCAGCTGTTTCCTTATGTTCTTAATATACATGTATATAGGGTATATTTTACACCTGACCATTGTTTGATTTTGAAGTTGGTGGAAGAGTGAAATATGAATGGTTAGGTATGTGTTATTAATCATATGCATAAATTGATATCGACACGACGAAATAGTCTAGTAAGCATATTACCTTCTATTGGATAAATTACATGAGAATGTGCGATCCCAGTGTGTGTTATTCATGCATTTTAGCTGACTAAACAACTCACAGATGTTGCAGATTCGTTCTTTATATAACATTCTAAGCTTTCCATGCAATAACATACGTAGCTGAAGAAGGGTGAAGAGACGTACAAAAATGGGATACAAGCTTGTAAGTTTCACTTTATTGACTACAGTTTACTTAAAGGATTATGCAAATAATTTTTATTTTACTTATCTGACTTTTTATTTCGTTTCTGACTTTCAGGTTCCGCTAAGAACCTTTTGTTCATAAAGTGAGGGGCAATGGTCACTATGATTTCTTTACTTGTACATGTAAATGTGTCTCGTTAAATATTAAACAAAACATAGCCTAATTTTAGAACACTAAAGATAAAGTATATTATTTCGAGAGTTCAGAAATTAATAAATGAATTTAGATTTGAGAATGTGACCAATAATGAAATTAGGTATGCGTGTAAATAAAAACGTTGGTTATCAATTTGTGTAGAGGTGACGACCAGGTATGATTCAACGGGTCATGGCATAGTCTGGCTAATAATTTTCCGTATTTTTATTATCATTTTCATAATACCCATCCATAAATCATTTACAGGTAGAGGAGGGGTAGTAGTTACTGTAGCACTGGGTTTAAATACAATCCAACGGTAAGGTTACACGTCCATTTGTGTGTTGCATGCGGTATACCTCAAGTCAGGAGCTAATCGCAGAACTGATTCTACAATATTCAATATGTAATAGTCAAGCGGTCAATTCTACTGAGTAATTTTGCCCGAACTTGTCTGCCACTTTTGCTAAGTAAATGAAAAGTAAAATACTAACCTGATTGTGAATATCCAGATGAAATGCATGTGCGGCATTTCATCAGGTTCTGCACAATTTACTAATGCAAAATATACCTTTGGAGAAAAATGATTATGTACTTTTGAAAATTATAACCTGCTACTCCAAAATATACACAATGAACCGTCCTGGCTAAAGTGTATCAGTGTTTATAGAATATTCCATTAGTCTACAAAAGGTTTAAGTGATATACAGTATTTTGTCTCATTTGAAATGTATTTCGCAGGTTACAATCACATTGGAGGAAACATAATTCAGTATGATTAATTCGTTCATTTCTTAAATAAAAAAATAACTGTTTTACATTGTATGTGCGTTTAAAGAATTCTATAATTTTTATTTTTTTACTGTTCATGTGCACAAGTTGAAGTCTCGGCCGGCGGGTGTCAGTCTGCTGATAATCATTGCAAACGGTTAGTAACCAAAGTAGGTCTGACATAATGTGGGACTAGATCAAGTTGCAAACTGTTTGATACTTTTGATGGAGATCCTGAAAAAAATATTTTAAAAATGTTATGTTTTCTATTGCATACAGTTTGAACTCAGATCAGGCATGATTGAAGAAGATTGTTGTCTCTACAAATGAAAAAGCCTTAATATTTGTCCCATTTCTTTATCGTATTTTTTTTTTAATTCAGCCAGTTGAAAAAATATATATGATCCAAATTCATCAACTAGATTGAAAAATATAAAGAGACATGAAACTGAACTAAAATGGATTGATTTATTTGCAATCTCGTTTTTCCATTCAGCTTTAATGATAATATATACTATGAAGGTAATATTTCTAAAATGCCAGGTTTTGATGTTTCTTTTTCTGTTTTGGAATGTACAAAACGTAAATGTAGATATCATGGTAAACGTAAAAATGGCAACATCTAGTGCAAAATTTGTACTAAAAACGCTTAAATACTTCTCTAAAGGATCTTTCTATAGCTTTAAATAATCATGGTTGGCATGGCTTATTTCCATTTTTAAGTTCCTTGCCTATCTCAGTTCTACGTAATTTAGAGTAAGGGGCTAATAAACTTTACGATAGAGCAAACACATTATATAAATGAGCACTTCATACAAGGTGTTATGTTCAACATTTCCTTAGACCTTATTTCGATTCTTAGGTCAACCATTAACGACAGTTTATCAAAAATCCATTCATGAACAAAAGTATGGAGTTTATTGCTTTATATAGTATATTTAAGGATAATTTAGTGATTTTATCTTTTCCAAATTAATTCAATAATACTGAAACTCCTATCATTTGTTATAAATATAACAAACCAATAAGTTTACTATATTTAACTTTAATAAAATTGTAACTGATATAGATATAGATTCCAATACTCCTGACTCCTGAGATTGTCAAAATTCTAATTATTTATATCCCTCTGCAGGGCATGTGACTACAGGTAATCTAAATGTCCTTCCTTTCTGATGAAACAATATAATATTAGAACAATCCGTATGTTTGATACTTGGTGTAGATGGGTGTCTTATCTTTTTTTGCATAATAAAGTTGTCTATAGGCATTTGTCATATTTTCAACAAAGCTTCCACAATGACCGCAAGCGGTCACGTGACTATTTTTAATAATTGTTGTTTCAAATGAAAGTTTTATTATATATTAGAAACATTCTGTGAAGGTTTCACAGCACTAGGTTGAATGGCTCTGGAGATACTCTGTGTTAGACATATATACCCCTAATATTCATGCGTCTTTGAAACATGCTTGGCAGCGAAAGTGTTAATTAAAAATAAACATATTGATCTTATTGTAAGAACCTTCCAGAGAGAATGCTCTCCTTACCTTGGATGTAATGACAGAAATGCATGTTTTACTTCGGAAAAACCTAAAATATATCATGCATGGTCATGTCGAAATATATGTGATGCGCCAACCTTTTTGTTGGATAACATTTTTATTCAATTTGGTACCAAGCTTTATTGACAAGTAGTTGGGATTCCTACTCAATTATTTTATAAGTTATACTTAGTAACTCACGATATCTATAGCACGAGCTTCGCGCTCCACCTATTTCGCATTTGAAAATGCAGACAGAAATGTAAAATAATCCAAGATGGCTCTATTAAACTGGAAGTAGTTTATCGAATCTTAAAAGTATTTGGCACAGTTAATATCTAGGTAGTCGAAGTGCAACTGCCATTTTTCATTATTGACAAAACAAAAACATATCTCAACAAGAGGAGCACAATTAAAACTCATAGGAATGCCTACGATATGTCTTTACAATTTTAAGCCAACTCTAATAAATGTATAGACCATTTAATAATGGAGAGTGCCATAATTTTATTGACATTACCACAATTTAAATCAATTTTTTAGTATGTCCAGAAGCATTTATGCGTGTTTCTCATTACAAGCCAAATAAAGTTAGTCCTCTGTGTTAAAAGTCTGTTCAATTAGTTTAGTTAGTTTGTCTCTGCTTAGATAATGAGGCAATGTAGTACATGTATAGGACGTAGAAAAATCATATGTAGACACACTAGATGATAAAAACCCAAAATATAATATAATTTATTAAGAATCTCACATGAGATTTTAATAGACCAAAATATACCTGTACTATTTCTCTCATAAAATGTTTCACAATATTTTATCACATACTTTCTAATCGTAGTAAGACAAGAAGTCATAATTATAGACAACTCAGTAGTAGACATGAGCTAGAATTAGCAAAGAAAGATGACTTATAGGGTAATTTTCCCTGAATTAACATAAGTTTTATTTTCCAAATATTTAACAAAAATACAAACATGTTCATAACTGATGCAGAACTCGTTTTAGTTGTATAGTTTATATTAATTGCTTACTCCATGCTTGCTTACTATAGGACATAGGTCATCGAACTCTGAGATGTCATTATTATACCATACGCGAAACGCGTTTCGAATTAAACACCCATAAAGTAGACTTAAGATATATTGGAATTAAAAGCATTGTTTTTTTTTTCATTTTAATCTGCCACGTCATTTTATTTAAATGTCATCTTGGCGATCTTAAACACTTTCCAAGTTCGCACAAACAGCCAGGTAGAACTGTGATAATAGGTAACGTACATTCTATGGTTACTTGATAACAGTCTAGGTACTTTGTCAAGTCATACTGAGCAGCTACTATTCTCAAGCGCCTGCTATATACGATTCAAATACAACTCTAAAAGTGTATGTATGTATTCTATGAATGCATCGTCTTAGCCACAAAAGACTGCATGTAGAGTACATATATGCTTACTGTATATCTGTGTGCTATTTTTATACTTTTATTTGCCCTTGAATAGTACAATATTGAGATATGGTGTGCTATATCATCATTTTTTTCTGTGTAGAATATCATTTTATTTCACATGTAGTACAAAATAAAACAGTTGGCAAGTATGATATTTTTTTCAAATTTATTTGAACAGTCATTACTTTCAATTGAAGTTGTTGCAATTAAATAAAACAATTATATATGCGTTCGTTGTAATAACCAACAGGTCTTTATGATGGGCAAATAGAAAAAATGGCTTTTACAAGCATAGTCATTAGCCCCGAAATACTTATCAATCTGTTATATGTTTTAAAAGCTAAAATGAATACATTTATAAGATAACGAGTATTTAGGTGTGTTGTTAAAATAGAAATACACTTTTTTTAGTTTACAGCTGTCATTTATAACATCTACAATACAAGTACATTGTACCGGAATAGATATTCCATGCATGAATTAGTCCTGGCGAAAATATGCAAACCGAATCCACCCAAAACTCGAAACCTGCTCAGTTCTTAAATGTGTTCAGAACACATCCAAGATAAAATAAGAAATACATGAGTATGATCAGGAAATACCACAATCACACACTGCAGACCTACCTACTGCACTGTGAGGAAGAGTCCAGAACATATACAAGAGCAACACATATGAAAGACAAAGAGATCAAAGCAACCAGCATTTTCTTCCTCGTCAAGATAATTGCATATAAATTGATCATTAAAAAGTGTTTGCTTTTCCACAGAAGTGCTGCAAACAATAGCGTTTAACTTGATTCAAGATAGTAATTATCGAACTAAAATGTTTTGTTTTCTAACACAATGCACCTCTATCATCTGTGTAAATGTTACAGATGTTATAAGAAAAACAACTTTCAGGAGGAAACAGTCTGAAGAGTACATAACATTTTAGACAGCACTCTGAACGCTAACGTATACTTAAGGAAACAAGAAAAGCAAAATACACTTTGATTCACTGCAATCATAGAAGGTGATACAAGTTTTAGAGCAAATGATTTTAAGTCGTATAGCGGTAACTGTCAAATTACGGCATATTCAGCGTGACTATCAATTACGCATGCACGTTGGTATGCCCGTTAGCAGACTGACCCCCGTCGTAAACTGTTAAAACACGGTCAATAAAAGCAAAATGTCTATCCACAACTGGTTTGTTGTTTTGAACACTCTAGGCATAGATTGCGAATAGCGGAAATCCATTATCCCTCATCTTAATGGTTTCCATAATATGTATGCGTTTCTTTTCCAATGAGAGGATGGTCCATTGGAAACGTTCGGGTTACAGATAGCAAGATTAGCGTTTTTACATACGGCATGTAATCGTGTGTTTTCGTTTGCATTATGCTATGGAAGGGCAATTGCGGGTAATACTTCCCACATTAAAATATTTTTAATTCTTTGTATGCAGCTTGTTTTATGTATAGACTGTCATTTTTTTTTAAATAAAATAGATATGTCACCACGCTCGATTTTTCATAATCTCACATGGAAGTTTTCAGCACATGAAAAAATTGTCAGAAGAAAACCCATGTCCTTAATATTAAGTTCAAATAGTCGTGATTGGCATCCAGCTTCTTTATTTCAATCTTAATAATTTCTCACGACATCATGCTTTTTAGGAAAATTAAAAATGTATTTGTTTTCCCAAGCCATGACAAGATACTGAATGATATATTTTTGTAATTGTCCCAAAATAGGAATATGATTTTTAGATTAAATTGTATATTAAAACAAATCAGGCATTAAAAATCTCAAAGTTTTGTTTTTATTTCACAGACTTTTTTTTTATTAGCTTTTAGAACAAAGAATAAAAAATGGGGGTCACCAAACTAATTTTCTTTCGGGAGAGCAAAATTTACCCCTTATAGAAATTTAAATTTCTATATCAGTACATATCACTTGTAGAAAGTAATTTATTATTATTAAGGTGAAAAAAGAAGAAGAAAAAATATGTCTAATAGGTGCCACCCAGGATTCGACTCTGGTCCGCTGGTTCAAGGGTCCAACGTGCTAACCACTAGGCTACGATGTCAAATTGTGCGCCGCTCAAACTAACCGTATATATTGGCCACACAATCCGAGTACCAGCCATATTCGTATTCGATTACACGGCATAAACATGATAACTTTGTATATTGTTTGATTTCGGCAGATCTATTTATCAGTATTGTTACTGAGACGATCACTTATAATAACGGGTCAATAGATATTTCGGACACTTTTACTTACTTAATTTTGTTCAGAAAATGTGGAAATATCCTTTTAATGTAAGCATATCTAAAAATGTATTGATGCGAATTTGGCCAAGAGTTGGGACCCAGAAAACATTATCCCTTTCCTGCTGCAGGAATGGTGCGCATGAACAATACCCAAAATTGACCTTAAGTAAAAAAAAACATTCATATACATGTAAATGATTCATTTTTGCATGCAAATTACATTAGAAGTATGGTAAATTAATATTTTATCATTTAGGTTTCCTTGGTTTGGACAACGGACGCCATTATTTGTATGCTAGATGATGTCGCGCACGCATAATTCGTGGCTATATTCCTAATCTGTAAAGGATTTATTTAAAAGGATATACATAGAAGGGAAACGTTATTGACTCCTATCAACATATATACATATAATACATAAATGTCCACAAAGCATGACTATATTGATACCCAATGCATAGGCTTCAAGCAAAAACCCAGATGAGTCTGCTCAAAAGAGCAGCCTCACCTGAGCTGTCACTGCTTTTACACTCTTTAGGCGATGTACTCTTGTACGCACAATATACTTCTACACGTATTACATGTAACAAAAGAAATGCTTAACATCACGAATCTGATATAAAACAGGAGCTTTTCACAATGCTTCCCCCAATAGCGTCTGATGCTAAAATGCCGTCACCACAACTCAATTACCGCAGTTAAGACGGTTGGTCACCAGAACGGCAGACGCCATTTAGGATACTCAAAAACACGCTTTTTTGCAGGTACAGCGTTCCATGGTCACAATGCCCATGTCTAAAAGAACATCATGTTTTCCCCATATAATTATCACAGGCAAAGTGTTAAATTGCATGGCTATAATTCAAATTTTCTTTTTCTGTTTATTCACTTACACAAATAACAAGAGTACTCAAAAGAATCGTCTCAGTGAGACAACTCATTTGGGTGCTCACGATGTTTTTCAAAATGCTCACCTCAAATATCGCCTGTTGCTCTATTGCCGTCAACTCAGCTCAATTACTGCAGTTAAGACGGTTGGTCACGGAAACCACAGACGCCATTTAAGGTGAGTCTAAAAATGTAGGACATGTTTCATTGTGCTCCCACAAGACCTATGACAAAACAAATTGACCAATAATTATTCCACCGAAGCATACAAAACAAAAAATATTAAGTGGTGATATGTGATTTACGCAAAAAGAAGGCAACCTGTAAGTATTTACCTATATTTCTGCGAATGCTCAAATTATCTGATTGCATTAGCTGAATGGATTTGTATACGCTAGGTTTCTTCAAATAATAAGGGCGTATGTATGAAACTCTTAAATGTGAGTATAATGGACATATAATTACAAAATGATATTCATCTTCGACATCAGATTGGTCACATACGAATGTGACAACTGCTTAGACTGAAATGGTAAATATATATCATTGCTATATATGCATGCAACCTGTTGTTAGGTGCATATAGCGATTGTATAAATTTCTCGGCCCAATTTGTTGTCATATAGGATAAATTTGAGTTTACTTTATACATTTACAATTAAATTAATCATTTAATTATTCATGTTAATTTTAGATTTTATTCAAATATGTGACAATGTTTGCTGACTATTGTCCAATTACTGTTACTGTTTTGTTTTCATCTATCTAAATGCACAGTTCACTTTATCTAACAAAACAATAAGCGAACAGAAAGTACACCGTAGGGATTTGTACAAATTAATGAAGAATCTGTATTCATATAAAACGGGGAACCATAGCTTCGGTCTTTTTCGTAATTATCTTGTAGCATAATTATCTTGTAGCATCTTGTAGCATATCTAGGCTTGGAGCACAGTAGCTCAGTGGTAGAGTACTTGACTTGAGAGTGAAGGGCTGCAGGTTTGAGCCTCACCGGCGTCACTGTGTTGTGTTCTTGAGCAAGACACATTAATCCTTGCTTAGTTCTGTTTAAACCCAGGAAGACCCCTCCCAACATAACTGAAAGATTGCTGACTGGGACGTAAAGAATCACATCAAACAACACTTTTTTTGTCAGCATATAGGCGTGATATAACGTCATGCATTAAAATGATAAACAACTACTATTACATAAAAATCGCGTTGCACGTTATTAACAGTCAAGTTTAGCCGGCACAAACTCATGTATTTATCAGGCAATCGGCGTGCTGTTGATCCACGGCTTTTTTACTTTGCGTATGCGCTTTCTGGGCCGTCACAGATATTGACTTCATCAACAGTAACGTGCAAAGATATGAACATAATTTTTGTGACGTTGGGATGACGCTTGTCTTTGCTCTGTAACAGGTTTTGTTAAAAAAAAAACTGCAAATTATTTATGCTTTTCGGCGCCATTATACAAATCATAGGTAATACACAAATTGAACTTTCCCAAGCGTTTTTCTAACATTTTCAAGAAACAAAATTAATTGAATTTATGCAATAATAGTGATCAAACACATCTACTAGAACCCTCGGTAGTCGTTAAAAGCTTTCGCATTTTAGGCTTGCTTTTCAAAACCACCATAGGGTTCCAGCAGATATTAATGCATAGAAAATCATGTTTGATCCCTAAAGTGGTTACAGATTTTGGTAACGTTAAGAACTGACAGCCGAATTATGGCAAAACCTAGCGTGCTCATGCAAAACACGCGATATTGTTTACGGTCATATGATAAACATAATCTGACATTTGAGCTCCTGTATTATTGAATTGCGAAATAGAGATAAAATGGTCGACATGCCTCTCGTTTAATAAAACAAAAGCATGTTAGATCCTTTTTTTAAATTTGCGACGTCAATGTGACTTATTTTTTTTATATCTGATCGATTGCGTTGGGAATTTTAATCTACATGACTGTAATAGCACTTGGTTGCCGAGTTTAATTCAGGAAGCACTACCTCCCTCCCTCCCTCCTCTCTCTCTCTCTCTCTCTCTCTCTCTCTCTCTCTCTCTCTCTCGTTCTTTGTTTGTCACCGGCAAAAAATATTTGCAATCAGTTGGGATCCAGATCAGGTCCGACATTTTTTCATACCTATTTTCCATACAAAAACTATGATTGGCGTTCTGGACCCGGTTGATATTTTAGGTATTTGGCGGTATTTAGGCCACACGATTTTTATGTCAATAGCCAAAGCTATTGGAACATTGTAAGTGGGATTTGAGGGCAAGTTTTTACTCTAGGCCCAGCTTGTATCTCGGCAGGGATACCGTTAGATTGAACGACAGAAACCAAAATTGACCTTAATGCAAAAAAAACTTTATCCTGCGGCCAATTGTTGTCACAAATTATGCAAGTTGATTATTGCTTGTTTGTAGCGACTTTTCAAACACTGAAAGGGATATCTCAGTGAGAATGCTGATATTTTGTAAATTTGAATATTGAAGGCCTACATATTGTTTAAATACAATAAATTATAAGCTGATAAATTTTAGTTTGCAAGCACAGGTGCATCGCGTAGCTTATCTGATGGTCTCAATGGGGTCCCTCTGAAATTAAAAATCCAGAAAAAGCTTGCTTTAGAAAAGCTAATAATCATTAAATGTAAGGACGAAAATAGGTAATTGGTAAAGTTTTACAAAGCGTCGCTACAATTTGCCCCCCATGTCAAAATCTGTACAAATTAGGACAAAAAAAATTGTTAATCAATAAACCTCATTGATCACTCTGGACAGTGACCGATATATACGTCGTTGCTCTAGATAAGTTGAATAAGGTTTACGTCAAAATCAGAGTTTTTTTTTTTTTAAATCAAGTTATGTGGAGATTTTATTTAAATTGAGAAAAGATCACCTTCGTTCAGAATTCCGTATCAAGGCCATACCTCCTACAAGGATATGTCGAATTCACATGAATATTACCCAATAACATGAGGGCTTACCGTCTATTTAGCCACATACCCCAAGGTCAAGGCCACAACTTTGATCCATGGTTAGAAACGGTAACATTCGGAATTTCGTATCCAGGCCATATCTCCTACAGAGCCATGTCAAATTCAATATAACTTCACAAGCTTATTACCCATAGTATGTAGGCGTGTCGCGCACCTACCTCAAAGGTCGAGGTTGCAGCTATTACTTATCTATGGCCAGAAGCTGTTTCACTCCGAATTTTATACCCAGGTCATATCTTTTGCAAGGGTAGACGCATTCATCACAAATTTAAATGTTTTTTAAAGGTCACAAATTTGGCAAAGATCTTCTTTTCAGACCTTGGTCATGTTTCTTATTAAATGGATATGAAACGTATGACAACATAAAAGCAAATATTTTGACCTTATGCTCACCTCAACCTAAGGTGTGAGATCAATAAGTCAAGGTCACTAACTTAACAAAAATCTACTTTTTCAGAATATTGTTTTGTTGCAAATTATAGGGAATGAAACATACGGCAACAAACAAAAACATATTTGATCCTTACATACCCTTGGCGTCAGGGATGGGGTCAAACGTTGAAATCATTTTTTTTCTGAAAGTGGACATGTTGCATATCAAATTAATAGGAATGATGAATTCAACAACATGTAAGCACAATTTTCCCACGCATGCATAACACGCACTGGACCGCTGGAATGGGGTAAAAAAGGAACACAATTTTTTCAGAATATGGCCATGTTACATATCAAATTAAAGGGAATGAAACCTACGACAAAAATGAAAGCCAATATGTTGTCCTTACACACAATTTTGATCCCTGGGATGCGGCCAAATGGTGAAAACATTTTTCGGAAAGTGGTCATGTTGCATATCAAAGAAAGAGGAAGATTGGTCATGCCTATATTATGATCATCTATAATAATTTCAGCGGCTATTTCGATTTTTCATAGCTTGAGTGATTGGGGTCTTATTGTATATGTCTTCAGTGGGAAAAGAAAATGCTTGATGCTATCCCTGCGCCTAACTTTTTTTTATATTTTCAGTAAAGATGATTAAATCGACGTTTTAAGGTTGTGTCTCAATCAGTTTAGAACGTGAATTGCACGCAGGCATATTTCCTGATGGAATAATGCCTGTGGAACAGCTTGAACCTATACAAAAAAAGGCACCTATTTGAAACGTGATTCCATTATTATAAGCCTCCATGCGAATATTAATACATACAGATTCATGAAATAACATGCATTGATTATTAGGATATGACTGGGGGGGGGGTATGTGCAGACCGAAAGACAGGAGAGTGAGTAATACGGACAGAAATAAAATCTTATAAACCCTCAGCAGCTAAAAAAAATAATAGGGACATCGACGGTAGATTTACTTAAAAACTGAGCTACATTTGCCCTGTAGCATTTTAAAGCTATCGTCATATCAATACTCTCTGTGCTTTGATTAATATCGATAGTGGATAAAAAATGCAAAATTACCATGCATGAAATAATAAATACTGTGCGTCTGTGCATTTTGATCTGATCAGACTGTTCACCAAATGTCCGACTTGCACCGAATCCCAACACAAATTACGTTTAGTATCTGCAATAAGAAAATCATGCAGACTTGATTGTTATTGATTTTTTTCTTAACAGGGTTGATTAACCCCACCCACCTTTTATAACATGGGGTATGGCAGTACCGGACGTTGCAAGGTACATGTTTTAATCGATACATCAATATAACTGCTGACGAATAATTGAGTTTATCATGTGCTATGTAAAGCCAGAAAAATATTGAAACTTTGTTCATAATCGTAATTTTGACAGATATAATAACTAACGTTTGACAGTGATTATTTTGGTATATTGATGGATGTTTTAAAATTGTTATAGAAGAGCAAACACGATGCTTATAGCTAAGCTGCACTTGTCTACGATAAGCGTTTGAATAATTAATTTTGATGGTGCTCAAGAAAAATCGGCTTGGCAAATGTTATATCACCATAGCGAATGGAAATAAACAGCGTCTATTTTTCTGTTGGCTGCGTGATTTAAATGGCATTTATTTCGACCAATTTTCTGTACGAATACCTATTCAAAGCTAAATATATATTGTTTCCTGACTGAACTAAGCGCTGATGATGTTTTATATCAGTTGATAGACATAAGCTTGACCTTTTAATATATATATATATACTTATGGTACCGTAAATTCTAGAATTTTTAGCGATACAGCCCGATTCTACGACCATAATTATTGACCCTCGTATCTGTTGTCGGACAGAATCGCAAGTTGAAGCTTAATATGATGCATGCAGAATAGAGTTTGAAATATGAACTATAAATTTTGGTTTAGAAGGATATGTTTTAGGATGTTTCTAATAGACATTTTTCAGTTGCACCTTACATTACGATTTGTCCGTCAACGGAGACTTACTTTGGACTTTATTTAAGAGGGGTGATGTCAGCAGTAACTGGAATCTATCTTTTTCGTCTGCTACTAAATATTGTATTTTTTGCCCGCAGATCTTTTTTAACCTTTACAAACAGTGCATACCCTGATGAAATGCAGCATGATGGTATTTCACCAGTTTGCAAGTGTAAAAATCATGTACCGAAAAATATATTTCACAATTGAAATGCAGCCGAATATCTTTTTTAAAGTTATTTCTTGTTCCATACATGTATGCATTCATTTGTTGTAACTTGCGAGTAGGTAAATTCGATGTTTCTGCGTCTAATATGAATATTTTTGGCGTCAATATTTCATCAAGCTCAGGTTAATGGACAGTGGAAACGCATAAGGCGTGCGAAACTTGTGCAAGCCAATATAGCTGGAACACAGTAACTGAAAATCATTTGAAGGCAAAGGAGATATGAAGTGGACATGTAATTCAAGCATGAACGTCCGTATCTTGTTTTGATCATTCATGTACTGAACTACTAGGCAATTTGGGTTCCCCCTTGACCCTTAAGAAGACTCGAATTTATGCACTACCCATTTCTAACCAGAGAACAGCGGGGACTTTCATTTTTGTTTAAACCATGACAGTTTTCTCCACCGTCTGTAATGTTTTACTTTAAACTGCCATATTTGCCTTTGTATATCAAATGTCGCACATTTTCCCCGCATTAAGGGGACAATGCAAAAAGTTTAAAAATGTTACATTTGCTCGGTTTAACCCCCGCCATGTCAGTGGATTGGGTGTGTGGTTAAACCGACTGGTATATTATACTTTTTAGGAGATATAAGTATCAGGCGCGTTCCTGGGGCATTTTCTAGTTCCCACTCTGAATAATCCCCCTATATGAAGCCAGGGGTTTGGCCCTTTTGCGGAAAATGGTTTTAGAGCATTTCACAGGGCTAAAATGAGCTGTGAAGACACGCAGCATAAACACAATAAACTTCCAAAAATCAAATTGAATAGCTTAAACCCTAAATAAAATAGCCACTGGTTTCGTCTGCCAGGGTTCATAATAATTGTGAATTGCCTGTGTGTATTTAAAATATTTGTGAATGCTTGGTTTGGATAGGACACAGGTGTTCAGCTGGGTGCGGTGTTTACATCTGTGATTGACATGTTTATGTTTTTATAGGGAATTCTGACACCAGTTTGTTATTGTTTCTCAAATGTCATATTTATTAGCCTGTCAATTCTGATGGGATGTTTTAACACTTTCAAAAGGCCATGAAGACAGATGTTACATAGTTTAGTAAAATTACATAAGCCCAATAAATAGATCCTGTCAGCTCTGACATTGATTGGCAGAATTGCGCAACACATTTAATTATATGACCTTTGGGGAATTGCGCAACTGGTGTGACTATGAGCCAATTTTGTATCTTCTGATTGGTTGATATAAATGGAAGCTTACCTATGTAGAGGGCGCTATGTAGTAAACTTGTAAAATGATTGGCTAGTGATGATGTCATTAGGTGGCGCTGTGGTCGGCTTCTATCATGTGACTTCATGGTATATAAAATGAAACACAGTGACAGAGCTTCAGACTTTGGTTAGACTTTGGGTAGATTTTGGAACTTTGGGTTATAGTTAGTTTGTAGAAGTATTTTAGTTGGATTAAAGATGATTTAATAAAATTATAAAATTTTGAAAGTTGTTGCTGATATTTACAAGACTTAGTTGGGTTGAACCAGGACTAAGCTAGGATTAATGTGTCCTGCTCAAGGACACAACGCAGTGATGCCGGTGATGCTCTAACCCGGGGGCCATCCGTCTCGAGTCAAACACTCTACCACTGAGCCACTGCACTCCTGGTTTTGAAATAACAATTTGAAAATTATTTTCTTATAAGCACTTTCATCTGGAGGCCAAATAGTGGATTTGGAATTGGACATAAGTCACCTGGCTATTAAGTGCTCAAACTGAGCTAAACATTTAATATTGCATTCAAATGTCTGCAAGATGTGTATGGTGTGTCTGTCATTTATGTGTCAAGACAAGAGGCCCTTCTGAACACTAAACTTAGCATGTGCATTTTCAATTGACAGCACACCATGAGGTCAGGTCATGAATGTTTGCATGCCGGATAGTTTTACAAGCTTTTGTTGTCCTCTGCTGACTTATTTTAAATCAATATTTTAAGAAAAAATATTTCAGGAACACATGCACAAATTTACAATAATACTCTTCAGAAAACGGAAAACGAAGGCTTATTCAGTTTTATTTACTGTTGAGACCTTATTCTTGCTTTATCTCCTTGTTATATCTTGATTTATATGTTTTAGGAGATGATGCATTGATAAGTTAGGGGTCTTTCATGCAAACCAAATATCTATGTGTCTTGATCCACATCTGAATTAAGGGTGAGGTTGGCGCCGTTAAACCGGTTTAAGCCCTCCAGTAAAATGTTTTACTGACCGTTCCAAGGCGGTACTTCTTTTGTTGGATCTTTTATGTTTTTGTTCTGTCTTGTGTTTGTTATGTTTTGTGCGCGTCTGTTTATATGTGCTTCGTGGTCACCTGCTGGGAAAGGGCTGACCTCTTGGCTCTCGTTTGTGGTGTCTTCTGTGAGTTTGTCACTTTCCCATTGGTATCCTTGGTCAGGTGTGGTACTTCATTGTATCGATTCCTGATCTTTGCAACCTTACTTACTTAGAAATTCTAAAGAGACTTTGAAAGCACAACGCGAACTTGAAGATTAGAATCAACTGCTACCTGACACCTATACATGCATCGTCAAGTTGTTCGCACGTGCGTATTATCGTAAGTACGCCCTTGAGTATGCAAAAAGCTTTCCTCAACGCAGTCACACAGGGCGCCTTAATGAAGAGACATCTACACCAACAGTTTTAGTTTTTTCACCTTGACTGGTGTTACACTTTTCAATTGACGTCATCATTAAACTAAAACCATGACACATACTGGGAATTCGATAATGTTAAGTTAAATCAGGGACGGGCTAAATCACGTAATTATGTGATTAAACTGCAAACTATCATATCTAGCTCCTTATCTTAAACATACTGAAGGTAATCACCAATCTATTATAATTATTATTAACCATTATTTCCACCACCCGTAAAATGCTAAAACTGTTTAATTCAATATATGCTTAGTTGAGTACCCTTAGAAATTCAGAAGGAGTAAAATACAAAAAGACAATAAGTATAGCTTTTTACCTCATGGTATTAATTTGGTGATGTAGGTTAGGGGAGGAACCAACATTTTTTTCATGACAAGCTTGACTAAGCGGTTTAACAGTACTTCATGCACAAACCTATGCTAGAAACTGACAACAACCCATTCTTGTATCAACAGAACTCAGTTTTGACCAATAAAAATGTCCTAGGAGTAAAGCTCTAACGAAGCCTTGATATAATGTAGCTCAATGCAAGGGTAGAGTGTGTGTCTTCTGGCAAACCATTTGCTACCATGCTGCAGCATAAACCATATTGTGAAAAGTTTATTGTTGGCCATCGCCCACCGCTAAGTCCACACAAAGGGTTAGACCAAGGCCTACAAACTAAAATATCGCTTGATATGTTTCAATATATACTGCAACTCTGCCTGCATACTAAAAATAGGTAAACACTAATTGCAACCTGACTTAGTTATTGCGAAATTATTTTATGATCAAATTCCATAACAGTATGGGACCTGGTCAGGGGCATTTCCAGCTCATACTCACTTACTGTCCAATGATGTAAATCATGTTTCAAGGTCACCAATCTTGTAGGTCATGTAAATAAGGTATAAAGGGTATTCACTGCCTAAAATAGTACGTGAGTATGATAAGGAAATACCACAATCACAAACAGCAGAAAAAAAAACATGGCACCATGAGGAAGAGCTACACAACCAAAAAGAAACAAAAGGAAGACAAAGTAAGCAAAGCAACCAGCTTTCTCTTCCCCATCAAGATGATTGCAAAACTAGAATGGACATAAAGTAACGTATAACAAAACTTAGAACAATTACAGACTTACACAATGGGAGTAACAATAAACAAACAGTCAACAACAACAGAACAACCGCCTTAGAACAGACAACAGCCTTAGCCACTGGGGGCCTTAAGTGTATTTTACTGGTACCAAATCTTTGCCCTAGATTCTGCTGTTGTTGGAGTCCAAGAAATGTCCAGCTCGCACGGAAGCCTTCTACGTATATCAGATCGCTCCATATGAATTTCTACTTCAATCAGACCAAAATTTCAAACTGAGTCCTCTCGCACAAAAGGCCCAATCAGGCATCCGAATAAGAGTGTGCAAATGAAAGTGATTCTCCTTTGTTTCTTCAGTCAGACTCAATAGATTGAATATTATTTCAGTTTCTAGTGCAGAAGTGGAGGTTGAAATCTTTCTCTCTAACAGAGTCAAACCGTTGCATGAGTTGCAGTCTGTTCTGGATTCATTATGTTTCCTTCCATCAGAAAGTTAGTCCTGAGTGCATTTTAATATAATCAGCAGACAGAAAAAAGCATGCAACATTTTCACGACTACAATACATCAGCTCTTTAAAATAAAATATTAGTTTGCTGAAGATGACTTTATTAAAGCACTTCATATAATTTCCTAATAAGAAATTAACCGAGTCGCAAGTTACAACTAATGAAGTTGTTAAATGTTTCTGAATTACACTGCTGAGATAGCCCCTCTTAAATAACGTTAGTCTAAGGTGCTACACCTTTCAAAACCTAAGGTCAGCAGTAACTGAAAAATGACTAATATGATGCTTGCAGAGAATAGTGCGAAATATGAATTATATCAAAGAAAGCAAGCAGTAGCTGCTATACAAGAATACACAGCCATGTTAAGTGTGACAAGTAATCAAGCAATGTGCTATATACTCAGCTCATACATATACTAGCTATAAGCAGTTGTCACATCCGTATATGCACCTAACAAAAGTGTGAATTAACATGTAACTACCAATGATAGGATATTAATTTACCATAGTGTCAATGTAATTTGCCTGCAAAAATTAACCATTTATATGCATGACATTTTTACTTAACTCCCCTTCTATATTATGCCATGCGTTGTTTGGCTAACGCCAATATCAACACCCTGCTAGCATATTTCAATGGTATCTGAAAAGTCAGTTTTGCTGAGTAGGCATGTCCTGATGTCTATGCGATTGTTTAACCACATATATGCTCCATCGACAAGAACCCAACGACTCTTAGACTAATGGACGTTAATTGCGTTTATTTGATTTGGTTTATTGCATACTGTTGCTGTTCACATTGTGAGTGGGAGTTGAATATAAACATAAAAGGACATAGTCAAAGACTGCAGAGCAACTAGCAGCACCATAATGAAAAGAATCAGAACACAGACAATCACAGACACTCACAGTGGCATGCTTAATTACGAACACATCAAAAAGAGCATACAACTCTCCCTTCTTCAGTAACACGGTTGCAAAACAAGTATAAACACTAGGAACTGCAACACACATTTCATACTTTTCGTTTAGATGATAACTCTTCCGATAGTTTTACATCTCTTCAGCTTTCAGTTGGATTACTGTTTCTTGTGCTGCTTACATTGGTGACTCCAAGAGACATTGACTCGGGAAATGCGCCCCTTCGCACAAAACGACAATTTGGGAACTGGGATACAGTAAGTAAATGTTGCTACACGTTAATGGTGATGTTCTGCTTCAAAGTGTCTTCGTTGTTTAATTTTCAATAAGACATTCAGAATATCATAAACTTGTTGTAGTTGACCCATCAAGGGACCAA
Source organism: Loripinus fragilis (assembly GCA_964019695.1). Classification (NCBI taxonomy): domain Eukaryota; kingdom Metazoa; phylum Mollusca; class Bivalvia; order Lucinida; family Lucinidae; genus Loripinus; species Loripinus fragilis. The sequence continues at coordinate 63,067 of CAXHUL010000460.1, read as the reverse complement.
AGGTAAATAACGCATTGTGATATCAACAACTAAATAATATCATCATCACACACATACTTATGGTCACAACTATATATAGCAATAGCTTTAATTTATGGCAATGGTAAAATCATCTTCCTTTTCCCTAACTTTAAAAATATATACCATGTTAGCTCGTAGTCTTCAAGGTTGTTCAATTGGCAAGCTAATACATTGGATGTGGAAGCAATGCGCATCCTATTCATGTGAAAGATATAACAATTACTTAACTGGAATAACATTTCAAATATACACATATGGTATGAACAACAAATAGCTTTTGAATACGACTCAGATGACAATCGATTCATGCATAAAGTTAAACGAACTTCTTATCACGAAGCACTGTGACACCACTACCATAAGGATATGAAGAACATTGAATATAAAGTGTAAATTTGCAAACAGCATGAGCTTAGATGAAGGTAAAATACAAATGTACGTCCGTATACCTCTCAAATGGGTATAACAGTTATAAGTATTACTTAAAATGCTACAATATGTATTCCTTTGTTGTATCTATTTCACAACCTGTTCGTTTTTGTACAAATTTCTAGCTATAATTTTAAGTACTTATTAAAAAATACACAGTTAGATACTTACTATGACCAAATATCTAAATATCTTCCCAGAACTTTTTATTGTTATCAAAGTTTGAGTTAAATAGAATCTAAATTATGAAAAAAACAACTATTGTTCAAAATAAAGAAAATAAAACCATCAACAAACCTGAAAAATATTTTGTGCATTTTATTTTTTGTAGTAAGTGAAATACCATGATAATTGGACGACACAGTATTTTTCAATTTTGCTGTATGAGACTATACAAACAACGTTTTGCTAAGGTTTCAGACACTTTGACGGTTCCGACTTAAATACTTATCTATTGCTGAGATGGTAGGGGCCTGATGCGTTGGCTGTTGGCAGTCTCATCTGTAGGATTTCGTTTGCTCCAGTATTAAGTTTGATGTACTGTTGAGTCCTTATCTCTGCCCTATCTTCTTTTTATGTCTTGATTTATATGTTCTAGGAGATGATTCATTGATAAGTTAGAGTTTTTCATGCAAACCAAGTATCTACTTGTATTGATCCACATCTGAGCTACGGGTGAGGCTGGGGCCGAGAAACCGGTTTAAGCACTCCAGTAAAGTATTTTACTCACTGTTCCAGGGCGATACTACTTTTGTGAATCATTTGTGTTATTTCCGCCTTGTGTTTGTCATGCTTTTGCTTCTGTTAATTGCTACCTTGCGATCAACTTCTGGGAAAGGGCTGACCCTCTTGGCTCTCGTTTGTGATGTTTAATTGTGTTTTTTGTCAATTTCCCATCTGATATTTTGGGTCAGGTTTGGTACTTGGTTGTATCGATTCCTGATCATTGTCGTCTTTCTTACTTGTAAAGATGTGCAGTGGTATTATTTTACACTGTGTATTTCCACATAGTTGAGAAGCAAAAGTTTTTTAATTCATGAATGATTGAATTAACATATATATGTTGATATTAAACAGCGATGCATTTAGGATATTTCTTGCCAACTTAACATCTAGTTGTCTTGATCCACAACTGAAAAGAAGGGGTTGGTACCGCCAAGCATGTTTAAGTCCTCCAGCATTTTTTAACTCACAGTTCCAAGCATTGCTTCTTTTGTTGGTCCATTTTGTTATTTGTATTTTATGCCTGTCTGTCATACTGTCTTGTCTGGTCGTAACCTGCTGGGAAATGACTGACCCCTTGGTGCTTTTGTATGTAATTTTATATACTGAACAAAAGTGAAAACGCTACACCTGAATTTTTTGCCACCTATATACAAAATTATGCAAACCAAGAATGCAATTGATAGTGTATCTTAATGGTCAAGTACTGGGTAATGCATAACAGTAAAAGTTTTACGGATGTTGTCATGAGGAAACACATGAAAGCCATTTAAATGTGACAGGGGTCCATTTTTTCAGGCTAACACAATTTGGGCCTTCAGGAATCCACTACCTACCGGATCCGACTGCACGAAATGGTAGTCAAGACATGGGGCAATCAGAAATGTGAAGAACTTTTCTCAAGTGTGTTTTGATCGTTTAGAAAAGCAATCTTAAAAAGCGGATTTTCCATCAAATTGCCAATTTTAAAAATTTAACACTGTAATCTCCATAGGAAAATCAATGTGTTGTTGCATCTTAGTATGAGTATGAGGACATTACTAGTCGAGAAATGGTAGAAACAATGTGCTGAGGGGTCTACCTGATTTGGCAAAAGAAAATTATCGAAAATCGTAATAAATCGAAGATTACCAACCATTTAAAATTCCCTATATGTTTTTGTCAAAGGGAGATAATTTTCAATATTTTACAAATTTGCTAAATTTGAAATTGATTTCTGAGCTTGTTTCAAGTTATTAAGCAGTTTTCTTGTGTTTTTATGCAGCACAATTAAGACCAATTTTGATAAGCATAACAGTTTTAATTTGCGCATGCGCAATCGCAAATTTCAGTGAATAAAGCTATAAACACTTAAAGGAGCATAACTCATACATCAAACGAGACATATTGGTGAAGTGTAGACGAATCGTTTGCTGGATGTCTGGCCAACATTATTAAGCTTTAGTAAATACTTTTTGTCGGATACTTTCTCTTAAATATAGATAATTGTAGTGTAGCGGTTTCACTTTTGTTCGGTATATTATGTTTTGTAGCTTTCCCATTTGGTGTCCTGGATCAGGTGTGGTATTTGATCATATCGCTGATATTTGCTTTCTTCCTTCCTTTAACTCAAAACAAAAAAGATATACGCTGTCAGCCGACATGTGCAACCAATTTGCACACAATATTTCAATACTTAGCCTATATATATGCACAAGTGGATCAATAACACCCACGGATGAGGATGTATCCAGCCAAATCAAAAATAAAATTCTCAGTTTCCGTGTTAGCCGTATTATTTCAGTTTGTGTATATGCACAGCCGTGCATTAACACTTGTTGCTTACTTTTTGATACATATCAAAATATTGTTAACTGGCCCATACTATTGTTATTTAATTCATATTTGCAGTGTCCTGAGGGGCTGATCTCTGTGAAAGATGGTGACGGATATAGATGTGTTGGTACGTATCAACGTTGTTTTATCAACGTACGACTCCCCGATTTCATTAAAAAGTTGTAACACAAAGACGCTAGTTTATCTAGAGTGTTAATAGCCAAAAGGAAAACAGTAGTTATATGCATTTTTACAATAGGTTCTTAGAGTACTTCTTTTTGCCTCATCAAAATAGTCATGTAGCATTATTATTGTCATATTGATGGTCAGACACACGTACACATTGTGAGCATTCGTTTTCGAATAGGATATTATGAAACAGCTTGGCAATAACATTGTTCAGCTTTGCTAAACCTTAAATTTTCTAACTGGATCTAATACTGGTCGTGTTGTTTCAATCTTGAACTATACACACAATGTAACATTATCATGAATATGATATCATGTGTGATCTTGTGTAGCGTCATAATTCAAAAATGTTTAACGCTTCATTGTTTATTATTATGTACATTTTAACTTGATTTGTATGTTGTTGTTAATTCAGTGTTAATTGTTGTGTCCGTTTTTACAGGTTAAGTTGTTCAATCCTTGTTATGTTCTGCAGTACTAAGTGTACCTTTCTAGGATTGCAATCATTATGATAAAGGAGCGGGAGCGTGTTGCTTTACTTATATTGTCTCCCTGATGTATTGTAAGTGTCAGTGGTCTTTGACTATTCCTCACTGTGCCGTGAGTTGATCCGCAGTTTGTTCCTGTGATATGTTCTGGCCATGCTCACTTTTTTGCATTTGGATTTCCATTAATGTGTTCTTTGGAATATAATTATTACTAGCAATACTTTGACCTTATTTGCACAGTTGACCATAGTACAGTTTTTGAAAGCGGAAGCTGCCACTACTGAACGCTCGTTAGCTGCTTTGCAAATCGATGTGTAAAAAACCTAAAAGGTTATTGAAAGGTTATTAATGTGTTCTCTTTTAATTGGAGACACCTGCATCTGAAGGGTTAGAAATACTTCTTTCATTCTTTGCTTCAATTTCGAACTATCAACCCTTTGTTTCTATACAATAATATGATTCAGCTGTTGATTCGGAGATTTGTTTAACTTTCAATTGCTATGCACCGCGAAATGTTGCTTTTCCTTTTTCTTGAAAGTAAGTAAGGGTGCAAAGATCAGGAATCGATACAATTAAGTACCACACCTGACCCAGGATACCAATGGGAAAGTGACAAACTCACAATAGACACCACAAACGAGAGCCAAGAGGTCAGCCCTTTCCCAGCAGGTGACCACAAAGCACATATAAACAGACGCGCACAAAACATAGCAAACACAAGACAGAACAAAAACATAAAATATCCACAAAAGAAGTACCGCCTTGGAACGGTCAGTAAAATATTTTACTGGAGGGCTTAAACCGGTTTAACAGCGCCAACCTCACCCTTAATTCAGATGTGGATCAAGACACATAGATATTTGGTTTGCATGAAAGACCCCTAACTTATCAATGCATCATCTCCTATAACATATAAATCAAGATATAACAAGGAGATAAAGCAAGGATAAGGACTCAACAGTAAATTAAACTGAATACCGGAGCAAAATAAATCAAACAGGTGAACCCCGGTGGGCCCGACAAACAGCCAAAGCATCAGGCCCCTCAGTCATTTCTCATATTTTCTAACTTTGCAAAACGAAAGAGTGACTATTCAGCATCACTTTCCTTTACCTACCTAATGACTAAGTGGCCATACAGTTCAAATGCATTCTTCTTTTTCCAGGCCCTATTATTTTGGTAAATGTACGTTTAGCTGCACCTGTACGCAATCATTAGCTGCAAAGCGTGAATAAAAATCTGAATGATTAGCTGCTGACGTACATCAATTTTTAAAAGGCAAACAATACACTGAAAATGCACATCATATGTTAAAATTCATATTAATTTCCTCTTAAAAATGAATATATATGTTCATCTTAATAAAATGAAAACCCTCAGTATTTACTAGTTCATTTGTTACAGTTCTGTCTCTTCACCAGCTGAGGTTATTGCTTTTAAATCCAATAAACCTTCCATCCATTTTGATGTCTGCGTAAAGAAAGTTGTGGTATTTAACTGCGAATTATGTTATTGTAAAGACACTAATCAGACTCTAATTCAAATCTTGATTTAACCTTTGCTTGGCATCTTGAGTGCACAAACCATTTAATTGTTTCTGGTGAGTTTTGCCTAATTTTGTGTCTGATCTAGGTCTAAAATGTTTGCACAGATTACCAGCACACGACAAGTGAATGAAAATAATAGATCCTGATCAGCCAGCTTCTTATGTCAGCTGATCTGGATCTGCACGGTTCATAAAACGACACATTACATTTCTATTTTCTAAATAGTGTTCTTTACTTAAGAAACTCGTTTCGTTCAGTTTTTTCAGCAAGACATGAATGGCAATGCAGGTGGGCCATGAGACGAATATAGCTTGATTTGATACATTGTGTAAAAGAAGCTCGAATACTTTTTAGTCTAATGATTCATACTAGAGCGAAACCATATTTGATTCATCTGTCAGGGGTACGCTATTATATGGAGATGTTGATAGAATCTCCCCCTCGCGGATTCTAGATGTCAGTAGGAACAGAAAAACTAAGGCTACAATATATATATATATGAAAATATATTTAGCACATGTAGAACATGTACACAAAACACCAACTCAGTATAACGTTTCAATTGCGAATGCCCTGCAACGCTACGTTGAAAGGCAAACGACGACAATACGACATAATACATCCATTTGGGTATTGGACAAATGTACAAATATACAATTTACAAAATACAGAATGATATGAGGTGCTAACGTTACGTACCTGCAATATATATATATATATATATATATATATATATATATATATATATATATATATATATATATATATATATATATATATATATATATATATATATATATATATATATATATATATATATATATATATATATATATATATATATATATGGAAATATATTTAGCATATGTGGAACATGTACACAAAAACACCCACTCAGTATAACGTTTCAATGGCGAATGCACTGAAGCGTTGCACTGATGGACGAAGGTAAGATATGGGTAAATAAGCACATCACTGTGCATAATAATACACTACCTAGGTACATGCTACCGTTTACAAGCAAATGGAATGCATGGGCAAAACCTTTATAGGGAAAGATATAGGATATTGGAATATGGGTAGGATACGGGTAAGATATCGGATGGTAAGATACTGGTATATCTATAGGATATAGGAATAATATGGGATATGGGGTAAGGAGGATATAAGTCACCCTATGACACATCCACAGGCTAGCATGACAGGTCGAAATACAATACTCTATGTACAAGCCTGTACGATAAGCTTATATTCAATGGCTGTTAAATTTGACAATTTGAGGTTGTTTTATTGCATATATTTGTGCGCAGAACACAGATTATATGAACTCTAATTTTGAAATAGATTGTCTCATGTAGTAAAAAAGCACATTAGTACATGATCAGCTTGACATTTTAGAAGAAGCTAGGCACCCTGTGAGGCTAGGGTGTGGTAGCAATCTCTTGCCTTAGAGACTAGGGTTTTCTGTAGTAGACTTGTTGCAACTTCCTTTACAATGACAATACAGTGTCAGATCACGAGGGGATTCACTCAAACTCCATCCCCCATTTTAAATATACAGTAAAAATGAAATAGTTTGGGCCCTATGAGACAAAATTATTTAATTTTTCATGCCTCAATGAGACCAAATTATTTCATTTTTATGAGATATTTAAGAAAAATGTGAGGAAATCAGCAAAGAGAAGCTCACACCTTTATACATATCAGCCCCCTTTCCAGAAATCTGCCACTGCAACATATATAGTTTACCCTAAGTATACGGGCATGATGTAGTTCTGTATCAAATTAGATATATAAAGGTCACAGCTACATGCTATGTCAAAAACATCACGATTGATTCATTTCATGATAATCATAGCTACTTGTACAGGGAGTAAACCTTGGCTTGCAGCTAAGTGTACAGTTGGCAATATGATAGGTCCAGAACAAAGTATAATATATTTTGATGGAATGAAAGCAAAACTAGCAAACAGATACAGAAATATGTTGGTTTATTATTGTTTTGTGGTTGTTATATTTTACAAATTGTGCAAAATGATCAAAAGAAAGGCTAAATATGAAAAAGTAATGTTTGCCGTAGGCGAGAATTAAAAAAAATCACTGATGCAACGTCAAAATCGCTGTCCATTGTAACTCATGGAACCTTATGGTTAAAAATTGAAGAGACAAATATCTACCCTTCGTATGCATGTGTTCTTCGAAAGGTGTTAGTTATGTATTGTATTGATTGCTTTGATATTATAAAAATTTGTGTAAAGCAGCTAACGTTTTTTGAGCGTACAGTAGTAGCAGCTTCCAATTCTAAAAACTGTGCGATGGTCCACTGTGATTTGAGAGAAAATCAAGTGCATGACTTTGTTCACAAAATGAATTACGTACGCCTTATGAACTGATTGATGCTTAGATGTTACATATATTAAATAAATTTTACTAATTACACTCTATACCACAGACGAATCACAATCTTCAGAAAGCATGGAATCTTCATCAGAGTCAAAGCTTCGCTGACCAATTAAAACTGGAAACACTTTCAGGTACAGTGAATTTACTGTGTAAATGTTTATGATTGTCTGCTTTTTTCTTCAATTGGCTGTGTGAATGGTACAGAAATCGCATGTAAAAAGTAAGAAAGAGGACGCAGATCAGAAATAGATACAATCAAGTACCACACCTATACGTTATTGAACATATTACGCTATACAGTATTACACATGCATACCGTTTAGTACAAAATTCTCTACATCACTATTACGAAGTATGGAAGCTAAAATTGCGTTATTTCATGAGATTACAGTACAGATCGCATATGCGTTTATTTTTTTTTTATTTTTCAAGTGGATTGTGTAGACGATTTATTATGTATGACCAAAAAATGAAATCACAATTAGATCACGATCACAAATTACAGGCTAGCCCTAGAGGAAGAGAGAAGGGACACAGACACACGATAGCAATCTTACACTCTTTATTTGATACGATTTTGGGTAGCTTGCATACAACATACATTTTCTACGAATTTAAAAGCATACCAAAGTATTACAAATCGAGTCGCGTAATGCTAGGACTCTTATATTTAGAACATGATGACCACGCATTCGATAAGGCATTATTAAAACAAATCTGAATGTTCACTGCATAATTGTATTGAACGCTCGATTTCAGTCATATAATAGATATTAGTGGTAAAAATAGTATTATCATTGTGTTATTTTAGAGCGATAGTAATATGTGCAGAGCCCCAGCCCATGGTTTAAATCTTCGCAACATTTTTTTGAATCAGTCGACAAGATAAGGTCTCTATACAGTCAATTGCATTTTTTTTCTGTACTTTTTTGCAATTAACCAGTAATTCAAGTCACATTCCATTATATCATTTGAAAAAAATAGGAAATCAAAATGTATGCCAGATGCAAGAGGTTCCAATGAAGCCAGCATCAAACTTTTAGCAGACTTTCGGTCAGTTTTGTAAGCACGTATCATGTATGTATTGCATACATAATGTAGTTTAGTAATCAAGGCTCAGTTAGCTACTAGTTACCTCGATAAACAATTTATAGATTTATATGTGTTTACATTTTATCGTCAGCTTATTGTGAACAGCCATACGTGACTACACAGATGAGGCCATGATCTGGTTAACTTTTCAAAATGGGTAGAATTGCTCGCAATCTCAGCAAATAAATCAGTGGTACGGTTGCGTATTGCTATCAAGTCAACCAACTATAGTTATTCCAAATTAAATTTAAAAAACAACATAGGCTTGCACATATGGATTCGGTATCTGAAATGTTTTTTTTAAATATAGGACATATGTGTTTTGAATGGTCAGATTCAATCTATTCTGAAAGTGATTTGGGCTAAACCTGTTGTGGAATTTTGGAATGAAAAAAAGGTTAATAGGATGAATGGTAATGCACATTAAGAAAACGCTATAGATATTTGTTGTTATGTAGAAATAGTTTGTTTTCATATCACTATCAATTTTAAAGGAATGCAATCATCTCGACTGGCTAAGGATTTGAATAAAGCAATGCTAATAGTTATGGACAAGATCAAATCTAAAAAATAGAAAAAGTAAGTGAGTATGATCAGGAAACACCATAATCACAAACTGCAGACAAACCCATGGCATCGCAAAGAAGAGCCACACAACAATCACTAGACACCAGGAAGATAAACTAAGTAAAGCAATTAGCACTCTCTTCCCCATCAAGATTATTGCAATACTAGAATGGACATGCAGTAACGTACAACAAAACATAGACCAATTACAGACTCCCTCAATGGGAGTAACAATAAACAACAAGTCAACAACAACAAATCCACCGCCTGAAATCAGACAGCAGCCTAAGTCTCCAGTGGGGTTTAAATGCAGTTTACTGGTACCAAATCCTCGCCCTAGATTATGCTGTTGTTGAAGTACAATAAATGTTCAGCTCGAATGGAAGCCTTCTAACTATTGCAATGTATATTCCTGAAAAACGTTCTAATCAAATGAAAATACATTTAAAGAAATTTTATTGCCTGCAATATTTGCTTTATTTAACTGAAGCTCAGCCAGGTATAACCGGTTTAACATTTATTCTTAGTAAGGACTGTCAATATTGAGTACGCCATCTAGATACAACACCGTTGAACGCTTTACTTCCATCAGCCTGATACTTGTCAGGATTCAGCATGTAGCCTCTTACACTACAAATTAAAAGTAAACCAAACTACAAAATGGGAACATGATTGAAGCCCATGGGAATGCTTACAGTTTGTAACAATACAAATTAAATTACAAACGAAATGGGCAAAGTAAGTGTTAAGGCTATAACAAATCGGTCACTATCACACTAGGACTGGCTTAGAGGGCCCATTAATTCTGCTGACATGACTAAGTGTAATTATAATGAATTCAAATCATAAACACCACTTTATCAGCGTATAAACCAAAAGCTACATGTATATATTTATTGCAAATTCTTGAAGTCATCTGTTTTGATAGACTGGATCATTTTATGATACCTGGTGGGATGGGGTTTTTGGAATAACCGGTGCATAACATAGGTATTATAGTGACATTATACGACAATATGCATGCTCAGGTTTAGGACCAATCCCCAGTTATGACATTGCGTTCATCTGTTTGCACAAGAGCGTGTTAGAACTAAGATCATTTGCACATTTTAAATTGTACTACGTAGGTTAGTGATTGATGCGTGTCTCTGGTGGGACAAAAGTGACTTAAATATGACAACCTTAAACTCATCGAGCTTTTGAGTTAAATACAGATTTTTTTTTTTTGATTTTTTCATCACAGATAGTAAATTTGATGCATTGTTAACTGTCGAATCATATGATGTTGCACTAGATAAGCGAGAAAATATCCCTGCGAGGAAGGCCATAATGCGCTTCATCATCAACTTAATGAGGAACAACTATTTAAGCCATTATAGAAACACAAGAGGAAGACAGACTCTCCTAGTGGCTTGTTTCAGTGTTAGCAAACACTTTTTGGCGATTAGAAGTTTACTTAGAGCATCAAAATATATAGTCAGAATGATTGATGAGGAAGTGTTAGCATTTTACATTAAGTATATATGCACATATGTCTACTTTACTGTTTAATTCCTTGTTTCATTTCAGATACAGAGTCAGTGGTTCATCATTGTATTTACACATCTATTCGAGCGTCCAACCTGCAAGCTCTTCAAACACTTACATGCCTCTAATTCTGCTGTTTCACATCTAGAAATCAATGTCACACAACAACACACACACACACACACACACACAACCTGTTCAATTGTTAATAAATAAATGACTCTGTTTAACTTGTATTTGTTTCAATGTACAATGGAGAGTACAATGCGTCACGTGTAGCTATCGCCAAACGAATATGTGTGTATGCTTCCCTACATGGTTCGTCGTAATCAGCCATTTTGCATGTCTAAATTCTGAGGGTTGATATTTGTACATCTTTGCATTCAAATGATACAACAGCCTCGGTTAGATCTGCTGCATATGAAATGGTACACTTTGGAGAGAGCGCAGTTAAAACAATTTTTAAGCAGCCAGTATCTTAGACGAATCGCTGTGCGGATGGTATACAAACCATTTTGCTATCAAATGATAGAGTAGCTACAACTAAATTTGCTAAATATCAATTCATTTCATGTACGACTTTGGAAGTAAAGTTAAATTTCCATTCTAAATCAGTCTTCCTGCAAGACTTAATTCTAAAGGGTGATATTTCGTCCTGGAGCACACAAAGGCTTAACCAGCAGTGGTTCTGGTTTTAAAGGTCTCAGACGACGGGGCCACGCATATGGACTAAACTCATATTTCTCACAATGATTTTGACAGAAGTTTTTCTATATAAAGTTGGGCGTAAGAAAATGACAAAATTAAATTGGACTTGTATTCATTGTTTAGTAAATTACAAATCCATACAACTTTTATTTGAAAATATGCAGTTTATTTACAAAAAAAAAATACTTCAGCTTTTGAAACATCTCACTTGGTTTGATCGCCAATGCGGATTTACAGATGATATTGAACATCAGGAAGACTTGTCCTCCTCCTACCATAACTCATATCTAATTTAATGATAATAAAAAGACAAATCCTTCTGTGACTTTTATTTAAGACAATTAGCCCATGATCCGACCACTTCCTTTTGTTTTCAGCCAATCAGTTGCAAACAAATGCCATATTTAGTGTGGCATGTATTCCATCCCTCACACTCTTTGACTTGATAAGGAAAAATCGCAGTCCGAAATGATAATTTCGCCAAGTTCAGTTTTATATTTCGAACCTAAAAGAAACTTAAGATAAGAATAATGACAAAAAATATGTAAATTTCAGGTTTCAAGGACAATTGGCGACTGCAGAAATCATTGACCAGGCTGCACACTAACATTGAAGCCTTGCCAGAAAATACACTGTTTTCACTCAAAATGCTATTTGATAAAGACAGCATACTCAAACGGCACGTTAATGAATGTATAAACGCTGATCTGAGTGTCTCCATTTTTTGTGAAACAGTGTAGAATGCACAAACAGTGGAAATTGATCAGCCTATTAAGAATTTCTAGCGATAGGGCGAGCACTCTCCCTAAACGAGACGTTAATTTTATTTTGTTGAAATAACGACTGGAGAAACTAGGCACATTCAACAAATATATATAATAGAGCCGTCGATGCACCATTGCCCCCGAATTTGTATATTTAAAACGGGGTTTCCTTCATGCATGTAATTACTATACTTCTTATTGAATGAGAATTTATTTCAATCATCTACTGTGCTTGTTATTCAGTAACATATATGGGAACTAGACCGTTAAACAAGGAACCACGCTATGTACAGTAAAACTATTTATACAGTTGATATACAATAAAAACGACTATCTTGCAAAGTGGTCTATTTTTGTCAGATATTTGATGTCTTCTTTCGCTTATACAATCCCTCCCCCCCCCTAGACCCAAGACGCCCTTTACATATATTATATATTTGTATAGCGACATTTAATTTTCCAAAGGGCATCTTGGGTCTAGGGGGGAAAGCATCTAAAAACAAACTGAAAGACGCCAGTTTCATATTTTCAATGACAAACGTCACAATTTTAAGTATATTTCGTACGCATGCACAGAAGAAATACCGCAAATGTTTGGAAATGAAGGGCACTTATATCCTTAATATTTTAGAATTTTTATTTTTTGAAAACCTGCAAGGATTTACTAAAACTCTCGTCTATACGGCACCCAGTCTAAAGACGTAAAATGATGGGTAGGAGTAGAAGGCGCAGGTTTTCATGGCTTTGTAAATAATGAATCGCTTTGAAACCTATTTTGATGCTTTCTATGCATATTTTACTACCGAAACAGTCCAATTTTAAAAACATAAGGGCAATTTGAAAATTTAGGTTTTGTAATTATGTCAACTAAGGAAAATATACGCTTTATCGCTAGAGCTCCTTTGTAACGTGTGATCAGTGAAATGATTCACAGATAATTAAAAAATAAACCTAACAAAATGATGCTTATAAAAATATGTCTGTCCAATGTGAATTCGACCATGGCTAAAAAAAATGACATACAGTAAAGCTCACGTATTTGTCCAGTGAACTCGCGTTTCCTGTGAGTTTTACGTTCTACGAGCGTTGAGTTTCGACTGCGTATGAAACGTAAATCAGAATATTGCAAAAAGTATCATCTCTTTATACCCTCATTTGCGAGTGCCATTTCTGAATTTGGTTCTGCCATTACTACCAAGTCAGTATATTCTGTGTCTAATACTGCCATTTGAAATTGGACTTGAGTGTTGTATCTATGGTTTTCCTTTAGATCCATGTTTATATCCAAACAAACGCCCTGTCAGTTAACGCAGCTTCTAATGATATCACTTGTCTATGTTTCAACGGACATGTTATCTCCAATGCTCCTGTGCCATAACACTCACACTTCACTATTCCATCAGAAGTTGCTCCGAAGAAAAAAAACAGATTCAGAAATCAAAAACCCTTATTGCAAACACTTTAGATTTCACTGAAATGGCGCATTATTTTAGAAATATGCTTTCTGAACTTCGACTCATTATCCAGTCACTTTACTGCTTCCTTCTTTGATAGATCGTATGTCTTATAGTCCATTATCCTCATAACAAAATTATAAGAAGTAGTGGTTTCCGTCCTCACAAGAACGTCATGTGCCTTGTGTTACGTGCCAGGCGTAACTAGAAAATAATTCAGGAAACCAAAATTTTGATGTTTGGAAAGTCAGCAAAAAGCACTCATAAAATTTAACAAAATTTATTAAAAACAAAATTATCATTTACAAATACAATAGAAAATATTTATACAGTCAAAGAAATTATAATTTACAAAACCTTTTATGTCCAAACTGTCCCTCAGAATATTTATCAACACAAGTCTTTCAGCAGTTTCTGATCCCCAGATTTTGAAGTTAAATCCAAATGAACACAAAGTCTGAATCCAAAACTGAATAATCCAAAGTAATCAAGAATGAATAAATTAAACACAGTATTCCACTATAGGATTCCAGTACGAAAGGTTTAGACTTTTAAATGGTGAAATTATTTCAAAGATGCCCTTATGAAAAATTTACTCTTATATAGACTGTTTAGGAAAGTTCTGGAACAACCAGGAAAGAACCATGATATCATATGCTATATTTAATTATTCTGGAAATTTCCAGAGGTTACTCAATGATTCCAGTTAATTCCAGAAACAACTCAAAGCTTCTATTGGCATGGAAAAGAAAATTCCAGAAAATTCCCGACTTTTCTTGTAACTTCTAGATGATTAGTCATCATTCTAGACAAATCTTATAACCAAATAAATACTTTGTTTACAACAACTTATTAAATATCAATGTCTCCAATATCTGGGTCAACAGAAACTAAGTAAACAAAATATGAAACAGATAAACACCATACATGTTACACTTCCCCTCCTCAAAGAAAAGAAAGTTTTATGAAGTAAAGCTTTCTTTTGAATAATGAACAATTATATAACAAACAATAATGTAAAATCACAGCAGATCAATAAAGAGCAATAGCACAAACTCACATCAACAATATAGTGGCAACTTAGCCCTAGAGAGCGCATCTGGGATGATATTATCTTTTCTCTTAATATGTCTGATATCTAGATTGTGCTCTTGCAACATGAGACTCCATCTGATTAAACGCTGATTCTTGTCTTTTCATTTTATGAATGAAAGTCAGTGGATTGTGATCAGTGAAAATGACAATAGGTGCAACTGAAAAGGCTAGGTGAACTTCGAAGTGCTGAAGAGCAAGGATGAGAGAAAAGCATTCTTTCTCTACAGTAGAGTAATTTCTCTGATGTGTGTTAAACTTTTTAGAATAGTAACAAACAGGATGATCAACACCATTGTCATCTTCTTGTAACAATACCCTGCCTGCACCAACATCACTGGCATCTACAGCCAACTTAAATTCTTTGTCAAAGCTTGGTGCTAAGAGAACTGGAGCACTTTTAAGTATGGTTTTAAGCTTTTCAAAAGACTTCTGACAATTATCTGTCCAAATAAACTTGACCCTTTTGCCAAGTAAGTTTGTCAAAGGCTCTGCTATGACAGAGATGTTATTACAGAATTTCCTGTAATACCCAGCCATACCAAGAAAGCGCATCAGTTGTCTTTTGCCAGAAGGTACGGGAAAATCTGCAATAGCCTCAACTTAAGCTTCTACAGGTTTTACCTGACCTTGTCCTACCATATGACCTAAAAATGTCAAATTTGCATGGCAAAATTCACTCTTTGTTAAGTTAACTGTAAGTGTAGCTTCACTAAGTCTGTTGAAGAAATTTCTAATAGTTTGTAAGTGTTGTTCCCATTCTTCGCTGAAAATGATAGCATCGTCGATATAGGCTTTACAGCCAACCAGATTAAATATCAAACTGTTAACCAAGCGTTGAAATGTTGCTGGAGAGTTCTTCATTCCAAACAGCATAACTTTATACTGATACAATCCGTCTGGAGTAACAAATGCTGAGATCTCCTTGTTCTGTTTGTAAGAGGTATTTTCCAAACTCCTTTAAGCAGGTCGAATTTTGGAACATATTTGGCTGGTCAAATGTTATCATTGCAGTCATCAATTTGTGGGATGGAAAAAGTGTCTGTTTTGGTGACATAATTAACTTTACGGTAGTCTGTGCACATGCGAAATGTCCCATCAGGTTTTGGTACAAAAATACAAGGAGAACTTCATTCACTTTGACTAGGTTCTATAAAGTCATTATCCAGCAAATATTGAACTTCATCTCTGAGAAATTGTTGTTTTACAGGGTTCATTCTGTATGGATGTTGTTTCACAGGTTTTGAACCATCAATAAGTTCAACATTATGATAAATTTTGTCAGTTTTGGATGGAATATCCGGAAATAAGTGCTCATATCAAAAATTAACTGCTTCAGTTCAAGTCTCTTGTCTGAACTAAGATGAGACAATTTCTGGTCAAGATCCTTTAAAATATCAGAGTTCTTGAGTTTTGACGACGCGGGATCAGATTTCACAAAGTTCATAAATTCAGAGTCCATTGGATTTTGTTCAAGAGGGACAGTACTAACTAGATTTACTGATGAAATAACAGAACTATCCCTATCAATGTACTTTTTAAGCATGTTGATATGACATAACTGTTTTTGTTTGCGCCTCCCAGGAGTGTTGACAGTGTAATTAACATCACTTAACTTTTTGTCAATAGTATAATGACCATAATATCTAGCTTGCAATGGCTTACCAGGAATGGACAAAAGAGCAAGTACCTTGTCTCCAGGTTCAAAATTTCTATTCTGAGCATTTTCATCATTATGCATTTTCATTTTGCTTTGAGCTGATTTGAGATTGGACCGAACAGCTTCACAGGCTTTTGATAATCTGTTTTTGAAATCAGACACATACTGAATATAGGTACAAAGAACTGTCATCATCTGAGAGAATTTTTTCTTTCAGACGTTCCAAGGGTCCACGCACAGTATGCCCAAATACCAGTTCAAATGGGCTGAACCAAAGAGACTCTTGTACAGATTCTCTTACAGCAAATAAAAGCAAATGTATGCCCTCATCCCAATCCTTTTCAGTGTCACAGCAGTAAGATCTGATCATGTTTTTCAAAGTTTGATGAAATCTTTCTAAGGCACCCTGGCTTTCAGGATGATAAGCCGATGACTTGTATTGTTTGATACCAAGTTCATGCATGACTTGTTGAAAAATTCCCGGCATAAAATTTGAACCTTGATCAGATTGTACAGACCTTGGAAGTCCCACAAAGGTGAAAAACTTCACAAGTGCCTTAACAATTGTCTTAGTCTAGATATTTCTGAGTGGAATAGCTTCAGGGAAGCGTGTTGAAGCACACATAATAGTCAAAAGATATTGACAACTTGACTTTGTTTTGGGTAGGGGACCTACACAGTCAATAATAATTCTGCTAAAAGGTTCATCAAAGGCAGGAATGGGCTGTAAAGAAGCTTTTGGAATGGTCTGATTGGGTTTTCCTACCATTTGACAAGTGTGACAGGATTTGCAGTGCTGAGAAACATCAGATTTTAATCCTGGCCAAAAAAAAATAATTAAGAATCTTGTGATAGGTCTTATTTACACCTAAATGGCCTGACATGGGAGTTTCATGAGCCAAATTAAACATTTCAGGGCGATAAGCCCTAGGAACCACAATATGGTGGTTAACAGTGCACTCATCATCTGCTGAGACATCAGGAGGACGCCATTTTCTCATCAAAATGTCATTTTTTACATAATAGCAAACAAGGACTTGTGACATTTCATTTTCATCTAAAGCTCTATCAAATAAAGGTGATATCTAAGGATCACTATGTTGTTCCTTACCAAGCTGTGACCTTGACAGCCGATCATTACCTTGGTCATTTGAAATTGAAGGTGAAAGGTCAAGGTTTGACCTTGAAGTGTCAAAGTCAGTCTGAATGTCAGACTTGGTGGGAGAAAGAGAATTTAAAATCTCATCTTTATAGAACTGACTGATCATAGTGTCAGTTAAATTAATATCCTGCATCCCATAATTATGATTGGCTTTCTTTGCCATTGCCCTAGTGACAGCACAAGGAGGGTAAAGGTCAGGAATTTCAGGCGGTTGATTAACACAAGGTGTGCTGGTCAAAAGTGGGTCTTTCACAACCTTATCTCCAGCCAAATCATTGCCTAAAAGCAAGTGAACACCTTTAAAAGGTAATGAAGGTTTTATACCTACAGCCACGAGACCAGTAACTAAGTCTGAGGACAAATAAATGTTATGGAGCGGTACATTAATAAATCCATACTCTACACCCTGGATAAAGACACTTGTCCCAGAATAAGTCGTCTCAGAAAAAGGCAGGGCATTCGCCAAGATTAGGGATTGAGAAGCACCAGTATGTCATAAGATTTCAATAGGGGTAGACTGGGCAAAGTCACTATTTAGTGACACGGAACCATCTGATAAGAATGGTTCATAAATCTCCATACCGGCATCAGTCTCAGATGTTTTGGCCAAAATAGGATTCTCATCCTGAATAGAGGACTGTGGTTTTAGCCTTAAAGAGGTGAGACCTGTGGGTTTAGGACTCTCCTGTCTTTCTTTTTCTCTCTTACTTTTCAGAGCAATACATTCAGATATGATATGACCAGATTGTTTAGCCAGGCCGCGTAGCGCAGTCGGTAACGTGTCTGCCTACAGATGTGTGTCTGACTGCAGATCCAGGGGTCACGAGTTTGATCCCGGTCCGGTCCCATACATTCGTGGAGATTGATCATGAAATTATTTCTACGGTCATTCTCCTCCCTTCCGCTGATTCATTCAAGAAGGGTTGTTGTCAGTTACAATGGAAAGTATGTGCAGGAATTACTGGTTAACCGCTTGTTCAAGCCTGCCCAGGAAAAAGTGTGGTTAGGTGAACTGACCGTCCCGCAATGACCATAGCTGTTGACTTGGGACGTAAAGCAACAAAACAAACAAACTAAACAAGCAAAACCAGATTGTTTACAATAATTGCATATTGGCTGGGATAATGGACTTTGACCTTTGTTTTCACCAGAAAATCTAGGTTTTGGAGTAATGAATGACTGGATTTATCAGATGGATTACTGGGGTTGGTTTTGGACCTGACTGAGGGGAATATGGTTTTGACTGAAGGGAAAATGGTCTTGATTGATGTGTAAATTTAAATTGAGGGTTAAATGGTTTCCTAGGAAATGGCTTGTTAACAAAATAAGCCTTATCATTCAAAGAATAATCATCAGCTAGTCTAGCTGCTAAATCCAAATTTTCAACTTCTTTTTCATTTAAGAAAGCCCTGACGTCAGAATTTATACACCATTTGAATTCTTCAACAAGATTGAGCTGTCTTAGTTTTTCATGATCAGAGTCTACTTTCTTTGAAGAGCACCACCTATCAAATAATTGTTCTTTTGTTCTAGCAAATTCCACATGAGTCTGGTTAGGTTCTTTCCTACAATCTCTAAATTTCTGCCTGTAAGCTTCAGGGACCAACTCATAAGCCTTAAGAATAAGTTCTTTTACTTTTTCATAATCTGAGCTTTGTTCTAGTGAAAGCTGAGTGTAAATTTCTCGAGCTTTGCCTATTACAACACTCTGCAAAAGTAAGGTCCAGTGCTCTCTTGGCCATTTCAGGTTTTCTGCTACCTTCTCATAATGTAAAAAAAATATCTGTCAACTTCTTTTTCTCGAAATGGAGGAAAGAGTCAGATGTGTTTTGTCACATAAGAAAATTTGCTAGAGTCTAAAGGCAAAGGTTTTGTTTTAGATTTTCCTTTTAACTCAAGTTCTTTCATTTTTAACTCAAAATGTAATTTTTCTTTTTCAATTTTAATGCGTTCTTGCTGTTCTAATTTTTCTCTTTCCATTTCTCTTTGTTTTTCCCTCTCTTGTTCTTCCATTTCAATTTACCGGGCCGCGTAGCGCAGTCCGTAACGTGTTTAGCTACAGATGCGTGTCTGACTGCAGATCCAGGGGTCGCGAGTTCGATCCGGGCCAGGTACCATACTTTCGTGGAGATTGATCATGAAATAATTTCTATGGTCATTCTCCGCCCTTCCGCTTATTTATTCAAGAAAGGTTGTTGTGAGTTACAAGCGAAAGTATGTGCACAAATTACTGGTTAACCGCTTGCTCAAGCCTGCCCAGGAAAAAGTGTGGTTAAGTGAACTGACCGTCCGGCAATGACCATAGCTGTTGACATGGGACGTAAAGCAACAAAAACAAACAAATCCATTTCAATTTTTTGTCTCAACAACCTATCTTCTCGTTCTAATGTCTCGAGCCTTATTCTGTCCTCCCGCTCTTCTTTCTCACGTTCACGATCTAACCTTAATTTTTCTATTTCAACTTGGCTTTTAGTTTCTAATTCTCTCAACTGCAAATCAGTCTGGCTAACCAGAATCTGAGATGTGGCTGGGGAATCAAATATTTCTTCTTCCACAAAGAACTGAATGAGAATATTCTTAATTGCATGTTTTAACATAGTCCTTTTGACATTGGGTAGGCCACAATGGTCAGCAATGGCTAAAAGATCAGACTTTTTTGCTAAGTCTAACAGCTCATGAGAAGGTGGCGCAGTAAAATCACTAAGTTTGAATGACATATTTGCTTTCTGCTGGCTTCAGCTAGTAAAACAGCAAACAGTAAAATTTATTTAAAATTTCAAACTAATTTGGTGCAGAAGAAATCTCTATCCCAGAATCTGAGCCCCCAATTTCTGTTACGTGCCAGGCGTAACTAGAAAAGAATTCAAGAAACCAAAATGTTGATGTTTGGAAAGTCAGCAAAAAGCACTTATAAAATTTAACAAAATTTATTAAAAACAAAATTATCATTTACAAAAACAATGGAAAATATTTATACAGTCAAATAAATTCTAATCTACAATACATTTAATGTCCAAACTGTCCCTCAACACAAGTCTTTCAGCAGTTTCTGATCCCCAGATTTTGAAGTTAAATCCAAATGAACACAAAGTCTGAATCCAAAACTGAATAATCCAAAGTAATCCAGAATGAATAAAATAAACACAGTATTCCACTATAGAATTCCAGTACAAAAGGTTTAGACTTTTAAATGGTGAAATTATTTCAAAGATGCCCTTATGAAAAATTTACTCTTATATATACTGTTTAGGAAAGTTCTGGAACAACCAGGAAAGAACCATGATATCATATGCTATATTTATTTATTCTGGAAATTTCCAGAGGTTACTAATTGATTCCAGTTTATTCCAGAAACTACTCAAAGCTTCTATTGGCATGGAAAAGAAAATTCCAGAAAATTCCCGACTTTTCTGGTAACTTCTAGATGATTAGTCATCATTCTAGACAAATCTTATAACCAAATAAATACTTTGTTTACAACAACTTATTTACCATCAATGTCTCCAATATCTGGGTCAACAGAAACTAAGTAAACAAAATATGAAACAGATAAACACCATTCATGTTACACCTGGTTGCAGTAACTCTCCCTTTCTGGTGATCATACCACAGTTGACTGATATTTTGTGTTTCAAATTAACTTTCAATTTGATTTTTGGAGCATGTATAGGTTATTTTTTTTTGTTTGTTTGATTGATCTGATTCTTTACATCCCATCAACAATCTTTCAGTTAAAATGAGACTGGTCTTCCTGGGTTGAACCAGTACTAAGCTAGGATAAATGTGTCTTGCCCAAGGACCACAACGCAGTGACGCCGGTGAGGCTCAAACCCGCAACCCCTCAGTCTCGAGTCAAGCACTCTACCACTGAGCCACTGCGCCCCTACGTATAGGTTAAATAAAACTTAGCACTGATATCTTTAAGTTCATGTTTTTGAAGATCCTTATATTTCTCAGAATAACAACTTGGTAGTGTGTTAATTTGATTAGAGTGTTTCTCCATGATGATACATTGTATTAGTTAGATGGCATTCATGCGAGCTGAACATTTCTAGTTCTTTAACAACAGCAGAATCTAGGGCGAAGATTTGGTACCAGTAAAATGCATTTAAGCCCCCCGTTGGCTTAGGCTGCTGTCCATTCTAAGGCGTTGGTACAGTTATTGTTGACGTTTTGTTTATTGTTACTCCCATTGTGGGAGTCTGTAATTGTTCTATGTTTTGCTGTACGTTACTTTATGTCCATTTTAGTATTGCAATCATCTAGAGGGGGAAGAGAGAGCTTGTTGCTTAGCTTGATTTGTCTTCCTTAATCAATTCATAATTTCAAGAGTTATACCAAAGTAAGTAAGGGTGCAAAAATCAGGAGTCAATACAATCAAGTACCACACCTGACCCAGGATACCAATGGGAAAGTGACAAACTCACAATAGACACCACAAACGAGAGCCAAGAGGTCAGCCCTTTCCCAGCAGGTGACCACAAAGCACATATAAAAAGACGCGCACAAAGACATAGCAAACACAAGACAGAACAAAAACATAAAAGATCCACAAAAGAAGTACCGCCTTGAAACGGTCAGTAAAATATTTTACTGGAGGGCTTAAATCGGTTAAACGGCGCCAACCAAAATGCCTTTTATAAGTAGATGAATATGGTAATAGAAATGTAAATCAATTGTGTTTTTATTTTTTAAATTTTGGTATGCTGGGTATTTTTTGATGATTTTGCTATTGTCTGCAAAATGTTGTTTTCAAATTATGCTTCCATGCATGATAATGCCTCAAACAGTTCTGATCCAGATCAGAAGAGATGTGCTGTTGAGTATGACCACGGTCAAATCTGTCTTCAAAGATGTCAGCAGATGAGAAAAGGCAAGATCAATATCGGCAAGAAAAGTGTTAAACTGCTGATAGAAGAGAGCTTTATAACATTATTTCAATTGCTCCTACATGTCTAGAGACATTTACATTTAAATAGCAATTTTAACACTTGTACAGAAAACAAACAAACCAGGTTGAACAGGCTGAACGTGGTATTGGTTTGTTTATAATGTCCGAGCCTACCTAGTCATGCACTAAAAAGAAGTCTCAAAATTTATATTGTTAGGAAATGACTAAAATTTCCATTGTAATGTTCATGCATAAAACAAAAATGAAGATTCACTTTACATTACATGATATCTTATTATTTTGGCAACTTAGTTATTAACTTTCAAACTGACTTCACTCTATCTACCCCAAATATATGTTCAGCATATGTGGTAGCCTGAACTGCATTTTTTACGAAAAGTGAAAACATACCTGCTGTTTGAAGATCTGGTTCTATCTACATGCTTCACTGGTCACTGACGACTTTTGGTTTAACCGAAACGAACACCAAGCTCCCTTTTAAACAAAGTAGCAGTCATGTTGCTGCACATCTCACAACGCCTGAAACAGAAAAGGCCCTTGAATAAAAGAAAGTACAATGTACCAGCTGTTCTGAAGAAACGTCTATCAACCTGTTTGACATATAGCACTGTAGACTTTTTTTGCTCAAACTACATATAAAAGCTATTTGGATGCTGGAGGCATGAAGAAATAAGGGATATATGTATGTACTTTAAATAGTTAAGTATATGCATATATAGGTTTGACTGCTTTTTTATGTTTGTTGATTGTTTGCCCAAACTTTATTTTGTGCTACAGAAAAACAAATTGAATGATCTAGATCAGACCAGCAGTTTGTAAGACTGTTTCAAACTGTTTGCACATGTTATCAGCAGACAATACTAGCAACATTCCTTTAAAATGTTGTATATCTGAGTGGTTAGATAAACTGACTGTCCCAGCATGGCCATAGCTGTTTACTGCAACATTAAGCATCAAAACAAACAAACAAAATAGTACAAAGGCAGTTGTGTGTGTAAAAAAGGTTTATACCAAATAAATAAACTATGAATTTTTGTTCAGTGTTTATTCCCTATTTGTGTCATTTCTATATTCCATTTAGGTCATATTTATTAATCTTTCGATTTACCTCCCAACCCATTTCTTTGAAAAGAGAAATTTCATTTTTTACGCAAGAACTAAGACCATCATGCTGTTGAAAAAAGGAAAATACTTCCCAAAATATGTAACTGTGTTGTTACACAGGAAGCACAATGCTCAACTTCAAGATTGAACGCTGTTTATAGATACGAGGGGGGGGGTTCAATATGTAATGAGAACCCATTCATAACTCCATCCACAAACGCGTTAGGAGTTTATGCCATATGCCAGACAAAAGATCAAAGCGTCGACGTTATAATGGTGCATGAAACATTATTTCATCTTACCAAATTTAATACGTTACAGACTTTTTAAAAAGCATACTAATATACACTGCATATATTTTCCTCTGAATTGTAAAGACTGATTTTAACAAAGGTTGAAAGGCATGCTGTATTTTCTAAAACAAACATTTAACATGCATGAATCACATATCTATAGTTTTCTGACTCATTTCCCCTCTATCGGCTATAACCGTACAAACTTTTGACCGGTACCGGTTTCTCGTGCAAAAGGTTTTATTGCGTTACCCCCTCTTACTTTGGCGTCGTTTAAAGCAAAGGACGTAACACTAAAATCACACTGGTCAATGTAAACGCACCGGTGGTTGCTACAACGAGCTGGTGGTTGCATTTTACAGCACCGGTGGTGGCGTAAAAGGTAAAAAAATCTATACCTGTTGACTTTATTATTTATTTATAAACTTGCATTTATTTTATTTGTGATGACACCTGGCGCACAGACCACCAGTAACATTGCAGTTTATGGCTCTGTCAAGCAATTGGTGATTTAATTCATGGTTTGGACTGCAAATCCAACAAAGTTCTGGAGCTTTGCCGTGACAGGTGTTTTTTTCTAGTGTAACTGCATAAATTGAGTGAATTCTGCACGTCTAAGCGCAGCTGTTGTCATATTCCCATGAAATAACATCCAAAAAACGATTACTACTTTGGGGTTTCTTTCTTGGTAAACTAGCACATGTTTTATTGAGGAATTTTTATTACAACGCACTGGGAGCATTTTTTGACGCATTGATAAAACGCACTGATGGTTGCACAGAATTCCTGTGATTGCTGGTGCAGCCTCACCACAGCATTCACTGTTCTTATAAACGGTACATACATCGTTATGATAGTGATTTTCTTATTTCAAATAACGTACTTGGGGTACTTTATGAGTGAGATTAAATATGGAAATTTCAAAATCGGCTGTATTACTTGCTAATGAAGATCAAAGCGACCAGAAAAAATGTTACGAAAGATTTTCGTATAATTTTTTTTATATGTATTCGGTCAAGCAAAAACGACTCGGTCAATGGAATGCCAGAACATGTAGTATCAAGAAGGATTTCAACCAAAATGGCAGCCTCAGTATATGAAGCAATATCAAAAGAAATTGCAGGTATATATTACTAATATATGGACATTTACCACACGAAGAAACAGACTGAAAACATCCCTCGATCATGTATTATCTGCTTTTGAAAACATTGTTTTATTTCATATCTCAGTGTACTTCAGAACCCTATCTTGAAAGTGGCTGGTGTAAATTAGATATTTTATTTTACATCTATTTACCAAAAAACAGACCTTTTGATGAAAGTAATTATAAAGTGTGTAAATACAAACTTTGGGATTTACTGGGCTGTTTTCATTACATATTGAACGCCCCTCGTACACTAAGCAGGTCTTGAAATATATTAAAGTAGACACGTGCCCTGCATCACAAAAATATTGACTATATATGGAAAAAATCACTAGAAATATCAACATTTTCACTTGCCCAGCAGCCCAAAGCATTCGTAAATACGAGCAGACGATCGCTATTTTGAGCCCTGCTTGGTCAGGTCTCAATGTTATAAAACTTTTTATATGTCCATCTCAACTGAGTACAGAATTTCAATTACTCATAGGTAAAATCAAGATTGTACTTATAATGCTAATTATAATGAAGGTTAAAATGTTAACAATTAATTGCTGCATTTAAACATCATGAGCATGATATATTTCAAGTTGTTTAACATCCTGACCAGGGCAGTTCAATGCAAAAATGGAGAATTCGATGTTAAGGGATCCTTTTAAGGTACGATTTACTTATTGAATAGCTTCTAAAAAGTACCCACAATATCTAACAATGCACCTATTATGATTAAACTCAGCTCAATTTTATGGAGAACTAGCTCCAAATTAATTTGAACACGATTTATCGTATTTGCTTTTTTTCTTGATTAAGTAAAGCAGATGCTTTCCCTTTCCCTGCAATACACGTACCGTATCCACGGTGCACATCCGCAGTGTCTTTGTTGAGGCAAACCAAGCTTGGTGGATATCCGTTATTCTCATAGATGGTAGGACTCTAGCTTTGATGTAGCAAATGGCCTTCTCTCAACACCGTAGTACTTCACTTCTTGAACATGGCCACTTTTAACAAACATGAACATTAAGAAATATTTTTATGTCAACTCACTATTTTCCTTTTTAATTACCTAGACTATACTTCACTTATTCAGTGTAGGACTGCAAGATGATGAACAGGTAAATATAATGCAGTTTGCTTAATGTGATATTAAGTAATTTTGCACCCATCAAAATAATTTAACTTATTTCCAGCTGTTCAAATTGAAATATTTTAAAATTAAGAAAGAGGGCAAAAATCAGGAATCGATACAAAAAAGCACCACATCAGCCCAGGAGATCAATTGGAAAGTGACAGCTTCACAATTAGACATCACAAACGACATTAAATATTTTCATCCTGGTTACGTGCAATCACTGGCTCGTTGGGACAAACAGTGTACACACATATGAAATGCCATATAATGTGGCATTTCATCAGTGTCAGCACTATTTCCTGAAATAAAATCAATCTTCACAGAAATGCATCATTTTATATGAAAATTTTGACTGCGACCCTTCAAAATACAAAATCACCTGCAAATAGGTATGGGAAAGGTCATCGTAATGTTTTTGTTTTTATTTTGAGAATCACGCAGCTCAGAGCTCTCGAATACATGAACTGTACGCAGATTTATGCGGTGTCTGTAAACTGACATTTTTCTAAATTGTATAATGGATACTATGATTTCATATCTACAGGTCTATTAAAAAGTTATTTCACTACGCAATATTTCAAAAGTTTTTTCCCCATTTTTTAAATACATTAATGGTTTATGTTTTACCATACATGCAATCAAATAAGCATGCCTTTTTGTTTCTATAAATCATATCAACGTATACTCAGACAACATTTGTATTTGAATATTAGATACATTCTAATGAAACTACAATAACAAGCTTAAAACCCCGCTTAAAACATTCCATTGAAAACACAACTACATACCTGTAAGTCTATACCATAAAATTCAGTATTCGTGACACCGCCATATGATTAAAAAGATCTGCAATTCTCCTTGGCATTGAATTGTTAAGTTTTTCTAGGGCGTTCAGTGCTACACTATACCACAATTCACATGCTCGCTTCCACACGTCTTCTTTTAAACACGGCAGTTGGTTCCAGGAGTTGTTTACCAATATCTTTCTTCACTATATTCCAACCATTCTATATGGAATTCATTTATGGCGAATTCCCTGGCTATTTCAGAACAGGTATTTCCTTATATTCTAGGTGTGTTCTAGTTCTTTTAGCGTGATGACATGGCGCAAGATCATGCGTAAAGATATATCCCTTCTATTGAGGCACAGCGTTTTCACATTAGTCTGTATTTCACAGTCATAGAAATTGACGACATTGTCGCGTTTGGCGCAAACAGAATGTGAAATATTATGCTTAGTGTATTCAGACTACCGTAAAATTGCCAGCAAGTGTGCAAGTCTGGGATGCCATTAGCAACAGAGGCCTGTCTCTTTAGAGAAATGTGAATGGTAACATGGATAGTGCAAATTACCAGAGTTATATTATTCATGATATTGAAATGACATGTGAATGCGTTGTGATCCTACAGAAGGGATATATTTTTATGCATGATCTTGGGCCATGCAATAACTCTAAAAGTACTAGAATATTCCTAGACTGTAAAGGAAATCCCGTTCTGGAATGACCAGGGAATTGGCCAGACATGATTCCCATAAAAAAAACGTTTGGAATATAATGAAGAGAGATTGGAAACCAAATGTTATGTAAAATAGAAGAGATATGGAAGCGAGTTTGTGAAGCATGGTATAGTGTAACACTGAACGTCCTGGAAGAACTTTACAATTCAATGCCAAGGAGAATTGCATATCTTATCGAAGCAAATGGAGATTCAACGAAATACTGAATTTATGATGTAGGCGTACAATGTTGTTGTGTTTTCATTGTAATGTATTTAAAGAAATGCTGTTGTGTTTTTCATTGAAATGTATTTGATATTTATATACAACTGATGTCTGATTATACGTTGATATGATTTATAGAAACAAAATGGCATGATAATTAAAGTACATGTTGGTAAAAAATAGACCATTAATGTATAATAAACATGTGAAAAAACTTTTAAAATATTGCTTAGTGAAATAACTTCTTTAATGGACCTGTACATTCCACGTTGGACTTCAATCTCTTTTGTGCAAAGAACTAACTTTTCGAAACCTGAATTATATGATGACTTGGTGTATAACTTGAAGAAAATTGTTGGCTCTAATATTTTTTCCAACGCAGTTCATTGAAATAATTTCCCATTATAAAAAATGGCTATAACATTATTGTATTGCAACAGAATGCGTTATTGGTGGTCAACCCACTCACGGTTGGCAACTTTGCTTTCCTCTTTAATTGCGCGCCGGTGGGTCGGACATCAGACTCTATGACGGTTCCGACTTAAAGATTTATCTATTGATGAGTTTGTAGGGGCCTGTTGCTTTGGCTGTTCGTCATGCCAACCCAGATTTTCCTGTTTGATTTCTTTTGCCCCGGTATTCAGTTTCATTTACTGTAGAGTCCTTATTTTTGCTATATCTGTTTTTATATCTTGATTAATATGTTCTAGGAGATGGTGCATTGATAAGTTAGGGGTCTTTCATGCAAACCAAATACCTATGTGTCTTGATCTACATCCAAATGTATGGTGAGGTTGGCGCCATGAAACCAGTTTAAACCCTCCAGTAAAATACTTTTACTGACCGTCCCACGGCGGTGTTTCTTTCGTGGATCATTTATGTTTTTTTGTCTTGTGTTTGTTATGACTTTGTGCGCGTCTGTTTATTTGTGCCTTGTGGGCACCTGCTGGGAAAGGGCTGACCTCTGTGTTCTCGTTTGTGATATCTAACTGTGAGTTTGTCATTTTCCCATCCGTATTCTGGGTCAGGTGTGGTACTTGATTGTATCTATTCCTGATCGTTGCACCCTTACTTACTTTTACACGTGCACACATCCCAGAAGATTTACAGTTTTTGGCGGGAGAGGTGGTCCGTATTTTGTATATTTAAACATTATTTACAAGTATATTTTCCATCTTCATGGAGAAGAGCATCTCTCCGTATTGACAGCAACTCTTAATTGAGATTCGTCGCGAGAAAAACTCCGGATTATGCTGAAACCAGCATGCCCGCTACAGCGACTACCTGGAATGTTGAATTTATGATTGTGGCAAATTTAACTTCTGAACTATCCAAAAAGCGATTGCTGACGACAAAGCTAGTAAATTAGCCTCGTGCGGACATTGCTTGTGACGTGTCCCGCCCGGCCACATCCCACACAAGGGTATGCCAAAATCATTTTAACTTCACAAGACTATTGATAATAGCATAACGGTGTGTCACGACCAAACACTTGCCTAAGTTAAACGCCAGAAAAAATCCTGTCTTTGGGTAATGCACACAACAAAGGCACGGACTAGCCTGCGCACTCGCGCAGTCTGATCCACGCCTTTATCATGTGCTTATTAGAAAACTTGCCATAACCAAAATTTCAATTTTCTAGCTATTCCCTGTAGCTGGCCGGGCTGGTTTGTGCAGTACTTTTTACCCTGAACTGAGGGTTTTTCGTGAGGTGGCTTATTAGACTTCTAAATGGACCAGAACACGAGAACTTCTCGGTTTACCAGATAGTCGTGCACAAATCAGCCTGTTCAGCTACAGAGACTAATACAATATTTTTAATGCATACAGTATTCAGTAACCTTTAGAATTAGCATACACCCACTGAAGCTGGCATCTATTTATAATAGGCGGAGCTAATATACTATTAAACTCTACGCTCTTTCATAACAAGTCAATTACCCACATTTACACAATAAATATAGATGTGTTTCAATCACTCTTGCTCTCTCTGTTGTCTTAATCCATTCGAACATTACATTGGCAACGAGAATTGGGATTACATTGGATTAAACTCTGAATTGTATTAAGAACCTGTGAGAATTAAATTCCGGACATAAACTTATCAAACTGATGATGGACGGAAAAACAATTTTGTTTGTAGTTTTAATACTGAATTAACAAAAGAATGGCTTTGAAGTTGGATATTGTTTCTATAGCTCCATTTAACGTGCTAGGAGAACAGACGAGTTTAGCACAGAAATGGGACCAGTATGTAAAAAGATTTGACTATTATATCAAAGCATCAGGGGTGACTCGAGATAAGCAGAAGAGAGCGCTGTTACTGCACGTGTCAGGGGAAGAAGTTCAGGACCTCTTCGAAACATTGACAGACACTGGCACAACTTATGCGCAAGCCATAGCCAAACTAAATGAATATTTTGCGCCCAAGAAAACTATTGCGTTCGAACGTCACGTGTTCAGACAATCAAAACAAGCAGAAGACGAAACAGTGGACACTTTTATAGTCAGATTGTCAAAGCTGAGCATTTCATGCGACTTCAGTGAGCTTCAAAAGGAGGACATGATCCATGACCAAGTTGTAGACTGTTGTAAATCAACAAATTTAAGAAAGAAACTGTTAGCAGAGTCAGATTTAACGCTTGAGAAAACTAGTCTAAGAACTATTTCAAAAACGTATGAACTATCTTCGACACACGCTTAGAAAATCGCTGCCGTGGAGGAAGAAACCACTACGGACAAGAGTGCACATGAGCAAATAATGCTATATGCTGAGACTGCAAACGGAAGGGACACTTTGCAATCATGTGTAAAACAAAAGTGAAAAACGTCAATTCAATTAACGTAAGTGATCAAACTGGATTAAATCAGGATTGTTACGATACAGAATGGCTGGAATAACAGAATCAGCGATGGTTGCGTATACGCACAAATACGC
This sequence comes from Loripinus fragilis, assembly GCA_964019695.1. NCBI lineage: Eukaryota > Metazoa > Mollusca > Bivalvia > Lucinida > Lucinidae > Loripinus > Loripinus fragilis. The sequence goes on along the minus strand of CAXHUL010000460.1, from coordinate 32,183 downwards.
AGAGGTTTAGGTATGCACCTGGTCATCTATTCGAACCATGATACGGTACTCTTTCTATTGATAGTCCCAATAAAAGGTCGGTTTGTCTGAGATGGAATTCATTGTATCTATATTTATCAACGCTCGCACGATTTCCTTATTCTTCTCCTCGTAGGTCTTTTCGACCTTAGCCAAACCTAGCCATTTATCAAGGTAGCTCGCTAGCCTACCGCTAAATTGTCTGAAAATTTCGCATTTCTCGGGCCTACAATCCCTAAATTTCTTACGAAAAGATCGTTCGGTGAGGTCGAAATTAGTAAGGAGAGCCTCCTTAATCTGACCATAATCTGACTGGTCATCTCTGGAAAGCCTAACGAAGACTTCCAAAGCGCGTCCCTTTAATAAGGCACTTAAGTATGATGCCCACATGGACGGGTCCCATTTATTTGACAAAGCATAACTTTCGAACCTAGTTAAATAGCTATCCATCTTATCCGTATGTTCGTCAAAGTATGGAAGCTTGGGACTCCTAGGATTTGAACTTTTCTCTTTGGGCCCCCAGGGATGTGAAGTGGTCTCGGCCTTGATTTTTTTGAGTTCCACTTCGGCCTCAATTTTTTTTAGCGCAACTTCTTTTTCCATTTCTATTTCCTTATCCTTGCGCGCGGCCTCAATTTTTAACTTTTCCAATTCCTTATCCTTACACGCGGCCTCAATTTTCATTTTTTCTAATTCCCAATCTCCTCTTTTTGCTCCTTATCTTTATCTTTTTGCTTCCTTTCTTTATCTTTTTGCTCGGCCTCCCTTTTCTCTCTTTCATATTCCCTTTGGGCCAACCTTTCCTCCCTTTCAAAATCTTGTTGCATCTTAAGATAATCCCTTAGTTCTTGCCCTTCATATCCTAATTCCCGTGCTAATGAAATATGTTTATCCATTTTAGCCTATTGTTGGGAATGGTATAAGTCAACTATACTGTTGAAAATAAATAAGGGTTCGCTTTGTCCCTTTTAGATAGGTATGGGCTAACCAACGTTCGCGCTGGTAAACTAATAATTTTACTAGGGATTTAATGACGTTACATATGAGTAACGTAAAGTGCAACGTATAAGAGATCACCACGGAAAGGTGCCTAGGATATATATCAACTTTAAATATGCCTTCACTGAACGTATTTGACTAAAAAACGTCATTCATTTTGTCGCATTTATGTCAAGAAATGTATACCTACGCGATATTAATATAAACGCGTTACAATCATGTCAACAGTCACTTGTCATAGCAAGACATAATAATTGACTAAAATAATCTTTCTATGGACTTCTTCTAATAATAGAAATCAGTTGAGTGGCGTCACACACTATGACGTCACTGAGGTGATTTAAATTATTAGTACCCTCAAACGATATGAAATTTTCCACATCAGTATCCTTAATTAATAGGAATACAGGGCATAAGCCAATACACAATGATATGGGTAAAATAAAGGTGGACAAGTCTAATAATTAAACTCTGACAAATTTCCCTAGGGCTTTATACCCTACTGGCAATCCACAGAACAAGAAAGTATGGGTCCCCTCAGAATGTTATGTGATGACTTATTTACATGTGTCGCACTTCATCACAGGGGAACGCATGCAATCAGTACTGTGTGTTGACACTCACAACCTTCCTTGTAAAGGAAAACTACTAGTGTACGCCCGTAGCAACGTCACAGCAAAGAAATTTGCCAATAAAACCTCAAAAATCCCACTTCTGACACCATTGTTACGACATAAAGCCGGTCAGGAAGAAAGAGGGGAAATCTTATTGGAAAATTCCTTTATGCGATGACGATGCTACCAGGGAAAAATAATGCACACAACTAGCAAAAACTTTTCAGTACTTTATGTACTAAGAAAACATCAACAACACATTTATATACAATGACACCACCTACGCTGTTATTTCTGGCTAATTGACTATCCTATACTAGAGCAAGTTGCCACTCCAAGATCATTTCAATTAGAACCAATCTTGGACTGTCCTGTTCTAGATGTACGTCAACTAGTCAGAAATAAGAGACGTAAAGAATATGATTAAAATATAGCTTAAGTTCTCATAAAAAAAAATTGGGCCCTTTAATATTTCAGTTCTCGCATTGCTGAGAAATCTCGAGATTATACGCGTCTCGCGAACACTATGTCTTCTAAGCTGCACGTGTGTCTATTTCAGACCATCGGCGCTGAGGTGATTAAGCCTGTACTTTGGTCGTCACTGGTTTCACGTAATATTTCTTACGCGTACTGCTGATCGTCGTTCAAGACGTCAGGATTAATATAATTGGTTCTTCCTGATCATATCCCCACGTTGGGGTGTTAGATTCACATATAACAATTCAAGCCGGTTGGCTTCCCATTCGATTGTGCTACGTGGTAACGATTGGGCCTTGATCCACGCTGGTCGTGGCCTGAGGGGGACAGCTAATATGTGCCCTCAGGTTATAATCATACGGCTCACCAACATTCAGCCTCCAACGTAGGAGGGGACACAAGAGACAATTCTGCAAAAAACAATCTATATTTAGAATCTCAGAATCACTCTTTTGCGTCAATAATGGGGTTGTTCGTTCGAAGTTCACAAAAATAGAAATAATTTCAGTGGTCTTACTCTTTTAAATTACATCCTAACCCTATAAGCGCGCGATTAGCCCTCACCTGTGGGTGTATGGCTAACGGCTCCTATGCGGTTAGGATGGATCGGCTCTTCTAAATATCCACACTTAAAATTATATAATAGAGAAGTATTTTTAATGACTGGCCTATGTCAGCGCTAAACAATACCTCTTATGCCAAACGAACAAACCCATACGTAACAAACTTTTCTATACACTGTCGTAACGTCACCCTGGTTGAGACGCTATCGCAGCCGAAACATCAAGATCCCGTGGCCCTTTTTCCCTTCAAGGTCACGTTATCTAGATAGTTTCGAGGTTTACAAACACTGATACCAATTCTCTTAAAATTCCAGGAAAAAGGTTAAACAGTGTGGTGCCGACGTAACGTTTGGACGTTTACGTTGGACATCACGCTGCCCACGCACTAATTTCGTACATGTATAACGTATCAGTTGTAAACAACTAATTATGACCTCTCGGCAAAAAATATTTACAAAGCGAATTGGGGATATATACCCGACAAAAAAAAGAAACGCACCACTTAGAAATGTTCGACTCTCAGGAAGATCACAAGTGATAGGCCAAATTACTTTATATCAGTGCAAAGTTATGTCAGGTACTGCTGCGTCACACGCCTTTTGCAATCACGCGTCGAAATTGTATTAAAGAAAATTGGTCATGAACCAAGTGGCGGTCAAATTGTAAAGTCACAGGAAAATGCTCTCTTGCCGGATAAGTTCAAGCGATTTGATTTATCTCTGTAGACCAAATTGTACCCAGACACTTATTCTTTGCAAATTCTATCTTTAAATTCATCATTGGCGATAATTGGGCAATAGGTAGCCCTTGATTTGTGACTAACCTTTGGATAACAATTCCACACTTGAGATATACCTTACAAATATTTAAAGGTTTCAACATTGTTTTAATCAATTTAAATGATCCTAACTTTGTAATAACAAAAAAGCATCAATAAACACGTTGGTTGTCTCCGATAACGACAGCATATCGATCGTGTTCATCCTTTGCTAATGTAAAACATACACAGAATTTAACGTAGAAAGTAGCGTTGAATTAACGCTTCAAAACTAAACTCATTTACCCTTCGCCTCGATGAGTTTTGTGCCTACATAGGGAAAGTACAGATACTTATCTACGTCACAGTAAAGTTTTAGTAAAATTTGATCAGAAATGATATTTTATGACAATTTACTTTTTCTTATTAAAAGGAGATCTTATTGGGAAAAATCATAGTGGTGCGTTTCTTTTTTTGTCGGGTATACATTAAACTTCAAGAGCATGAAATGTTTGCCTGCTTAAGATATTTCGCTAATAAACTTTTTCAACAGCCGAAGCCAAGTTCAGGCTAAAATGTTGGGCATTATCTTGATCGGTACTGTTTGAAAAACTACTTGTATTCCTGAAAAACATATTTTAGAAAATAATTATCTCAAAAGAAAACTCAGCAGAGGACAACAACAACCCAGCATTTAAGGTTTAGAGAATACTATTACTTGAATCGCTTTTTAACACAGGCCATTTCAATGCATCGGTTTTAGATGTACAGTGAAGTTTTTAAGTCAGTATAAGCAGTGAATCATAGGCTAATGCGCAAAGATTGGTCCAGTTAAGCAATTTTAGCGTGAGCTGCGACTGTGTTCATCAGTTTAAACAAGTGTTTTGAGTGCTCGAACCAGCCTGCTCATTAGAGAGAGAAAATTGATACTTCGGTTCAGGCAAGCTAAGATTTGTTACTTTCTGATAAGCGAATACCAAAGGCGCTGAACAGACTGTAAGGATGCACGGGCAAGGCTTCGCCTTTGTTGTTCGCAAAACGCAAAGACAGATTGTATCGCGATTCGGCGGAATTGTAAGTAGTCTTTACAAATACATTAGCAGAATTAAACTGATAATTATAATTTCAAGTTAATTAATAGTTGTCAAAACACATTTGATCTGACAAGGGGTGAGTCTCGAGCTAGCAAACCTTCTCTTCTTAGTTTAATGCTCTACCAACTGAGCCACTGTGCTCCTCTGTTCAAACATATGTACATACAGCCGAATTCCGTGTCATAAATACATATGTACATGTGTACACATGTACATGTATAACTTCGCTTGAGATATCATCTCGGAATCAAACATTATAATCAATCTAGAATAGCCAGAGCTTTACATGCTGTAAAACCGCAATCACAGGCCATAACTGTGCTACACATTTGTGAAATATGACATTACCAACCTAGATCTTGTCAATATAAAAGCATATATAAGATTTGGTGAAGAAATATCAATTTGTTCTCAAGATATTAAGGGGAAACAAAAGTCTGACATTAATCATGGGTCATATCTCTTTTACAAATTCGCGTTAATGACTGGTAACAATCCAAACCTAGTACTTGTCAATATCAATGCACATACAAATGTGAACACATTCTATCATTTCGTTCTCAAGATGTTGATACCTAGACAGAGATTTTAGCAAACATCGTCTTTAGCAATGTAGACAGAATATTAAAGAAGGTACTTACATGAAACTATTGCTGAATCAGGTCACCAGCTTATTCAGAAACGGTTAACACCAAGGGCCCCTAAATATGTTTGTGTTTTCCTTCGGAATTTACTGCACTAGATACAAACTGTTTTTATATGTTCACTTTGTGTAAAATAGTAACGGATTGCAGATATATTCATCTGTCACATTCAAATTTCACGATTGCATTACTCCTAGCAGTAGTGTAAAAAAACTGGCCGTTAAAGTACACACGACCTTTCATCTTTTCATACAAATATACTAAAGAATTTAAAAACGCATCATCATATTTTTGCACGTTTCTTGCAAACCGTATATGCGATTGAAACGTAATACATTGGAATAGTAAGAAGGCTTCCATATGAGCTGAACATGTCTTGAACTTCAGCAACAACAGAATCTAGGGCGAAGATTTTGTACCAGTAAAAGGCATTTAAGCCCCTAGTGGCTTAGGCTGTTGTCCGTTCTAAGGCGGTGGTTCTGTTGTTGTTGACTTGTTATTTATTGTTACTCCCATTGTGGGAGTCTGTAATTGTTCTATTTTTTGTTGCACGCTATGTTATGTCCATTCTAGTTTTGCAATCATCACAATGGGGAAGAGAGGGCCTATTGCTCTGCTTAGTTTGTCTTCGTGGCGTCTCGTGATTGTTGTGTGGCTCTTCCTTGCGCTGCCATAGGTTTGTCAGTTTGTGATTGTGGTATTTCCTGATCATACTCACTTACTATATTTAGTGCCAAATCGTATAAAAAGTTGTCTAACAAAAGAACTACTAGTTATTCTAGAGACACAAACTATGCGTGTTGTTTCATGGATGAAAACATATCTCAACACTTAATGAAAAATGCCCATTTAAGCCAAACAAAACGTATTACTTCCAAACACACCTCTTTTTATGTAATAACGCTGTTGAGAGAAATCAAAATGTACACAATTGAATTTTTATAATCCGTAATGTGCTGAAATTTAGGACATATTTGGACAGCCGACTTGAATTTGAATTTACTTGGAAGTGATACATCGATCAATTAGGGATCTTTCATGCAAACCAAATATCTATGTGTCCACATTAGAAATAAGGGTGAGGTTGGTGCCTTCAACATGCTTAATCCCTCCAGGATTTTTCTTACTGACCATTCCAAGGCGGTGCTTCATTTGTGTTTCGCATGTGTCTTTGTCATACTGTCTTTTCTTTTCATTGCAGCCGTGTGGCCACACGGAAGGACTGACCTCTTTGCGATTTAATGAGTGATGTTTTCGTTTGTATTTGTCACTTTCCATATGGTGTCCTGGATCAGGTGTGGTACTTGATTGTATCAATTACTGATCATTGCCTTCCTCCTTACTTTGAAAACCAACCCAATCTACAATCTTCACCAGTCAAACGTAGACAATGTCTGTGTTCATTTAGAAACCATAACATAATTGCTAGCATTGCCTAAGTACAGTCCAACTTTTCCTCATTTTTCGATCTGTTTGGTATGTCCCAGCAGGTTTCGCAATCGTCTCTTAAATGTCGAGAGATCTAGTTGCTTTATATATTTTATCTGACTGTATGTCTTTGTTCATGTTAATGCTGACTCATGGTGCCCTGGGTGGTGTGTGATTTGGCATCTGCTGGTAATACTGACTTTTTGCTGATATTATATACTTGACAGCAAAAGAAACGCATAATATTCACTATCCATATAACACCACAAACCCTTATCAAATGTTACTCTAAATGATATGAACATGTTTGAACGGACTCGTGCGTTCGTTCCAGACCATTTTATTCTTCATTACACAGTTAATTACTAATTTTTGCTAATTAATGCAAAAAACGCAAAAACAGTGCCCTACATTGGAAAAGGCATGTTTTGAATCAGATTTCATTGCACGTCTCGAGAACACAATGTAACAGATAAGAAAACAGCATAAAACTTTAAAATTCACTGCTGTAGAAATAATGCTGCTAATCCAAAAATCTTCATTTTTTGCGTTTTTGCATTGGTATTTAAAGCCACCGAAATCTTTGGGGTGTAAGAAAATCTGACACAGTTTTATTGATGTAAAGTAAAGTACTGTCCAACAGAACCATTTATAACAATTGTTTGGACCCTTACTTGCCTGTATTAAACACACTTCCGGTTAATTGTCGGATAATGTAACTGGGTCACAATGATCCACCTTGAAGAACATCGGGTAATTTAACCTTCATGAGAAGCCTGTATGTCATGATTATCAAGCAGAGTGATTTTCATTCATTTCCGTTCAATTGTTTAAGGCATACACCATCTCAAAAGTCGCCTTTATTAAGAATTATTTTATTACGCCAAGAGTTACGTCCCTTTATTATCATTATTCTAATGAGCCATCCATTTGTGATACGTTTGATGATACACATGTTCCGTACATCATTGATGCCTTACATATCATTAGATCAGTATCTTAACCCTATTTTATACACTATACCAAATATGCAAAATATGCGTTTCTTTTGCTGTTCAGTATATAAGGTTTCACATTAAAGAACAAAACATACTTATGATTACTACTTTATTTAAACTATCTACAATGGTAATGCACTGAACAGACTATCTTCTTTATTACTCTCAAGTCATACAAACAGTACACTTACATTCTCAATATCACACAGGGATAAAAACGCGTTGCCCCCAAAAGGAAATGCGACTAAACACAACAAAAACACACGTATGCTACCTGTCATTTTATAAGTATCCTGAGTAATTTACCAAACAACGCACAACATCTAATTACATATACTGGCATAATTTAAAAACGCTTCATCCTTACTTTCTGTTTTCTTATTAATTGTATAAAATATCGGTCAACCACGTATTTCTGGTTCATTTATTGTTTGGGTGGGATTGGAATCTGCCTTTTAATTTAAAACACAGTGCTGATATTTTGACGAAGACACACAGATTTAATCTCTACTTAACGACACTATCCATCATTGATTGTTGTGATTAAAATTTGATTTTGTACTTAGTATTTGTCGGTGATGTTTTACAAAACCATTTGTAAATTGTGGATACATGTTTCAAACAACCATGTTTGCGAGGATTCATTGTATAAAACTATGACGTCATATAAATATGGCAAAATCTAAGGTTCGTTTTCGGAAACCATCAACGCTCTCGATTGAACTTAAGTAACGGAATAAATTAAGAGGGACCAATTGACATGTACCAACAATATGAGTGCATGGTAAAACGTTGATTAAAGAGGTCGTTACGAGCAATAGTCAAATCATGCTTTATGTTAACGTCCTCCAAATTCGTCAATTGTGTATTTCCTCGACAATCGTATCTAGATAAAATGTTTACACTTTTGCAAAGGAAATGTAGCAAAAATGAATATGTTCAATCACTTTGCAAGGCAATGGCAATTAATTATTATTAAAATAACATGCACGAAAACTGGTCATGGAAATTTAATTCATTAGGCAGATGCATACATACTTTTTTGTAGTATAGAAACGAGTTTATAATAATCAGAGAAGTATTTCGTGCCAACTGATTGTGTATGGAAGCAAAACAAAGGTAGCTAAATACTACATCACATGAAAGCGATAATCCTAGAGCAGAAATTAATGATAACATATATAGTTTTTTTTTCAAGAGATTCATGCACGAGCGCACAACAACGTGATAAATGGTATTTTCAATCTAAGATAGATTTATGTTTACGTCTGGTTGAGGCGTTTCTAAATGGCGTCAGTTTTTTAGGTATTCCATTAGATCAAGGAAGATATAGGTGAGCCGGTGAAAATTTGTAGACTCCCCAAAGCCATCGCTGCTCGTATGCAAAAAGTAGTTTTTTAAATCTAAAAGATATTCATGTTTTCATCTAGTTACGATATCAGTTCATGTATAAGAGTTAGCACATTCGAGCAGTGAGTACTTAGGAGAGCCTGCACAAATGTGTAGTTTCCCCCAGAGACAATGCTGCCAGTATACACAACTTATGGATGTAGATGACCTCTAAGACGAAACAATAGATATTCTAGCTCATTCGATTGCGTCAGCGTAGGCACATATATATTTCGAATAAATATAGCCCAAAAAACTAGGTTGTCTATACGACTGGAAATTTAACAGGAACATGCTATCATCTAAAATGGAAAACAAAGGGACAAAAACGGGGATAAAAATCAAAGTTAAGCTAACATAAATAAATACAATGTGAATACACTGTTTCGAACAAAGTAGCGCGTGAATGTCAAGAAGAGAATAATAAAATTAAAATTTGATGCAAATATGAATTTGAAGCTACTTTTAACAACTAGTGCTACTAATTTGGAGACCGTAGACCTCCCTTCCCGCCAAAATGCCAATTATTCAATAATAAAAGTTCAATGTTTAACATTGCCTACTCACTGGTTTCCTTTATACCTATAAATACATTGATCTTCATATAATTGTTGTACAAAGGATATTTAGATGAAATATACTATAAAGAGTGAGTTGATAACATGCTTAGAAAAAACTTCTTAAAATGCATGTTGTAGTTGTATGTTTTTGTTGCACGCGTGGTAAATATACACAATGTTAGTTGTGTTTCAAAAGGTCTGATCTTCACATTGTAGCTTTGTTGAGAGACATTTTAAGAGCTATGCATCATGTAAATGAACTACATTTAATGTTATAATTATGCTTCTATCTTCTCGCTGTAAGTGTTCCTTTAATAATTACAGCATATTATATACCGCTCATTCCATAACACTGGCCTGTTTTAATGTAATAAAATTATAAAACTATTTTAATATCAATCGCTCAAGCCATGTATCTTTAATACCACAAAATAAAACTGCCTTGTATCTTGCGTTTTGTTACTTATAATGTCCATTCACATGCTAGAATGGAACAGATTGTGTCGAATCAATATTTAAAGCGCAATTAGGTATTCTTATGACGTCATTTAAATTGACAACTAGGTCATTTTGAATACATTGCAAAACTTTCATCTCAAAAACTATTCTACTTTTATCTATCAACTTAGAAAAAAAGCAAGACCAATTTTACTACGTTTACACAATATCTTAATCTTAATTGAAAAATTGTAAAACGTTTTATGTTTTACCAAAAAGGTGATTGATTTTAAATGAGAATTTTTAAAAGCAGTTTTTGTATTCACCCATTTTGTTATGTGAATTAATTTGTATATTAATGTTTTACATTTTATATTGAACAATATAAGTTTTAGGTAAATACATCTCTCATTAACTAGAATTAAATTAGGAAGTGCTTTTTTATGTACAATAATTTGAATTAATTGGAATGTAATCAGTAAAATATATGTGGCGAAAGCATTTCCCCAATAAAATACGCAATGTAGGTTTGATAACTAGAATGAGTTTATATGTACATTCAACATATATTTTACAGCAAAAAATTTAGATAATGCAAATCTCTCTCTCCTTCTCTCTCCCCCCCTCTCTCTCTCTCTCTCTCTCTCTCTCTCATTTGAATTAAAGGTTCCCATCAATTACTTTGACTAAAGATGATACACAATTAGAAGCTCAATTTACTCGAACGTAAAATGATGACATAAAAGCAAAGCATGACTTGAAATAGGCATGTGAACTGATAATATAAAATAAGACGTTGATCGTTTTTTTTTCTTCTCTAGAGGACTGGTAACTTCATTTAGTGGCGTTGATCAAGGCAGCCCCAATATACTGTAAATACAGAGTAGAACAACACATAATATTACTACGTATCGAAATTGAAACTTCTCTGTAAAAAAGTGACCTCTAATGCAGCTTAAATACAGCTGAAATTTTGGAGATCTTAGACGGGTGTGTAAAACATAGCATGTGTTTTTTCGTATTATGTCAGTTTGCAGGTCAAATTTAATCAATTACAATGCACCATTTGCTAAAGTGCTAATTCAAAGAACAATAACAATGATTTATATAGACACATATACAAATGGTTTAGGCTAAAGTAACTCTAGCGCAGCTAGGGGCTTTCTTTAGGGCTAACCGTCTGTGAGTTCACAGACTATTACTATGTTTAATCACAGTATACTAATGGGTGTGATTGTTCCATGTTATTTTACATTAGATAAATAAGTAAGTCCCCACGCGAACTAAACGAGTTATGTTTTTTGAGGACAGCAATCTATGACTAAGTCAGTAGAATTCATTGATCATGCCCACCCTGTGAGCCTTCCACTCCATTCTATTCTAAGGCGGTGGTTCTGTTATTGTTGGTTGATTTATTTATACTGTTCACATTGTTTAGAGGACTGGAAGCCTCCCTGTGAGAATTGCTGCAATTTCCATTAGTTCCCATTAACAGACTCAATAAAACCAAGTCTGCTGTTTTTCTTTTTTTGTAGTCTTTCTCTATTTCTGAAGGATCTGTTTTTCCAAATAGTTTAGAAGTTGCAACAGCTGTCGTTGCGCCGTGTGGCGTTGGTAAATTTTCTCCTCGTACATCGATATATTGCTGATATTGTTTTAATCATTGGTTCTTTGGAAATATTGGGTTCTGACAGAAAGCAGAATACTGCTTAAGCCGGAGAATTGTTGCACTTTCCATTAGTTCTCATGAACAGACTCAATAAACCCAAGTCTGATGTTATCTTATACTGTAGGTTATCTCTATTTCTGAAGTATCCATTTTTCCCAGATTATTCATTAAGTAGCATTGGTTTAAACGTTTTTTTTATTTGTATAGCTAGTGTACATATACATAGATACAGTTGTGCAATATTATGAAAACAAAAAAGCATACAAACAGGATTCAGAAGAGAGTCTTCCAACTTATATTAATCTGTGTCCCATAAAAGTCTATTACTCATACATGTTTATGATTTGGTATAAAAGCAATTGAAAAAATACAAACATATGAAAACATGTGTCTTTGCTCAAAGATTATATGTACAAAATGTCTGTGAAAAGAAATGCTTTAAAAAGTCTTCTTTTGCCTGATGCCTCCACCGAGAATGTCGTATTTCACAATATGCAAATATGCAGTTTTAATTAATTACTCGAGATGGTGTTTTGTTTGTCTTATTTAGAGGTTATGGCTATTTAAGAATTTTTTACATCAATACTGTACCTGAAATCGCTTTGATTTTAAAACATAGCCGCGAACAATGTCAGTGATTTGTTTATTGAAAGCTTCGAATATCTCTGGGTTGCCAGTTAACAGTGTGTTGAGTGATGCCAGACCTAAATGTGATAAGTTGTTTAACCTACTTTGTCGTGAATTATCAAGCCTAGTGCATTTTAGTAAGAAATGTATCATAGTTTCCACTGCGCCACATTAGCACAAAGGGCTTTCTTTAATATTTTTGAGGTAGATATAATGCTTTAGAGAACTACACTGTGATCTAGGGTATGCATGATATATTTGGCCAAGACGCTTTGCTTCTTTATAGTATGTAGGAGGCATGTTCAAATCAGCATTGTATTTCTGTTTGAATGTAGAGAGACTATTCAGGCTTCGCATTTCCTGTGGAAAATCATTCCAGTCTCTTGTAACTGATGACAAAATGATTTGTAATACAATTGTTGTGTATGCATTGTTTGAATGTGTGTGGAGTTGCAAATATTATAAGTTGTGTTATTTCCTAAAGAAGGTGGGATAAGGGAGGTTAGGTATTCAGGGCATGAATCGTTTTGCATCTTGTAAACAGAAGAAGTTTATTGTTACATGTTTCTTCCTTCATGAAGAAAGGCTTTCCCAACCAGTTTCTCTTAATAAACTGTCAATAGATACTAGTTTTGATGCACCAGTAACACTACTAGCAGTCTCATTTTGTATTTATTCTAATTCAGTTATTTCACACTGTGCACACTTGCCCCATACTACATCTGCATATTACAGTAGAGGTCCTATGAACGACATATATTACCTGCAGTGTATTTCTGGTTATTTGAAACTTACTTTTTTAGTTTTCGCATATTATTGATACTTAAGGGCTAACTGTCTGTGAGTTAAGAGACATTTACTCTGTTAAATCACAGTATACTAATGGATATGATTGATTCCATATTATGATACAGTGGATAAGTACGAAAGTCCCCACGCGAGGTAAACTAATTTTGTGTTTTGACGACATTAAACTATATGGCGAAGATTTAGCTAGTAAAATTAATTTACACCCCCTGTTAGTCTTCAGCTGGCGGTTGTTCTGTTACTGTTTCGTGGTTGTTTAAAATTCTTCACATTGCTTGCGGGTGTTTTAAGCTTGGTCACTTATTGCGATCTTTCAAGTAAAATCGTATATTCGACTGAGATTGAAATAAAGTTTTTGTATCACTACTGTAGATTCTTTGTCGGTGACGATAAAGTTTATCCCGTCAAACACATTCAAATCTTCTTCAATTTCTTCACATAGATTTAGAAACAATTGAGAACAAGTTTAATTGATAACATGTTACTTCACCTTAGAATATTATATACAAATGCCGTAGTGTTCATCTGTTAATTTATCGGCACACCACTTCAAGTCACATGACAGATAGATTCACAACACGCTTGGCTGTCAAAGTGCCTGGTTGTAAAATGTGATAAAATACCTTATTATATACAACAACTAACATGTCAACGTCGTTACTGCCTGCTTCACTAGTTTTACAACTATGATGCGCAATCAACATAGTATATGATGAGCGTAAGCTAATGTTCTGCTAATTTTTGTGATACATGCGTTTAGGTCTTACGTTAGAGTAAAATTAATTTCGTGGCAAATTTCACAAAAGTAGAGAGAGAGAGAGACAAAGAGACAAATAGGCAGACAGACAGAGATGGGTGCATGTACACGGATCTTTTGCTTTTGAATGTTTTTTAGAATCTCGAAACAATGTTTTGGGTCAGACCATCAATTGTTTAGGGATACACGTACCAGCGTGCTTGATAAAGAGACACACTTCTTTGAGATTTCAGTTATGTAGAAGCTGCTTTGTATAGCTTTCTTTAAGATACATGTATGTGAAAATGATACTTTGGAAATATATGGTATGGTGCACATCAGCCGTTTATGAAAAATGGTACAATTTTGCAAGGCAAAGTTGGCAATTTGGCGACATTATTAACACTAAGCATGTGTTTTTTCATCGACGATCAATTCTTTAAATTGGCTTTCGAAACATTATTTCTTAATATCCATCAGTGTCAAACAAATTGAATCCAGATCAGGTCTAGCAAAATTAAGACCTAATCTGGATACAAACTGTTTGAAAAAGTCAATTATATAGTTGTTGACAAAATTAGAGAGAGAGAAAGAGAGAGAGAGAGAGAGAGAGAGAGAGAGAGAGAACGAGGGTCGAGTGCCTGGTGTATGCACATAAGTCCTTTGGTATTATTTTGGGAATACAGGTATGAAATAGACCAATGGACTAGCGGCTCAACAAGTTTAGAGAGAGAGAGAGAGAGGAAAGACGCGATTTCGTCAGTCGTTTATTCAAGCGCTCACGTATCAACAGGTTTAGAGAGAGAGAGAGAGAGAGAGAGAGAGAGAAAGAGAGAGAGAAAGGGGGAATTACGTTTGTTTTTTTAAAGAGAGACACGGTTTTGTCAATCATTTATTCAAGCACCCACTGCTCTATGATGCCCCCAAATGTTATCAGACTTGTACCTGGATTGTTATTTTTTTTCTCAAAGTTAACATCTTTTTTTTTAACTCGTTGACAGTTTCTATCTACTTATCATTCGCCGCATGCCCTTGTGAAGATCTTTACGAAACAAGCATCTCACTGTTTCAATTTTGACGAACTGTAATATCCAACTTTCCATTAACTGAAAGTCGAAGTAGGTAACCTGCGAACAGACTGTTCAAACCGTGCGAAGACATTTTGGCCACAAACCTTTCGGCCAAGGACGTTTTGGACATTTTTGTCATGGATATTTAGGCCTCAGACATTTCAGTCAAGGAATAAAATAGATGTACACACTGGAATGAGGAAAGTAATTTTACATCCCTTCATAATATTTTACATAGTTGTTGTGCATCTAAAGACACATATTAGCCATTTACCTCCTCAAGATTAGTTTTAAATATTTTAAAAGTAGTAAGAGAGTAAGATCAGGAAATATCACAAATCACACACAGTAGACAAATCCATGGAGTCGTTAGGAAGAGCCAACTCACTATTAAATATTTAAGAAAGAAGATACATTGTATTTAGCACAGTAACTGAAAATAAAATTAAGTTTAAAACGAAACATACTAGATATATTATATAAATGATCAAATAAAGATGTTTAGCTTGCACTGTATAACTCAAAACACTATGCCCTTTAATGCATGTAAAGCCTGAAGGCCTTCTCTGAGACATTATAAAACTAAAGTATTGCATTATCCGTTGCAAGCTAAAAATCTGAGTTTTCTGTAAAAATGTACACTACTACAGTAAAGTATCACACATACATGCATTAGAAACGCACATCCACAAGCAAATACATGTACCCATCCATCCACCTATATATGTTTATGGCTGAAACGTCCACCTTTTTTGTGGCCAAAATGTCCGTGGTCCAAATGTCCCTGACCAGAATGTCCCTTGCCGAAATTTCCTACACTCGCTTAAACTGTGCATTTTTGCAGCTGGAGACTGAACTAAAGTGTTTGTGTTTTCTAACGGAACACGAAATTGTAGCAATGCGTCGGTAGTTTTGTACCAGAGTACTTATCTTTTTAATATATAGGAGATAGTTACATGTACATATAAATCAGTGGACTTTTACGTATGCATGTGAATGACTCTCAACTTGGCGAACACCACACGAACTGACCATATTTACTGATGCACAGCAAGAAGTTTGAATATTTAGCCATCGTATCTGATAGACTAATTTGGATATTAACCTTAGCCATAATAAAATATTTTTTGTAAAATAGCTATACATAAGAAATTATAAATAAATGGACATTTCATGCCAAATTGTCTTACCCTTAGTAGATACATCTTCCTTTAGCTACAAATACAGTTTCATTATTGGGCCAAACGTAGCTGACATCCTGCAATACATTGTTATTAAAACACATGTAATTAGCTCTATATTTATGTGCTTCACCCCTTATCTATTATATGCAGGTGTGCCTAACTTTCACATTTTAAAAAACTGTCATGTTTGTATTTTACTGGCCTCACACACATTAGAAATGCTTAAAGATCGGAAGCTTTTAGAAAAAAGTAAACATGTTTCCTTAATATCGCTAGAAAGGATAGTGCTGGATTGTTTTCTTGATGCCATATGGCTGTTTGCGTTCCAAATCTCCTCCTCACAGTACTGCGGGAGATCTGCTTTGTCAAATATCTTTTGTCTGGTCATACTAACTTTAAGAACTTTTAGATTTTATAATAAGTACTGTTATGTTTCATAAATTTATCATAATAACCGAATTTGCATGGGATATACGATAACCGAGTGGTCTTAGTGGAGTATAAACATAAAAATAGTTATAATCAATAAGTATTCAATGTTACAGTAAGTCAACACATATTGAATGAACTTAAAAGACACCCCTGAGAAATACTTTTTCACAAGTCCAACTAATCGATCCTTCAGAAATAGAGAGTACATAGCATATGGAAACAGCAGACTGGGCTTAGTTGATTCTCATCAGGAAAATAAATGGGAAATGCAGCAACTCTCATGCACCCAGCAATAGCTCAAGCTAACCAGCACCTTCTCACATCTCACAGAAAAACTTACAGCATGAGGCTGGGAAAGGGCTGACCTCTTGGCTCTCGGTTGTGGTGTCTGCTGTGAGTTTGTCACTTTCCCATTGGTATCCGGGGTCAGGTGTGGTACTTTACTGTATCGATTCCTGATCTTTGCACCCTTACTTACTTTATGCTAGTCACACTTGATAACGGGACAGCTAAGTTTAAAAATGACGTAACGCATTATAACGCATGTCCTGAGCCATATACCTACGTGTCTATTTGCTTTCTTTAATAACCACCAGCAACATTGTGAGAAGAAGAAGTATCGTCACTGCTGTCATCTTCAGAACTTTCGATATTGATGCATGATTTGCACCCACACATCATTTTGTCGCTTGATTCACTATCATTTTTACAATATCCAATTTCATTTTTGGGGCACAAAACGCACTTGCAGTCACGGTCGTTGGTGCATGATGTCCTAAGGGAATGCACAGCTAAAATAAAAGAAATATATATATATATATATATATATATATATATATATATATATATATATATATATATATATATATATATATATATATATATATATATATATATATATATATATATATATATATATATATATATATATATGATTTAATACCGTTGAAGAATCCCCTTGATGTGTGAAAAAAATATATAGTTCTCTCACAGGAGTGAGTTGATGATAGACAACCCTGTCCAAAGGGTCACTGCAGTCAGAATAGCTCGGCCCAATTCCAGAATAAAGCCTTGGATGTATGTAATGCATAGTGCTTTGTATAAAAAATGCATTTTTTAGTGGGAACTGGTGTAAGGAATAATAGTAATGTAGTATGTGGGTTCAGCGTCAGTCTTATTTAAATTCATTACTCTGATTATCTGATGTGTTTTAATCAACATAATAAACAGAGTTATATACCATCTTGTAGAATATTGTAACCGACCAAACCTGTTATTGTGTTGGGATGTTTTCTGTGACGTCGACGTCACGTTATCAAAGTAGACCATTGATGTACATCTGAGGTCTGATTCTACGGAACTGGGCGAGGTAGTTACGAATGGGGTCACTGTTGGACACCAACACACAGGTAGGACTGGAAGCAGTGGATACTGTATTAACGTCTTGGGAATCACATCAAACGGTTCAAACTGGCTACTAATAAAATTGTGGACAAATGCACAGAAGTTCAGGTAGGTGACCTGTTTCTATTTTTTTGGTGAAATTTCACTGAGCCTGAGTCTCTTATTTGTGGCTCCATTTGGCATAAGGAACTGCTATTAAAACAATATATACAGAGGTATGATAAGCGACAACAGGCAGAAATATGTATACCAATAACCTGGTATGAACTTGCGAGATAAGTCAAATTCATATAATGACAGTTGGTAAAGTAGTATTTAGTTGATTTTTTCTGCCTACAATGTATGAGGTTTTACAAATTGATGGTGTAGTGTTTGTGATAATAATTCTTACTCATGAAGTGATTCAAGTCTGTACCTAGCCAGAAACAATGTTGGCAGAGTTATGTGAAGAAATATTGCATTTAACCTAAATATACACTGTGTATTTTATTTTTCGATAATTATATGCTCTTTAATTAAACAGTGTAGATCCTGATCAGTGGACATATGTAGCTGATAAGGTGTAAATATAGACAGAGGTTTGATAAATGAAAGCAAGTGGACTGGTATAACAATGATCTCGTTTAAACTGAGTTAGATGTCAAAAAAGCAAGTGAGTATGATCAGGAAATATCGCAATCACAAACTGCAGTCTAACCCACCATCATACCATGAAGAAAAGCCATCAAACACTGACCGTAACCAGATATCAGGAACACAGTTAAAGTATAGCAGCTGGCTCTCTCTCTCTTTCCAATCAATATGATAACAAAACTAGAAGGACAGAAAGTACTGAATAACAAAACAAGGACCAAACACTGAACCCCTTCTCAAATTGGAGCCAAAATATATAAAGAATAAATCAACAACAACAGAGCCATCGCCATACAATGGACAGCAGCCTAAGACACTTTGGGGCTTAATTGCATTTAATGGTATCATTTTACCAATTATAGCTTTAAGTCAGTGTCTTCATAGTGTCTAAGGCCTGACCCACCGTCGTGCAATTTAAATGGAAACCAAAGCAGTAAACGTAAAATTTTAATCGGCTGGTTGATGCCTGATGCCTGATTTTGCCTGCCTGGGCTCACTGTGGCTGAACTTGAGGTTACCTTTAGCTTTGACTATCTGTGAGTCAGTTGCCCTTTTCTTTTTATCATGATAGTGTGATAATTTGATTAGATTGTTCTCTGTGAGATAAACCATTGCAATAGTAAGGCTGCATCCATTAAATCTAAACTTATTTTTTGTTACAACAGCCAGACCTGCAGACTGTCGCATGACATTAATTTTATATCCAACTTTTTTATAACGTTTGAGTATCTTTTTGAATTGACTGACTCCAATATGACCTGATGCAGAAGAGTTTCTAAACCAATTTAGAATTTAGCAATCTAACCTGAGTGTCTGTGGTAGAATTTAAAAAATGCTTTAGTAAGATATGGTAGCAGTAACCTTGATTGAATATCTAAATTGGTTTCTGCTGTTGAAGACACTAACATTAAAACATACTCTCGCAAAACAAATAAGAGTCGAAATAAATACTCCATAGGAAATGAAGTGAGGAGCATCTCCATTAAGAATGGAAACTTAACTATTTCAAAGTTAAACTCATCCCGTTTATCATAAATTTTAGATGAAATTATGTCATTCGTAATGTACAATTCCTAAAAGGGGGCTTCATTATCAAAGGAATTTGCCTTATTTAACTGAAGCTCAGTGGGATATATCTGACCTACAATTTTCTTGAAGTAAGGAAAGTATCAGAATGCTTTATAAAGAGAAGTTAAAAGAGAAGTTTCAGCGCAGTATGCAAGTATGCTGATCATTTCTTTTCAACTAAGTTGGTAACCATGTCCATTACGTCGACAAGGGTTGCTTCGTTCATATACAGTGTATAAAAATTAAAGTCAGACAGTTCGATGTGTATCAGAATTTGCATTTGTCTGTGTTTGGCATATCATCTAAAAGCCATGAAATGCCCAAACAATATTTAAAAAATCCTGTAATCTATTGCATACAAAAGAGTAACAATGCTTTGCATGTGGTCACTGAGCTGTGATTAATTATTTACTGCTTGGTCAACGTTGGTAATTTGGTAGTTTTCATGTGCTAAAAAAGCAAGAGTGATACAAATGACACCTGACAGAAATAGATACTGGCCATCAAATGCAAATTTGTGCACGTTTTGCAATTGTATCCACATCGATCATGTTGTATCAACCGCGGTTGGTCAAACCAGTGTGATCATAAATGGTGCCTAGTGATGACAAACGTTTTTTTATGAGACACATCTTTTTCTACATACCATCTTGCAGTAGAGTATGCTTCATTAAGACAACACCGAGTCATGTTATAAAGATACTGCATAACAAAATAAATTCAAAATAATCAAAAAGAGGGATTCAATAAGTATCCATTTAAGTATCTACAATTTGTCTATGCAGCTTAGAACCGAATCTAATAAATGTATTATAAAAAAATAACGGTGGGCGTCACTAACTTCTGACTTGACCTTTCATGATATCTGTCTGGTTTTTACAGAAATTAAAAAGAGTCTTCTCGTTACAAGCCAGTTCACAGTTTATACTCTATTAAAAGTATGTTTAATAAATTAGTTTTTTTTTTCATTTCTATTTGTTATTGTCTGAGGCAATTTAGTATAGAGAGTTAAAAAAACATAGTTTTATGTAGTCACACTAGATCCGAGAAAACTTTTACATACTATATGATTAAGAACCTCTCCTAACCTTCAATTTTCCAAATCATTTTTTCATCATTCCTCTCGTATTTTTTAACAATATTTACAATGTATTTTCATCATAGTGAAACAAAAGGTCAAATGTATAGACAAACTCAGTAGTAATACATGATACGTTATAAATAACTGCCATTGAAAAAAATAAGGCGAGTCATGTTTTTATGTCCACACATGCATAATTACTCTGTAATTACTCAAATATAACTATCATTTAGCTTACCATGATCCTACATGGTCCAACGATCAGAAAGCAAACGTTTATATAGCAGTTATTATAAATTCCATGGATGCACAGTCACCTTTTGTTTTCTTATTTTAGAAATGTTAAATTATGTTTGCAAACTGATAAAAGAAGTTTGGGATAAATCTGACAAAGGTTTATTTCGAAAACGGTGAAGGTCCAGTCTCAAACTGCATCTTAGGTAAAATGCTGAAAATGATATATTTGATCACATTCAGCAGGGATAAAGTGCATACAATAACATATCCAGCATGATAATTATGGAGCGCAGTGGCTCAGTGGTAGAGTGCTTGAATCGATACCGAGGGGCCCAAGGTTCGAGCTTCACCTGCGTCACTGCGTTGCGGTCCTTGAGAAAGATACATTTATCCTAGCTTAGTACTGGTTACACCCAGGAAGACCTGTCCCTGGTTAACTGAAAGATTATTGATGGGACGTAAAGAATCAAAACAAACAAAACATGATATCTTTTTTGCAAAAAAAATGTATGAACATTAAAATGAAAAAATATTCGAATATTATCTATTTTCTGCTAGACAAGATTAGGAATGTCCTTATCTGGTCAATAGCTAAGCTCCGCCCACTGACCATCTCATACAGGTAATAATTTCTCTGTTGGGGGTACAGAATCTCTGCTCTTATTGAATACATTATTTAATCATGAGAATGAAAATGTTCGCTAGCATCAAACCTAGAGTAATTCTGTAATGCTTATCTAATTAGAACTCACCGCCATCTTCAGCATCACTGTCACTGTCACCATCGCTGCTGTAATCCTCACATGACACGCAATCACAGCTGTTGTTGTTACAAAGCCCTATCTCTCCATCAACACAATGGTTTATACAAGCACAGTCCTCGCTACATTGAGCGGGTGATCCATCAACTTTAATATAAAAAATAGAACTCACGACTTTCCCCAGCATCATTTTCAGTGTCACAATCGCTGCTGTCAACCTCACACGACTCGCAATCAAGGCTAGTGTCGTTACAAAGACATGTATGCCCAACAATACAATGGTTTATGCAATCATAGTCCTTTCTGCAGCGAGCAGGTTATCCATAAACTAATAGATAGAAGATCTTAGAAATATATGAGTGCTCATGTTGTATTAAATTTATAAAACAATATTAGGAAAAAAAGTTCAAATGCGAGGCTTGCCAAGAAATTTATCTCGTTTCGCAACGAGTTTAATAAATTCAATGATACAAGAGCACGAACTATAGAATATGTTTATTTGTTTGTTTGTTTTCTCGCTTAACAACGCATAAACCCTTGTGAGTCATTAGCGTCAGACGGTATTATACTAAACATGATGTGGATGGAAAAAGTAAAAAAAAATGTAAGATAAAATAAAAGAAATGATAATGATGATTTTGTATAATGATAATAAGTTTCAATACGATTGTTGATAGGTGAGATCACGTACAATATCTGACAGTTTCAAAGAGCTATTCAGATAACTGTACATGTTCGATAACTGAACAGAATACAACATAATGCAATCTGTATTATGGTCTGATACAAATGTAAAACAAAACATGAATTTAAAAATAGCAATTAGATTTTGTTAAAAAGATTTATTTGTCTTAAAAATGTCATAATACTATCAATATGTATATCTTGAAATAATTTTTTCATGTTGTCAACATGGAAGCAATTATATCTTACTTGTGCAAAGTCGCCACATTCCAAAAGGAAGTGACGTACAGTGAATGGTGCGTCTCAACCAACACATTGTGGCTGCTCTTCACCTTGTAGTTAGTATGAATGAGTGACTCTTGTATGACCTTAGCGGAGTCGAGCTAAAACAACTTCTTCTTTTCTAATGTTTCAAACAACTGATTGATATTCACCAATAGTTGGTTTGATGTCAAGAAGTGTATTTCCAATGCTGTTATTCCATGAAGTTTGCCATTCTTCCAAGATATATTTATTGATAGATGGCTTAAAATTAGAAAATGGACTCTTAAAAGAAGTTGGTTCTAATGAAAGCGATGTTTTTGCTTGCTGATCTACCATCTCATTCCCTAGAATACCTATATGACTAGGAATCCAACAGAGAACATATGGCAGTACGAATTATTTGAAATCTCAATTCTGGCAGAAAAAAAAGTTAAAGAGTTGATCAATATGTACGCAACGGTGCTATAGACGCCATTTCATAATGTTACCCAAACTAGTGGTTTATCGATGTGAAGGCATGGCGTTATTTCACTCCCAGAAGCGACGTCATGAAATAAATAAAACAGATAATGTGGCAGAATCTTGGCACTTTTATACTTACATAGGTAACTATGCATACTAATGTTTAATGGCATTCCTATACACTTAAATAGAAAAGTAAGTGATTTTGGCCAGGAAATACCACAATTATATACTGCCGACCAACCCACGGCACTATGAGGAAATATCACAGATCATTAACAGAAACAAGACATGCAAAAGACAATAAAAGCTAAGCAAATAGCTCTCTGTTTATGTCAAGATGATTTAAAAGCCGGAAAGCTGTTTCCTATAAATATAAATTGAAAATTAACTAACAAAAAATAACTACACAGTCACGGGACATAAGTTTTCGCCGCCTTGTGACGTCGTCGTTTAAATCAATGTATTTCAAGATTTGTTTGTAAAATTACTATGACAAAGTTAATGGGTGCAAAAAGCAAATAGAATTAAGCAATATACAATAAAAATATTAAAATAATTACACTTTTGGTTCTCAAGTAGGACACAGTTAAAGTCGACATATATCTTTTTTAAAGTAACCCGATAACGTTAACGTCATAGAAAATAAAAAAATTAAATTTTAATTTATCTTTGTGTTTTAATGACTACCATACGAAAACAATAGACATCAGGGCGCTACAATACAAATGTTTATTGCATAAATCAATTTGCTTTTGTTTAGCACTTGCTTCTATAGTTTTGCGACAATAATGTTTGCAAAAAAACTGGAAATACACTGATTTAAACGACGACGTCACAAGGAGGCGATTAATTATGCCACGTGCTGTACATTATGAGAAAACAGTAGACTCGGTTTTATTGAGTATGTTCAAGTGCAACAATTCTCACGCCCCAGCAACAGCATAAGCGGTACTCTGCTTTCTGCCATAACCCAATATCCCGAAGGACAAACATAAGTTGTTTAAAAATGGCGATCAGATGTAATTCCGCGCATGGTGGTTAGTCTGTCACGCATTTCTCTCTTTTTCATAATAATCATCGCTAAATCATTTGCAGTTGGAGAAGGGGGTAGCATCAGTCGCAGCTGTAGCTGTTGTAGTAGTAATAAATACGACGGTTAGTTTACACTCTCAGTGGTGTGTCGTTTGTAACACAGCCGATTCCAGAGCCGTCGTAAAAGTCAGGCCAACGATTTTAATTTGTACTTTAGCCGCTTCTCTTTTTTTAAACTATTTCCAGATCTCAGGTACCACTACTGATGCATTGCTACACTTCATTGAACCAACACAAACTGCTAAGTATACATGTACGTTGGCTTGCACTTCATTTACATATAAAATGATAGTTTGTTTTGTTTGATTTGATTCTTTACGACCCAACAACACTATTTCAGTTGAACCAGTACTAAGCTAGGATAAATGTGTCTTGCCCAAGGACCACAACGCAGTGACCCCGGTGAGGCTCGAACCCGCCGCCTCTCGGTCTCGAGTCAAGCACTCTACATATACCACTGAGCAGCTGCGCTCCCTCATTTGCGTAAATGCTTAGTTTGATCAGTCTTTTCACCGATTGTGGATACCTGTACCTTCCAGTAAAACACAGTACTGGCTATAATATTGACAGCAATCAGCGATACGAGTCGTATCATTGCCTGTGTTTCTTTGGCACCGGCTGCATCGCCTACGCCTCCAGCTTACGCCGATCACATGACCAGGTTTGTTGTAATCCACTGCAATGGAGCAAAACGGCGCAACCGTACTTACTTTATGGTACGAACCGTTAAAAGGCAAAACCGGCCTCGCTGCTTCCACGTCTTGGTTCGGCGAGGTAGTCGTACGCCGGTAGTGTGTCTATCGGATGAGCCGCCACGTGATCCAAATCACTCGTTACAGACTACAACCGGCTTACACCTGGCGAAGCCAAAGAAACGCGCCCATATTTTTTATGTTTTTAAAGAAGAAATAACACGCTGCGAACGCTTAAAGTAGAGCAGGGAAAGTGTTAACTAGCATCCACAACAAACGGCAAGACTATGTTTGGTTGTATGAATCGATTATTTTCGTCCCAGTAAACAATCTTTCAGTTATGTCAGGACGGGTCTCCCTGGCCTGAACCAGCACTAAGCAAGGATAAATGTTTCTTGCTCAAGGACACAACAGAGTGACGCATGTGAGGCTCGAACATCACGGTCCTTCGGTCTCATGTCAAGCACTCTACTACTGATGAGCCACTGTTTGAAAACGTTTTGTAGGTGTGCGACATCATTAAGCAGTGACGAAATTTTGTCTCCTAATTTCGCTAAGGGTGTTCGACCAAAGAGATTCTTGTGGTTTGGCCAGTCTCCCCCTCTGTCACCTGCTAATAACCTTTGAATATTGTTTGAAACCAGATCAGGACCGATGGATTCCCAAAGGGCTATTTTCATATCTCTAAAAAACTCCTACAGTGTGTCCTCATTGGATGCACGGGTTTCTTAAACTAGCACATAGAGGCTTTCGCAGAATATATTAACCCTTGGCAGATTCCTTCCGAATGAAACGACCCAAATCATTCTGTGTTCTTACACGTTATGAGTATCCACAACTTTCATGTTTTTTTAATGATGTAACTTTTAAAGTCTCTTAAGTGTGTGGTGGGGAAATCAGCAAATGGTGGTGAGCTGTGAGAGTGAGCAGTATATCCGTGCTCAAAATGTAATAAATAAAATGACAACACTGGAGACAGATATAAAGTTCCAATTTTCTTCTTCACTTTGCGTTATCAAGACTGTCTAAATGTTCAAAATACTATAACATGTTCCAATAATGAATACAATGTAATATATAAGTTCTCCTAATTATCGTATAATACTTCAAGATTTATGTTTAAATAACATAAATTTGCTGGAACATTCCAAGCGTTCGTTAAACTTAGTTTCTCAATCTTAAACTTCAAACTTGGTAAAATTACAAAAAAAGAATAAATGTCTTAAACTTCCAGTTGACAAATTCAAACTATGTCTTAAACACTGAGTTGGTAGATCCAAACTATGTAATTAATTGCTTCTAAACCGTTCAGTTGGTAATTCCTAACTGCCTTATCGCGTGTTACCCGTTTAGTTGGTAAATCCTAACTAACTTCTCCCAATTCAAAATATCTCTAATTCTAAAAACAGACACGCCCATATTGTACCATATACAGCATAAGCCAATCGCCTTGGCAGAGGTATAAGGCGGTCCTAAAACATTAAGATTAATAATTGAGCAGAATAAATCCCTTTGATGGACAATAGCGCCGCCGCCAAACGGACGCGGATGACAGACGTTGTGAAATCAACTTCCGTGAGCATGTTTGCACAACTGACTCATGTGTGAACAGCGCTATTGTTCGTCAAATGTAAGACGCTAAAATATGATCACCTTAATTGATGTCAACACCTGCGAGAAGCGTGGGTTCGACTCACTAATTAAGGAGACACATCCTGGTCTAAAAATACAAAATAAAATTAAAATCTAGCGTTGAAAAGTAAAACATTTTCTAACTAAAATAAACTATTTTGTTTCAGATTCTGTATAAAGTTGCGATTATTTTGATACCTAACATGCCATATTTTGTTTGACAATAATTATTTTCTGATTTTATAAATTATTAATTCTGTTCCTTTCGACCCAAAGTTGATTTTTATTCTAAGAAACATACTCGTGCAGTCTCATAGGGACATGCACTGTAGTTGTTTTATGTTAAAACTGGGACATGCACAACAGTCTTCGAAACAGACTCGCGTGGTCTCGTCGGACATACACGGAGGTCTCGAATACTGAAACATGCGCCTATGTTTAGAGTAGTAGGTTGAACAGAGAAATGTAAGCAAATGATCAAATTCCTTCTCGTGCAGTCTCGTCGGGACGTGCACAACAGTTATGAAATAAACGGGTCATGCACGCTAGTTCAGAAACAGTCTTGTGCAGTCTCATTGGACGTGCACAGATGTTTCTGTAACAGCGACATATACCACGGTTTTGACTCTAATAATTTGAAACAATACCCAAACTCATGTAAGGTAAAATGATCATTTTTCTTCATCATAATAACTCTCTTGGGGCTGTTTTACTTTGGTCCCCAAAGTTGAATTTTATTATGTTTTGATTAGTAACAGTAAGAATATGTGAAAGTAACAGAATATTCCATACAATAGTATCACACGATTTCACACATACAATAGTATAACACAACTTCACACATACAAATATATACAACTGGTACCATATCTGGACTTTTGGTTGCTTGAAAATTCATATCCATGCAACAGTGCCCTTATTTGATATGACTTGTTGTCAATAAACTTATCTACCAACAAGTCATATGATATATGTTTACACATGTTTTTAGGGTTTTTTGTACAAACTAATGCTTTGGTAACGATGCCCTTATCATATGAACATTAACTGGACTTTTAGTACAACATAATGTTTATGTAACAACGCCCTTGTGACATGATTGTGCATAAACTGGGCTTTTAGTACAACAAGATGTTTATGTAACAATGCCCTTGTTACATGTGCATCAATTGGGCTTTTAGTACAACATAAAGTTTTTGTAACAGTACCCTTATTACATGTGCATAACTGGACTTTTAGTACAACATAATATTTATGTAACTATGCCCTTGTTACATGTGCATAAAGTGGGCTTTTAGTACAACAAAATGTTTATGTAGCAGTGCCCCTGTGACATGTGCGTTAACTGGACTTTTAGTACAACATAATGTTTATGTAACAATGCCCTTTTTTGTGCATGAACTGGACTTTTAGTACAATAGAATGTTTATGTAGCAGTGCCCTTGTTACATATACCATTTACATATGTCCTTTAGGACTCATGCAGTTTTTTTTTGAGCTCCGTCCTTTAGGACTCTTATTTTGTTTACATATGAACTACGTCCTTTAGGACTCTTATTTTGTTTACACGTCCTTTAGGACTCTTATTTTGATTACATATGAACTACGTCCTTTAGGACTCTACGTCCTTTAGGACTCTTATTTTGTTTACATATAAACTACGTCCTTTAGGACTTTTATTTTGTTACATATGAACTACGTCCTTTAGGACTCTTATTTTCTTACATATGTACTACGTCCTTTAGGACTCTTATTTTGTTTACATATGAACTACGTCCTTTAGGACTCTTATTTTGTTTACACGTCCTTTAGGACTCTTCTTTTGATTACATATGAACTACGTCCTTTAGGACTCTTATAATGTTTTAATTTGTAATCCGTCCTTTAGGACTATTTTTTGTTTGTTTGTTTATACCTTTTTTGTGGTTTCATACGTTTCATACCCAATAGATGTCAAAAAATAGGCATGATGAATGTACGTTGGCCAGACGCAATTCACCCGCATATTTAATCAGATCAACTTTGGTAGCTATAAAATATGCTCTGTGGCAACAAGTATATGAATTGTACTTTGATTACTTGTGCATCCTTTAGAAGAGCTTTACAAGGTTGTACAGATTCGCCATTGACGAGCATGTACAAACTTATAAAACAGGTATAATCTAGTAGTGTACGTGACAGTGCAAAAATGATATGGAACCTTTCCATTCCATGTATGTTAATTCATCGCTTATAGTGTACTTTATACTTTAAAACCTGAATGTTTGTTGCCCGTTAGTATAGATATGCAGTCCTGATGATGATTTACTGTTATGACCTTTATAGTCGTTTACAATATTTCTGCGACCATATGCTATAGACAAAATATTATTGTTCTAAAACAAATTATAAAAAATATATATCCTTATCTACTAAAATACTCTTAACAAATATACTGTTCGCTTAATGAAACAACAGACTAACGTCTACCAATATGTGTAACGTATGTATTTCAAGCTTCATGGACGTCGTAGTTACTGACGTTACGTGTTTTCGCATTGCACCAAAGCGACCCTTTCTGGTGTATTTTTTTTTGTGATCCATTAGTAGAAAATTAATATACATAAATTCAAATTTGGCACTGTATTTCCATTCACAAAACATTGCTATCACCTTGAAGAAATGGTTTATGTATGGAAACAGAAATTGACATAACTAGTGTGTTCACATGGCTTCGGGTAACTCAGATAGCTATATGGGATGAAAGAAAGACAGAAGAAGAAGGGATGGGCTGGGCTTATTTTTGGACCAAGTGGCGCCTGAGCATATAGGATAAGTTGGACATATTACCCGTTGCCATGGTAAACACCAATATTGTAAATGTCACAAATATAGTGTACATATGCAAAGCAGAGCCATCACATTGACACTATTGCAAACAAAGTGAACAATGGCGTTTATGAAGCTTGAAACTCACCCTACGTTCACACAAAAATACAATAATGTAATTGCCTTGTCTGATTCAACCATCTACATATATTGCTTTTGCTTTATTTAAGCAGACTTGAGCGCATCACCTTCACATTTTACAGGAAAATATACTATGCATCTGATCTGGTCGAAGGTAAGCACGCTCAGTTTATGAATGAATGCAAAATATTCAAGAAATGATGCCTAATCTATATCTGGCTGTAATTAAGCTGCCCGGAAAAATTAACATCCGGTCATACACAGTGCTGTGTGCAATACACACTGTTTATGGCAACGAATGGACAAAATGAATACTAAAGACTCCAACCATTCTTCGCTTTTGCATCGTTTGGTTGGGGTATTCGCTATTCAGTGAGCTAACCACTTTAGATATCATAATGTGATAAGTATGACAGTTTTAATGGCCAGCACCAGTCTGCACTGAGTCGTTCATTATTACGCCAGTGTACATCAAAGTAGCTTAATGTTTGATCAGCCTGTGTACCGTAAGCATTATCTTACTATGAACCAAAGACGTACATGTACTTTGTCAAGAACCTGGTCGGTCTGTGTCTTTGTAACTCGCACTTTCAGGCAAACTATGATCAGTCTGACACTAGCCTGTGTCGGTACGCCGTCTAGATTGCAGATTGGGCATAGTTTATATAGCGTAATTTTATGCATGCTAAGACCACAATCGGGCTGTAGTTAAAGTTTGTAATTGCATTAAGCCTTACTGCAATATTTATATAGTTGCGATGATTCCGATAGGCCTCTGTGGCAAAAAAATAATTACAATCAATCGGACACAAGTCTGCGCATGAGCGCAGCCTAGTAGGTTAACTATAATCATAATTGACTAAGTGTACTGCTCAGTCTTTGATCGTCCTCAAATAATTCAGTCAAACTAACCTATCAGAATATACATTTTACAAAGACTCAGATCAGCATGTAACTCAACAACTGCTTAACCATAAAAAAACAAACAATGCTATGTTCTCTATAACTCGCATATCTCGAGCGATAATAAAAAAAAGAGTAGCTTATAGACTGTAAGAAGCTTAATTCGTACGACTTGCTAAAAGTAAAGCGAATATAATGCCAAACAAAGGAAATAGTGACCAGACTACACAATCGCGCAGCTATACCAGAATTTCCTCCGTTTAACACTT
Source organism: Loripinus fragilis (assembly GCA_964019695.1). Lineage (NCBI taxonomy): Eukaryota > Metazoa > Mollusca > Bivalvia > Lucinida > Lucinidae > Loripinus > Loripinus fragilis. The sequence goes on along the minus strand of CAXHUL010000460.1, from coordinate 1,545 downwards.
ATTGCAGTTAACATATTAGCTGTGAAGCAGTGGAAATTTGATAATTCTCGCGATTTCTATTCAGTGTTCACTTTTATTTTGGAACACCATTTTCAGTCCCAAATCTCGCTCAGAAATGCTAATACATGCTTAGGAAACATAAAAATTTGACTCCATAAAAGCATATATAACAACTTTAAATATTACCAATGTAAAAACAAAACAAAACAAAAAACAATACTTTTTTTGTTTGTGTGAACAAAGCCCATCGAAAAATGTCCTGTGCATACGTATACATGTGTATTTGTCATATTTATCAAAATAACAAGTTCTGGTGCGCCTTTAAGGCTGATATGACTCTATGCCAAAGCACAGGCTCATGTGGGCTTTATCGCTGAAAGGCGCGCGCAAAGGACACGTTTCAAAAAGAATTGCTCTCTTACCAAGCCCCCAAAACATCTATGTGCCAATGCCTATTTGAACACTTCTGTCTTTTAAAGGATCTTCATTTTCCTTCTCTGCAGTGGAAGCTCTGTTGTTTAAACGCTTATCCCTGTCCTGTGTGTGGAGAGTCGTCGATTGGGCGAGCTCTCTCTTGAGTTTCACAATTTCGCGTTGACGCTCAACGTTCTGAGCAACGAATTTGTGAACAGTTTTCTTTTCATTTTCAAGCTCATTCTTAAAGTTAGACACTTCCTGATCCTGCAGCTTCACTAGTTCTTTAACACGTTCGCAGTCGTCTTCTCTTCCCTTATAGAGTAGCTGAATCGTTGAATTCAATAAATTGAAACTTGCTTTAAGCTCTTTTATTATTTTAGAAGCAGATTTTAATTTAAATTTTCTGCTATCAGGTTGTGAATCAAATTGAACACTTATCACTTCCTTCATTTGGGTGTCATCAAGGTGGGCGAATGGTAACGCGGAACACATATTTTTATTTTCACAAAATATCTTCATCCTAATCCTATCTCTGGAAAGAGTAGCCTTGCTCTTGTGTTTCTTAAATGATGTCATGTCAGGCGTAGGGCTCCAAACAGCGTGATGTGTCTCAAATGGTTCTTGTATTAAATTCACTGGTACAGGACCTGACTGAAACCGCGGTCGCCAGTATGGTTTGATATAACTATGATATCTGTTGTTCACTCCAATGTTGTATCTCCAGGAATTGTCCATGTTTTTCTTCTCTGTAGATCAGGAACGACGTAACAAGCTTAAAAGTTGTTACTCCGGACTCTCGACCAATTTTAATGATGTAAAATTCAAGCTCTTTATGTGCTGGGGAAATCAGCAAATGGTGGTGAGCTGTGAGAGTGAGCAGTATATCCGTGCTCAAAATGTAATAAATAAAATGACAACACTGGAGACAGATATAAAGTTCCAATTTTCTTCTTCACTTTGCGTTATCAAGACTGTCTAAATGTTCAAAATACTATAACATGTTCCAATAATGAATACAATGTAATATATAAGTTCTCCTAATTATCGTATAATACTTCAAGATTTATGTTTAAATAACATAAATTTGCTGGAACATTCCAAGCGTTCGTTAAACTTAGTTTCTCAATC